>CM054141.1:32799655-32812210 GCA_028751875.1 Rapana venosa
AGCGGAGTTGTAGCAGGAATTTACTATAACTTTACAAAAAAATACTAGTTAGTAGAGTTAAGACAGGAATTTATCAACACCTAACGAAAATTTTATCACTTCACATACTTTAAAACAATAATAAACCCAATATAGTAAAAGTATTTGGGGAGGTGTGTCAAGACATTCCTCTGAATATTCATGTCAACAGTGTTTTTAGTTCTTTTCTCTCTCTCAGAAAATCGAAATTCAGTAATCCAAAGGATCCCGTTTCCGAAGGAGTTAATTTAATATTCTGCTCAAGATATAACTTCATTGCTCTGCATAGAACAGTAACTGATGTTGAGTGACTTAAGGCAGTTGTTGAGAGAAAACCAGAACATTAAAAAAAACATCCATATCTTTCAATATGGAACCATCCAGTCTGTGAACATAGGTTGGCAAAGTGAAAAAAAAAATCACACACGGAAACCTCTTCTCAGAATATATCCACACAGGGTGACCTACCCTATAGGATGAATGGAGACAGCCCTGTACTGTGGCCTGTGGGGCAAGTGCCGTGAACTGGTAGTTTGCTCAGGGGGAAATCAAACACTGCCTTTCCTGTGCCTTCCTTTGGTTCCCCAAGCGTTCGTTTTCTGAGTGACAACACTGGGGCGAGGATGGAGGGTGCTCATGGTGGGTTTTTTATTTTATAGTGTGTATGCTGGTGGTCCTTCTCTTGGGAGAAAATGCACTATATATTTGGTTGGTCCGAAGCCATATAATTATTGAATGTTATATTCTATACGGTTTGTACTGTTTTCAGTATCTGCAGTCTGCGCCTGTCTCTGCCTGTGTCTGGGTCTGTATGTCCCTCTGTCTCTCAATATTTGTCTATGTCTGCCTGCCTGCCTGCCTGTCAGTCTCTCTGTCTGCCTGTCTACTTGTCTGTCTCTCTCCCTCCTTCCCCCTCCCCTCTTCTCTCTCTCTCTCTCTCTCTCTCTCTCTCTCTCTTTCTCTCTCTTATATAATAAAAAACCCCACAATACTAATATATCATATAACAAGACACAATTGTTGTCTGCACAGTACAGTTGCCAGCTTTATCGGTATGATAGTGGGGGTTTTTTTACTACAAGTTTTGGTTTTAAAAAATCATCCTTTAATTAGAGTGGAATCATGGATCGGGTATAAGAGCAAGGGGGGGGGGGGGGGGGGGGGGGGGGGGGGGGGGTAAATGCCATATCAGAAGAATCTTTAAGGATAAAAACATGGGTTTCCATTTGTTGGATTCCTTTAGGATCGATTTTCAGGTGGGAAGTGGGGTCTCTAGAGCTTTGTTTCTTTTGCCCCTTAACTCCAAGAAGCGATGGGGCTCTGCACTGAATTTCTGAGGCTGTGTCTCCTGGGCAAGTAGAACCTGGTGGAGCCTCTCCCTCTCCGGTTATACTGGGCATGTGTTTCTGTGATACACCAAATGATGACACGAAATACAGGATCTTTAACGTGCATTTTATTTGATCTTCTACATGTGTATACACATAGTAGGGAAATTAAGGCAATTGCAGGTCTGTACTTTAAGTTGACCTAGGACAGTAGGAGATCGTAGAAGTTACCATCTTTAATTTATCACTTCCCACTGCAAAGATCCAAACCTATGGAATAGACGTAAAACGCACTATTCACTCAATCATTGCGTCCATCCGATCGGATGGGGAGTATTCATGCACCCAAAGTTTGGATAGAGGCTCATTGATAGAGAGGAGGGGGGGGGGGGGGGGAGGTTTTTGATTCGTAAGCATTTTCTGTACGCACCATGAACTTCCAAAACAGAAGCTTAGTGTATCTAAATATAGTTCTTTTTCTTTCTCGGATTATTTTAACTTATTCAAACTTATTCGTGAGTACATTATTCATAGTTCCTGTTATATCAGGTGGGGTTTTCCTGTAGAGCTCTAAAAAAAATCCAGGAAATTAGGAACGAGAGTTTGTTCGGCAGAATGGAATGAATCAGACTTCTTAAAAATACTTAACTTGTGGCAACCCGTGCACACACCTGGAGAGAGAGAGAGAGAAGAGAGAGAGAGAGAGAGAGAGAGAGAGAGAGAGAGAGAGAGAGAGAGAGAGCATGTGGGAGGCACATATTTGTTCAGGATCTCAAGGTATCTGCTACACTTGCTCGCACTTCTGGAGCCTGTTGTTACTTTTCTGCAGTATAAATAATCTACCTGGAATCATCATAGTAGCACCATACTGGTGAACTTTACACAGCACAGCTCCCTACTTCTGCACGTCTGTAATTATCTGATCCACTTTTTTTTTTTTTCTAAACTGAGTTATATCATCATCATTTTCATCAGTGGGTGGCGGTTTCTCTGGCTCTGGTACCAGGTACTAGACTTTGCTGATGAAACCACCCAGCTTTGCAGCATTGATTTTGATGTCATGTCTGGTGCTGGGTGGATCTGAAGATGGCAGATACATACACCGGCCCGTCTTGTGACAGCCTAATCTGTGAATTGATCGCGTCTCCCATGCAGAATGCACGTGCAGATAGGTAAAATGTCAGAGAGGAGAAAATATCTATAGACACACCAACTCGGTGGGGTGGGGTGTGTCGTGTCATTCCTCTTTTTTTTTTTTTAAAGAAAAAAGTTTGGTGACGTAGTTTTGAAGTTCGTTTCATCACCATATTTGTGGATTTTTGCCTCCAAGGCGTGTGCATGGTTCTTTGTTTGCCTGTGTTATGTATGCATGTGGTGTATGTATGGTACTACCATTTTCTACACCATATCGCACTACGTCACTGCACACTAGCTACACTTTTCGGCGGCAGGGAATGGATTCGATGTCTGATGTAACGCTATACACCCACGTCTACATTATCATCTATTACCTATATGAAATCAGCACATCCTCGAACAAGTCGAAGTCGGAATGTGGCGACCTAAATGATGGCAGGAAAAAAACGATCGCGCATGCAAAAATCTCATAATTGCTGAACCTCGTAGTTCTAGCCGAGGAACGGGGAAGAAACCAGCAGAATTGATATCATTGCATCACAGTAACTAATTTTAAAACCATGTCACTTGTATCCGAACATGCTTTGCTGAAGTTGCGCTTTCATCACTCATGGTTTGATTAAACAAAAATTTTTAAGGGAATATTTAATCTTCTTCATTTTGTCATTGACAGTTCTAAACAAAGACAGCCTGTGATCATTCATTTCCCTGAAATAACTGCTGAAAAATCCTTGACGGAGTGGAGGCTTAGACGTCAGGCGTAGAAGGGAAAAAAAGAAAGAAAGAAAGAACAAAGAAAAAAAGACGAAAGAAATCGAAGGTTCTCGGCATCTGTGTCGCAGTCTCATCACCATCGGTCATTGTCCCAAGTGGCCTTGGATCGGAATTAAGATCCAGAGGGGGGATGGTGGAAGGGTCAAAGGTCATGGGAAGCGGTCACCATCAATTCAATTGTCTTGTCATGCCATCCACCATTTTCGTCTCTCTTCCCAAACCCTTCACGTTTCTGTATTCGTCGCGGTGGTGGTGTCGCCAGATCTTGGGGACATTCTTGGCAGCTGACTAACTCGAAGGGTTCATGCTGACGAGGGTGTTAGTCCTGTTTGATGTACAATGGACACCCACGGACTTGTGCAGGCATAAGCGTATGCAGGCACACACGTGGGCGGGCAGGCAGGCAAGCAGGCATGCATGCATGTATGCACACATAACACACCCATGCGCATGAACGCACGCGCGCGCGCTCTCACACACACACACACACACACACCACACACACACACATACGTGCGCGCTTGTGAGCACACACACACACACACACACACACACACACACACACGCACGCACACTCTCTCTCTCTCTCTCTCTCTCTCCTCTCTCTCTCTCTCTCTCTCTCTCTCTCAAGACGGCGAACCTGCACACTAGACTAGGGGCCACACCTCATTTTTGAAGCAAACTAACAAACAGCAGTTTGTGTGCTGAGAATGAGGGGTGGGTGAAAGGTGTGTGTGTGTGTGGGGGGGGGGGGGGGGGGAGGTTAGTGGGGATGGAGGCTTTGGAAGTGACAGGGTTAACAGGAATGGGGAGGGTGGTGGCGGGAGTGGTGTGTGTGGGGGGGGGGGGGGGGGGGGGGGGGAGTGATGGAAACTGTCCCAGGATTTTATGTCCCTGTCTGTATTTTCATGGGGTCAGATGCAATTTGTCCACTAACTGCTCACTTTTTTCGGGCTGCATGTTGTTAAGGCTGCCTCTTAAAGGACATGTCGGTTCCCACTTTTTTTTTATGGGATTCTCTTTGATTTTTCTTCTTCCTCCTCCTCCTCCTCCTCCTCTCTCTCTCTCTCTCTCTCTCTCCTCTCTCTCTCTCTCTCTCTCTCTCTCTCTCCTCTCTCTCTCTCTCTCTCTCTCTCTCGTAACTCTGCTCTCATATGAATGTCATCTCGTTTTTCACCCATCTCTCTGTCTCTTGTCTGTCTCTCGCTCTCTGTCTGTCTGTCTCTCTCCTCCTCCTTTCTATATCCCTCTCCCTCCTTCCTTTCTGTCCCTCTCTCCCCTTCTTTCTCGACTCGCTCCCTCTATCTCTCTCTCTCTCTCTCTCTCTCTCTCTCTCCTCCTCTCTCTCTCTCTCTCTCTCTCTCTCTCTCTCTCCTCCCCCCCCCCCCCCCCCCTCTTCCCATTCTGTCCTCTGGTCTTTTCTCCTACAGCGACGATCTAGCCCTTGACAGCAACAACAAGGGGCCTGTAGGCAGCCCGGCCCTGAAGGACAGGTTTTTTAGGAAACATGACACACAGACCACACGGTGACAGTGAGACAGGGAAACTTGCACTCTGCACTACAGGCCACTTCATTTGGGAAGCAAAACCAACCACCGCCATTTGTGTGTCGAGATTGGAGGAAGGGGGTTTGGAGAGAGAGAGAGAGAGAGAGAGAGAGAGAGAGAGAGAGAGAGAGAGAGAGAGAGAGAGAGAGAGAGAGAGTTAAAAATAAAAAGAAAGGAGGGAGTGAGTTGAAGTTGGGAAATTGAGAAGCGGATGAGGAGTTGGATCTTTTTGTTTGTTTAGGGGAGGGGGGTGATGGAAAACGTCCCAGGATTTTATGGCTCTGTCGGTTTTCTGTTGTTGGTGTGGGTGTTGTTGGGTTTTTTTTTGGGGGGAGGGGGGGGGGGGGTCAGATGCAATTTGTTCAGTAACTGCTCGCTTTTCCTGGCTATAAGTTGTTAAAGCTGCCTCCGAGGGCATGTCGATTTGGGCTTTAAAAAAAAAAGTCTTGCTCTGGTTTGGTTTTGCTGTCTCTATCACTGTCTGTCTCTCTGCCTCTGTATCTGTCTCTCTGTTTCAAGTTTGTCTGTGTGTGTCTGCCTATCTGTCTGTCTCTATCCGTCTCTCTGTCTCTGACTGTTTGACTGTCTCTCTCTCTCTCTCTCTCTCTCTCTCTCTCTTCTCTCTCTCTCTCTCTCTCTCTCTCTCTCTCTCGTGCCCTTTTCCCTGTATCTGACACTTTTCGTTGTATCCCCCTCCCTTCTTGTTGGAGAGCTCTACCGTCCTCTAAATTTATCTGCAAATCGTTCTTCCCACTGCTTTTTGTTCCACTTGCATACATGTACTCTCGTCCGCTGTGCATCAGTTGCCATACATTGATTCAGGGATCTGTCTACATAAAGATAGACACGCGCGCGCGCGTGCGAGTACACGCGCAAACACACATGCACGCGCGCACACACACACACACACACACTTTTTTCCTTAATAGACGCTAAATAAATTTGGATGCACCCGCGCACACACAAACACACACACACACACACACACACACACACACACACACACACACACACACGCACGCATGTACACGTGTACGCGCGCGTGCACACACACACGCGCACACGTAAGTAGGTTCTTTGCAAAAGTTTTCACCAATAACTGACAACTATCCCTGAGGATTTTGTTCAGTACTACTTCACGGCAAAAATACTTCTAAACTAGGTTGCCAATGCAGAGAGGGCTAGATGACCTGACGGATGGAGAAAATGCGCACCACACAGGGCAAGGGACAGGGCCTACGAGGGAGACCTGCCCTGCAGGCGTTCATTTGGGAGGAAAATGGGTGACAGGGATTTATGGGGAGTGGGTGGGGGTGGGAGGGGGAGGTGAAGGGAGAGGACGAGTTGGCTTGGGGGCTTGTAAAGGGAAGTTAGAGAGAGAGAGAGAGAGAGAGAGAGGAGAGAGAGAGAGAGAGAGAGAGAGAGAGAGGCCCTGGATTTAATTTCCTGCGTTCATGGATCGAATGCAATAGTTGTTCAATTGCTCGTGTTTTTCGAATGCAATGATTGTTCAATTGCTCGTGTGTGTTTTTTCTTTTGCGCAAGCTGGAAGTTGAACAGTTTCTCAGTGGGAGAGCAGAAGTATAGTTGGTGCATGTCTGTTTTTCACTGTATACATGTGTACAATCTTAAAACCACACGTAAAATATTTTTTCTCTGTCTCTGTGCCTACCTCCGTCTTTCTGTTTTTACCTGTTTGCATGCGTCTCTCAGTTTGTCTTCTCTGTGTCATAGACGTGTGCTTTTAAATAGTACTATACATGCTTGAACGCGCGCGCGTGCGCACACACACACACACACACACACACACACACACACACACACACACACACTAATCACATTTTGGGCTTAGCCATGTCACAAAAAAATGAATAGCGAGATTCTCTATAGATAGATCTATGAATGATCATGATCGATATCTCTTGTCAGAAGGGAATGGAAACTTATGCTAGTTTATGAAAGAAAACCCCCATGAGTCAGAATCAGGCTAGCAGTTAACTCATGTAGGTCTAACGGTAAGCTTTTGGAAGAAGTGAGCAGAGGAACTTTATCACTTGTTCTTTAGAACTTTTCTGCTTTGTGCGGTCTCTGTATAACCAGACTTCAATGCCGTGTTGTACAGAAACGCGTTATCCCACCCCATAGTATACCATTCCCTGTCAAACTGTTATATTCTATATTCTACTCTCTTCTGTCCTTCCTACCCTTCTCCCATATCGTCTCCTTGTTATGTTGTAGGCTGGGTAAGAAAAGTGTGGAAGTTCTTTTTTTTTTCTTCTCGTAAAGTAGGCCTACAAGATTATACTGTGTTGTGTGTGTGTGTGTGTGTGTGTGTGTGTGTGTGTGTAGTAGTAGTAGGCCCACAAGATTATACTCCGTGTGTGTGTGTGTGTGTGTGTGTGTGAGTGTGTGTGTGTGTGTGTGCCTTATCTTTTTACAAGAGTCTTTCAACTGAAGCGCAAGTTAGCTGGTTTTTCTCTTTCTGTTCACTTACCTGTCTTCCCTGTCTCTTTCCTTCAGAGCTTAAGGGGGAAATTGTAATGTCACCAGCACAAGCAGATAAATCCTCAGTGAAAAATCAGTTTTGTGCAAGTCCATTAGGGTAACTTCCACAGTTTCGGTAACTTTGAAAGTTTTCGGAGTCCTCAAGCCACTTTGAACACTGACGGACGCTATAGCTCAACCTAAGTGGGTCTATGAAGTCGTGGGGAACTTTTACGATCTCCCAGTTCAACCTAAAGCACAAACTTGCCAGTACCATTATTTATTTCGTGTATGCACATGCCGGGGATGAAATACGCATGTTAAAAATCCCGTAAGTCATGGCGTTTGGTGGTATCGGAAACATATACCCAGCATGCCCCCTGTATATGTAGGGAATGGGCTCCGCCAGGTTCAACTTTCACAAGAGACATGACCACAAGCATTCATAGCAGTGCCTATTGGAATATAGGGAAGAGAACAGGGAAGTGCATCAGGAAAAACGTTGGGTTTTTGTTTTTTTAACCAAGCTCATAATATGGCAAATTTAAAGATATTCAGCTTCTTTTTTGATTCTCGACGAGGGATTTTGACTTGACAGCGTCAGTTAATTTTTTCCCCAAAAGTTTCTAATGAGAAATGTTAATGGTGCAGACTTAGCCCTTGCACATTGTCTCTCCTATGGCGCTCAAAGAGCCCTCTTCTTCGACTCTCTGCCTGCCAGTTTGTCTGCGTCCAAGTAAATGCATTCAGGAATATGCGCGCGCGCGCACACAGATACACACACACACACGCACACACAGAAGCACACAGGCACGGTCACACACACAGACACAGACACACGAGAGAGAGAGAGAGAGAGAGAGAGAGAGAGAGAGAGAGAGAGAGAGAGAGAGAGAGAGAACGTGCTGCTTATGAAAATATATAACACAGTCGCAAAGGTCTGAAGATTAATTGCAACACACTGCAGTGTTTCCCTTAATTTAAAAACAACCACACACAAAAAACGAAGACAAAAAACAAACTCAAACACTTCTATGCAGGAAACTGGGAAGAAAGTGTGCTGCGTTCGTTTTCACACTCACACTACCATTGCGAAAGTGTGGCTTTCAAGAACTGAATGGGCCAAATGTCGATATTGTTGACTCGCCAGCCCTCAGACCTTTTGTGTTGGTTTCGTGGTTAACCAATTACCGCAAGAAATGTTTCGTGACCGACTCGGTGGTGTGGTACTTAACTACATTCAGTACTTGTGCCGGTGTGGTATTACATAGAGTGCTAGTCGCACGCACATAGTGTAATCTGTACTGCCTTCTCTGTTTGTTTTTGTTTGTTTTGTCTGGAAAATGGAGCTGTCTTTCTGTCTTCATCTGTCTCTTTTCCGTTCTTTCTTTCAATCTCTTTTCCCGCTTCCGTATTTTGATTCCATTCCCTGTCCTCTTATTTTCAAGATGGAAAATGGAAATCAATATTTTTGACACTTGAGCTTGTTTAAGGTGCGTTCTTCTGTTAGCAAAAAGCAAGCACACACGCACACAGACACAGACACAGACACACACACACACACACACGCACGCGCGCGCGCGCGCGCGCGCGTGCACATGTATACACTCACATTCAGGCTCGCGCACACTTGAAGAGGGGGTGGGGGTGGATAGACTCAGAGAGAGAGAGAGAGAGAGAGAGAGAGAGAGAGAGAGAGTTGGTTGGTGGGTTGATTGGTTGGTTGGTTGGTTTTTGTTGTTGTTTTTCGACTTTGTAAACGGGGAAAAGTTACAAAAAGCAAATTTATCCGTACTACTTCCCCGTTCTGTCATCAAGCCGCTGTATAGAATGAAAACGAACCTTTGAATCACTGAACATCATCTTCCGCTCTTTCATGGACAGTTAAACTTGAAGTATGGTCCTGTCACTAATTGCTGATTTACAACAGACAACAAGCATCTGAAAGAACATGATTTTTGTAGGTGAGCCCCATAAGATACGATAACGCAGAGTAGAATTTTATGATCTAGGAGCACTGCATCTCGAAATCCTCTGGGGAGACACGTGATGCGTTTACTGTTGTTCTATAAAGCTTCTTCCAAGATTGATGGTGATGTCAGTGTTGATTCTATGGCCTCACCAACTTTTTTGCCTTTTGACGTCAAATTTGTCTTTCCAGGCTGTGGGACGGCTCCTGTGGGGAGTTGCAGTTTATTGCCATTAAACGGAACGCTAGTTAATGTGTGACATGCACAATTTGTCATCTTGTCCAGTCTCGTTTTTTGACGGTTCAGAGCCTCTGTCTGTCTGTCTGTCTGTCTGTCTGTCTGTCTGTCTCTCTCTCTCTCTCTCTCTCTCTCTCTCTCTCTCTCTCTCTCACACACACACACACACACCCACACACACACACACACACTCTCTCTCTCTCTCTCTCTCTCTCTCTCTCTCTCTCTCTCTCTCTCCCTCCCTCCCTCCCTCCCTCCCTCTCTCTCAGTTCACTACACCTCATTTTCCTGTATGTTTGTAATACAGACAAGTTTCAGTTTAAAAAAGTGTATGAATGACGTTCTTTCTGCAAGCAGTATACCCATTTCACCCGAATGTGTTAGCCCTTTCTTCTTTTCTTCAACAACAATGGCAGCTGAAAGCCGTATACATTATTCAAGCCAAATGGGAACGCACAATGAATAAAGGAGGTAATTTGATCATCTGATTGTCATCTCTGGGCTTTTTGTTTTTAAAAAAAAAATTAGCTGCCGCCTTCAGTCCTGAATATTTCAAGGTAAAGTTATCTTTGTATATCATTCATGCATGCTTACAATTGCATGGAACTTCAAGTGACCCGCTCCCTCCAGATTGAATGAGATAAAGTGGACAGTACTAGTTTTCACTCTAACCCCCTTTTTGTTGTTGCGCAACGCTGCATCTACTATAAGATTGGGTAGTACTGAATCGATAGTGTAGCTTACTTTTCCCCTGTCAACTTTTTGCCGCCCAAAACGTCAACTAACTAGGGAGAGACAGACACTGTAGCTGAAAGGGAAAGAGTGTAACGTTGACTTCCACCTGTGGATCCTTGGGGTCGCTGGTTCGAATCTCGGCAGCGGCGTCTGGTGTTTACGCATGCAGAAGATCAAATATATATATGTACTTATATAAACTATATGGGCAAGAGAAAAGGACGCCAGGGAAAGGGGGTGAGGAGGGGACTATTAGTTGAGGTCTTCGGTGGGTATTTTTTCGTTTTGTGAGTGTGTGTTTTGATAGGAGCAAAATCGAGCCTCTTTTGATGCACAATCAGGTTTATTGTGTAACTTTTTAATAAAGTACTAAAAAGCCAGCACATTGCAAACAAATGTCTCCCCCCCCCCCCCCCCCCCCCTCTCTTTCTCTCTCTGTCTGTGCGCCCCGGGGATGCATATGTGTAGGTGTCACAAGGCGTTTAAAGCCGGATTGTGAACGTTAGTGAGGTCCCTTTCCTTTGAAGAAAGTTGCAAGTTAATGTGTGATGAATGAGAGCAGTTATGTGCTGTGACAGCCGACAGCAACTTTTGACGAGGCCCCAAGGGCTGTCACTTGCTATTGGCTCTGCTATCATGCACGCTATTATATTGCAGGACTTTAAAATAACAGTGAATAATTATCTCTCTCTCTCTCTCTCTCTCTCTCTCTCTCTCTCTCTATATATATATATATATATATATATATATATATATATATATAATGGTCTGCCAAAATTATTATGTTAAAATTGTTAGAGCATGAAGATTCTGCCCAACTGTCACATTATGAAATTTGTTCAGAAAAACAGCAAAAAAATCAGGTACTCGGGAAAGTCCAAGTTGCATAATTTTTCTGAAATACGTGGTCTCTGTAACAACATCCTTTCCATCTTCTCTCAGATAATTACGCTGATTTTTGTTTTTTAAGGGTGTTAACATTCCCAGACAGTGTGATTGTGAGTATCAAAACTGAATTTTTTTTTTCGGGGACAATTGATTTGGTTTGGTTGTATTATAATCGCAGTGGATTTGTCAGATTTAAGGACTGTTCAATCAACCAACAATCACCATAACCTACTGGGCAATAAAAATAGTCTTATATAATATACAACGGAGATGGATGGAGATTTCTGGTCTTTAAAAGATAAAACGCTTTTTAAATCATAGATTCAACCAATCATTCGTTCATTCATTCAATTAAAAAAGAAAATGGTTGAGATAATACAAGTGGTATAACATAGTCCCAAAACCTCACCTCTGTTTGGTTTTGGAAACGGTTTTTCATAGGAATTCATTCATTCATTCATTCAAGATGAAGTAGACCAAAGCACAAGGTGGAGTAGAGCAAAATCCTTAAACGCTACACCCCTTTCTGGTCTTGGAAGCCTTATGGGGAGAGAAGGCTGCTGTTCAATTTCATACTCACACTCTGTCATTGTTGGCAGTACAATGCTCTCCCCACAAGGGGAGAAAGTCGATAGTGTTGACTCTAGTATAATGCATTCGGGGACCCGCTAGCTACTTGCCAGGTCTCTTTAACTGGTTATGCCTAAACCGTCTACAGAGCTTCTTTCAGCCTGTCAGCCTGTCAGCCTGTCTCTCTCTCCTCCTCTCTCTCTCTCTCTCTCTCCTCTCTCTCTCTCTCTCTCTCTCTCTCTCTCTCAGTGTATGTCTGATTCCAATCCCTTTCTCTCCTCTGTGTTTTGTGTGTGTGTGTGGGGGGGGGGGGGGGGGGGGGGGTGGACGCGCAGCGTGTTTGAACAGACACACACACACAAACGCGCGCGCGCACAACACACACACACACACACACACACACACACCACACACACACACACACACACACACACACACACACACACACACACACACAGAGGGGTGTTAAATTACAGGCAGCAGCATTGACACGAAAAAGCCGTAATCCTACCCTGATCCCTTCTTGAATCATTTATCAGGTTTTCCCCCCTATCTCAGTAAAATAGCAACGGTTTTCTTTTAGGTAAAAGTGGGTTGGGGTAGTGGTAGTTATTTCGATCTTCCTCAAAACCTTAGAAATGGGAGGCCCGAACTTGAAATCAGTAAGTTCAAATCTGTCTGTCTGTCTTTTCTCTGTCTCTGTCTGTCTCTGTCTGTTTGTCTGTCGGCTCCTCTCTCTCTCTCTCTCTCTCTCTCTCTCCTCTCTCTCTCTCCTCTCTCTCTCCTCTCTCTCTCCTCTCTCCTCTCTCTCTCTCTCCGTGTGTGTGTGTGTGTGTGTGTGTATATGTGGTGTGTGTTGTCTTGCTT
>CM054141.1:32825210-32830210 GCA_028751875.1 Rapana venosa
GATTAGATTGATGTTCGAGAGGGTAAAAAATAAAGTAGAGATGAAGGACGCATGCTGTAGCAGTGTTTTAAGAGACCAGTGGACAAAGTTAGGTGTATTGATACGACGCGACGCGGTATTGCTCAGATGCACGATCTCTTAAACTTTCTTTAATCTTGTGTGTTTGTCTGTCTTTGTCTCTGACTCTACTCTCTCTCTCTCTCTTCCTCTTCTCTCTCTCTCTCTCTCTCTCTCTCTCTCTCTCTCTCTCTCTCTCTCTCTCTCTCTCTCCCTTTTCTCTCTCTCTCTCTCTCTCTCTCTCTCTCTCTCTCTCTCCTCTCTCTCTCTCCTCTCTCTCCTCTCTCCTCTCTCTCCTCTCTCTCCCTCTCTCTTCTCTCTCTTCCTTCTGTCTGTCTGACTGACTGACTCTCTCTCTCTCTCTCTCGTCACTCACCCTTCTCTCTCTCACTCTCCTCTCTCTCTCTCTCTCTCCCCCTCCCCTCCCCCCCCCCCCCCCCCTGTCCCCCCTCTGCCTCTTGACATCTCTTTTTCGCACACCCACTCATGCACTCAACACGCACGCACGTGCGCGCGCGCGCACGCACACACACACACACACACACACACACACACACACACACACACACTCTGTCTCTCTCTCACCCACTCTCACTCACTAAAATACCTACCAGATACAGCTAGCTTCCAAGACTTCCAACCCTGAAAGCACACACTGTACTGCAGTGGTAGATCTCCAGATAGAGTGATAAGCTTGAAGTGGCGCCCTTCACAGGGCTGGCTGTAGGTCCCCTTACTACTAGGGTTCAGCCCGCTACTCCAGTTTGCTGTGTGACCTCCTTCACCCAATACTCTTCAAGTTCCACCTCATCTCACTTGACTGGTGTGACTTGGGGGGTAGTTTGTGCTTTTGAGGAGGGAGGTTAGAGGGGGTAGAGAGAGATAGAGATAGATAGATAGATAGATAGAGTAGATAGAAGTAGAGAGAGAGAGAGAGAGAGAGAGAGGAGAGGAGAGAGAGAGAGAGAGAGAGAGAGAGAGAATTAATGAATAATCTTTTTCCTTAGGCAAGGATGAAGATATCAGGCCAAGTCTAGATTTGCAATTTGAGCTTGTAAGAATCAAAACGTGTGTGTGTGTGTGTGTGTGTGTGTGTGTGTGTGTGTGTTGTGTGTGTGAGTAATGGGCCACAGCCCCTTCTGATTGTGGATTACACAGATCTGGTGGTGAACATCAATACATAGCAAAGTAGAAGTAGTAATGCAGCTGCAATAATATCAGATGTCAACATCACCAAGAACTCGGCGATTCAGATTACTTACTCGCCTTTTAAAAGCCCTATAAAGTATAGATAAAAACATACACTGATGTTTCTTGTCACGTTACTATTTTGAATCCACAAGAAAAATAGTCTTAGAATCTTGGAGAGAGAGAGAGAGGGGGGGGAGAGAGAGAGAGAGAGAGAGAGAGAGAGAGAGAGAGAGAGAGAGAGAGAGAGAGAGAGAGAGAGAGAGAGAGAGAGAGAACGCAGTGATTTGATGAAAGAGCACTTATATTTAAAACAAAAATTCTTTCATTTAGCTTCGACGTCAAAACAGCCGAACCCATAAAATAGCAACACAAAGTGCCACAATGGCTTTCTAGTTGTAGTTTATTAGCTGCATGAAATGAATAAGAGTATTCATTCACAACTAAGCTGGTTCTGATCTTTCTCTGTCAAGTCAGCTTCTTCTGTAAACCCCCATCTCACAAAGTCTGCCAGCGCAGGGAAAGACTCGTAGACTGCAATCGGAGAATCCTCCTACTGTATACCCTGTGTGTGTGTGTGAGTGAGTGAAAAACAAGGGGGGGGGGGGGGGGGGGGGAGTAAACACTACTGCAGTATTCAGATGACAGCATGGTCATAAGTTTTCCGAGATGGCGTCTATATTCATGACTGTTGTATCGAAACGTTATTCTTTTCCTTCTTTCTTTCAAATCTAGCTCAGCATTCAAGTGACAAGCGTGGTCATAAGTTATCTGCGACAGCGTCTGTATTCATAACTGGTCTGTCGAAACTTTCTGGCCTGTTCTTTTCTCTCTCTCTTTTCTTCTTTCTTTCTTTCTTTCTTTCTTTCCTTCTTTCTTTCACAATTCAGGAGGCAATCGTGGTCATTAGTTACCCGAGATTGCGTCCTTATGACTGTTTTATCTAAGCATTTTCTTTTTCTTCTGCTTTTTTTCCCCTCTGTCGTTATTTTATGTTTTTCTGTCTCTGTTTTTTTTTTCTTTCAATTTTTTTTTTTATCACAATTCAGGGGGCCTGGCAAGCCTGGTCATTTGTTAGCTGAGATGGCGCCTTTATGACTGTTTTATCTTAAGCGTTTTCTTTTTGTCCTCTTCTTTCTGTCTTTCTTTCTTTGTTTTTCTGTGTTTCCTTTGCTTTTCTTACCCTACTTCCCCCTTCCTACCCCCCCCCCCCCCCCCCCCCCCCCCCCCCCCCCCCCCCCCCCCCATTTCCCCCCCAGGATTTGTTACTTGATATGGCGTTTTATGGCGTTTGTTTTTATCAGTCTTTTTTTTTCTCCTCATTATCTTCGTTCTTTTTCTCTTCTTTCGATCTGTTTTTCTCTCTATTTTGATTTTCTTTCCTTCTGTCTTTTCTTGCTCGTTTGCTTTCATTCTTTTCGCTCCTTCCTTTCTTCTGTCTTTCTCTTTCCTTCCTTCCTTCCCGTCCTCCCTTCCTCCCTTACTTCTTTCCTTTCTTTTACCTTTTTTCTCCACAAAACTTTTGAATCCCCTCCCTCCCCCCCCCCCCCCCCCCCCCCCCCCCCTTCCCTGGGCAGACAGAACAGACGTTCAGATTGTAAAGAGAGAGGGGGGCTGGCTACTTGCTTGCCACTTTTCAATGAGAATGTTCTCTTTGAAGCCAGTCACACTAGCCTTTAGGGGTTCGCACCCAGTGAGAAAGAAGCTGTTATGCGCCGTGTGATTTATTTTCACTGACTTTTTTTTCTTTTTTTGAAAATCTGCCTCGAAAAGTAGAAAGTGAAAGGGAAAGATATCAAATGTGGTTATGTTAGGGTAGAAAGCGTACATGTTCGTGCATTGAATTTTTGCCTGTATGTTTTTTTCTTCTGGCGACCAGGTTGTGATATTGTTAACACTGGCATGGGTACAAGATGTCTGTTTTTGCAGTTTTGTTGGCCTATATGGTGTTTCATATAATATATATCATATTGGTGTATTTTAAAGAAAAAATATTTAACATTTTGAGTGAAGTCGATAATGAGTTTTTTAAAAAATTATTCCATATGACAGCCCTGATATGATCGTCCTGGTCGAATGGGGCTGCAGTAGTATCAACAACATTAAATAATGTGCATAATAATAAATACATACACTGCTGTCTTTGTTGCATTTGCGAGTGATTTTGCTGTTGTTGATAACTAAACAATATATTATGTACTTGTTTAGTGTGACGTTAGCGTGATGCTTTTCAAACTTTATGAAGCGCTTTTGCCTGAAAATAGCTCAAGGCTGGAAGATACCTGGAATAAACAAACTTACAGAGTAATAATACAAAAGGAAAAGAAGCGATGAATGGTTATAACAGTAATGAATTGCAATTATAGCATTCTTTCTGTAGAGCTTCTGTCATTTTGTCAGTATCGATTCCTTCATTTCTCATGCTGGTATGTGTTTCATTTTGTGTAAAAGTGCTTCAAGTCTGTACAATTTAAAGTACGTTCTTTTCTTTTCTTTTAAAAAAGATAAATTATGTCTGGTGAAAATGATACTGAAAGAAGTTCTTTCAAATTTAATTTTTCCAAAACAATTGTAGATAGGTTTATGTGTTCGGAAGTGTAAAAACAATGCTGCTTTGATTTTTTTCCCCAGAGGAGTGAACATTGAGTGGTGATGATGTTCAGAGGTTTGGTTACATTTGAGTGCACACACCTTAATATTTAGTTTCTTTTTAATAAGGCATGTCCCTACCCCATCCTTTTCAACAACACCCCCATTTTACTCTCTCTCCCTCCCTCCAGTATTTCTCTCTCTCTCTTTCTCTCTCTCTCTCTCTCTCTCTCTCTCTCTCTCTCTCTCTCTCTCTATCTCTCTCTCTCTCTCTCTCTCTCTCTCTCTCTCTCTCTCTCTCTCTCTCCACCACTCCAACACACACACACACACACACACACACACACCCTCCACCCCCACCCCCCCAAAACACGCACACCTGCAAAACGTAATCATACCACCAGACTATGATTTATAGATCAGAGAGCAAATGTGCTTGGCTGTGCAATCTTACAAATGCCAGTGTCTTTGAGGTGTGAAACGCGATCCTTTAGGCATAGCAGTGGAGCTGGCTGGTAGTGATCGGGAAAGCCGGCCTTCTATATAATGTTCCTTCCTGCACGACCTACTATAATGTCCGCTGCATTTAATCTGCCGTGACTGACTTGAAAGGCACCGGGCAGCGATATATGATGATGTTGATTTTGTTGTAGTAGTAGGGGGGTTAAGCACGATGTAAGAATGTGTGTGTGTGTGTGTGTGTGTGTGTGTGTGTGTGTGTGTGTGTGTGTGTGTGTGTGTGTCTATTTGATAGTCTTGTTTGACGTGGATAAGAAAGAAGGCAAGTTGCTTGACGATATGGTAATGGTTGGAGTGAGTGAGAGGTTTTGTTTTTGTTCGAGGATAATGGAATTGTGTGTGTGTGTGTGTGTTTGTGTGTGTGTGTGTGTGTGTTTGTGTGTGTGTGTGTGTGTGTGTGTCTATTTGATAGTCTTGTTTGACGTGGATAAGAAAGAAGGCAAGTTGCTTGACGATATGGTAATGGTTGGAGTGAGTGAGAGAGGTTTTGTTTTTTGTTCGAGGATAATGGAATTGTGTGTGTGTGTGTGTGTGTGTGTGTGTGTGTGTGTGTGTGTTTGTGTGTGTGTGTGTGAAAATCATGCCAGCATAATGTTAACATGCCTGTGCAAACGCATGCGCTAGAGTGCGAGCCTGCATGTGCAATC
>CM054141.1:32835210-32852710 GCA_028751875.1 Rapana venosa
AGGAGGACTCCCAGGACATGGAGAACAAAGCAAAAAGTCGAACGAACACCTCTTTGTTTATGCCCCACTGAACCAAGCCGGCGTCGCGCGAGTGGCTATGTCGCCGCACGGTGCGTGAACGACACAAACTCGTCTGGACAAGGTGGATGGTGGTGGTGCTGGTGGTGGGGGGAGGGGGGTGGGTGGTTATCGCTGGTTTACATGGCATAGACTTTGTCAGTGGTGATGGTGTGTGTGTGTGTGTGTGTGTGTGTGTGAGAGAGAGAGAGAGAGAGAGAGGGAAACACACACACACACACACACACACACACACACACACACACACACACACACACACACACACACACAGAAGTAGATGATAGGATAAAAGAGGCCAAATAGATTACTGTATGTGTTCACATTTTCAATTTTTGTTTAACATTTCATTTCAGTTTTTTCTTTTTGTTTGTTTGTTTTGTTTGTTTGTTGTAGGGGGTTTGGAGGGTTGGGTTGTTGGTTTTTTTGGGGGGAGGGGGGAGGTGGGCTATACAGTTGTTATGCCTGTTCTATCTCTGGAATGACCTAATTTAGGGAAGTTCATATCAAGGAAAATGTAATACAGTAGATTACAAAATACACGATACAATACAACACACTGCAACATGTAATGCAACGAAACGCAGTGTAGCACAGTAACACATCACCTCTGATGCTTTGCGACTGAGCTCTCGAATGAATAGGAAGCCGATCTTTAGCCTATGTAAAGGTTTACGTTATGTCCGAACTATCTGAATGAATCATTATCATTGCAGTTACAGCAGCTTGTACTGTTTCTTCTGAGATAACCTTTGATATCGCGTGGGAAGTACACATGTGCTCGCTCTGTCAAAGCATGCCTGAGATCATCTGATCCAGGCATCGAGATATTTCTGTCTCAGTCTGTCTGTCTGTCTGTCTCTGTCTGTCTGTCTGTCTGTCTGTCTCTCTGTCTTTCTGTTTCTCTCTCTGCCTCATCTTGCGCACGTGTGCGCGTGTGTGTCCTTTAAAAGAAGCAGTGTTGGCATTATTCAAACGTCTCAATACTAAGGCATCAACATGTAAGGTTAGTAAAGTGTTATTGATCTAAATGTCATCTGTCAAGCTATTGGGCTTCCTATTTTTGTTTTTCTTTTAATTTTTTAAAAAATTTAACATTGAAAGCATTTTTTCCACAGAGAGAGAGAGAGAGAGAGAGTTTCTCCTGACAGAGTGCAATATAAGACATAACAGAACAACAAACTAGACAGAAGAAAACACTTTCCCACACACATTGAAACCGAGCACTTTACTTTGCATGTACGTGGACGGGAAGCCGACCTTTACACAGAGTTTAAAGCCTTACGTTATGTCTGAACTAGCTGAGTCAGTCACTATCGCTGCTGTTACAAGCTACAAAGGCCACTCTGAGATAACCTCTTATTGCATAGAAAATAGACGCTGTCGCTTTCAGTAAAAGATTTTTATTTTGAAAAGCCATCTTTAATGCCCTTTGAAATAAGTACCGTTAACATTATTTGAAGGTTTCTGCTTTCCGAGGTATCAAAGTGCAATGTGTGTAAAGAATTATAGGTCTAAATGTCAGCTCTCAGTTTTCTTTTTTCTTCCTTACGTTTTTCTGTAAACAGTATATATATATATATATTTTAAATTTTCTGTTGGTTGGAGGGAGAGGGAGAAAAATTGGGGGTGGATGGGATAGGGCAGGGGTGATTGATTTCTATGAGTGTGCACACTTTAGCGCTGGATGGTGGTGGTGGCGTGGGCTCTCCCTCTCCCGGAAAGGGCCAATCAGATTGATTGGAGAAAGATATTTGTTACAAAGAAAGTGCGACGCCATACAGTACCATGCATTGAAATAAATGTACCACAGTCCAGTGCTCTGTAGCGCAGTACTGTACCATACTGTACAATACTATACAATGTTGTACATTGCTATACTGTACTATTCTATACTATGATTGTCACTGTGCAGTAAACTATACTAATACCAAACTGCACTGCACTGCACTGGACTGTACTCTTCTCTGCTCTCCTCTACTGTACTGTACTCTACTCTACTCTACTCTACTATACTATACTATACTATACTATACTATACTATACTATACTATACTATACTATACTATTCTATACTATACTACAACACAAGACCACACACACCAACACCATTCATCCCAGACACTTTTGAAACCCAGCCACACGTGATGTGTTATGGGAAGGCGACCTTTCGACCAGCCAGAGGCTTACAGTTACCGTTATGTCAGACTTACCCAGACATTCACTACCATCACTGCTACAGCAACAACTACAATCAATCTGAGATAACCTCCAGCATGGCATGGGAAATACACTCACACTCTCACTTTCAAAGGACTTGTGTATCAGGCGATGCACATCGAGAAAATCTCTGTGCAGTGCCCTTTGAAACGGGCACAGTTGGCATGATTTGGAAGGTCTGCCTGCCCAGACAACAAACTGTAAAGTTTGTTTAGAATTATAAATCCAAATGTCAAGTCCCAAGTTTTTGTTTCTTTTCTTTTTCTTCCTGTTTTTGCAGTTGAAAGCTCTCCCTCCCCCCCCCCCCCCCCCCCCCCATTTTTTTTTTTGGGGGGGGGGCGCTGTGGGGGGGGGGGGGGGGATGGAGAGAGGGAGAAGAAAGGGGGTGTCTTCTTCTACTTCCTCGAACGCTCAGACAGCAATTCCTGAGGCCCTGACAAATGCTGCCGTGCGCTGAAAGCCCTCCAGGGGTCAGAAGAGTTTGTCCCTTATCGGCAGGTCAGTAGGCCAGATATTGGCCTTCAGGTTTTGGTGTGTTGGTCAGGTCTGGAGGAAGTGTTCTTCCACTGTCCTGGGGGAAGTGCCACAAGGGCACGCCTCCGAATCACCAATGTGGAAATTGGTGACCATGTGATGTCTGAATCTGCAGTGTCCAGTCCTCAGCCTCACACTTGGTCTTCTCTGGGGAGGAGGTAGTAGTCATCCTTACTGTTGAAATCAGGGTGCTGCTGAACCAGTCTAGGAGAACGACCACTCTGATATATAAAAAAACACGCCTGACTTGTCAGGTGCTTAACGGTAGCGCAACGCATTCTCGCTCATATGGCAGACAACGATGGAGGGGGGAATGAGAGAGAGAGAGAGAACGAGCACGGAGGGGGGGGGGGGGGGGGGGGGGGGGGGGGGGGGGGGGGGGGGGGGGGGGGGGGGGGGGGGGGAGAGATTAATCTGAGTACGTGCTCTTTATATCTACACTTCCTTTTATCTGAAAAACAAACCAAAAACAATCCAAGATTTGATCAATGATGAAAGCTTTGTTGTGACAAGAATATAGTGCAATGCAACCCCACCCAACACAATGAGGTACAATACTACGTAATACAATACAATACAATGCACTTTAACGTAACCCATTATTACACAACTCCATGGTAATCAAGGTAAACAAGAGAGCAGCGCCTGGGGAAGCTCTCAGAGAGAAACAAAATATCATGCACACAGACAAGGGCAAAATGACAGAATAGAAACAACAACAATAATAATACGACACATTGTAACACTACTCAATGCAAGACAAAACACAAGAGAGCTTCGTAGCTCCCAACATCCCCCCCCTCCCTGACTAAACTGCTCTAATACCATACAATGTAATACTACACAGGACAAAACAACATGATATCCCAAAGACGTTGAAGCTAAATGACTCAATGTTTCATGTAAGTGGATGGGATAGGAAGCCGACTTTTACTTTATTGAAAGGCTTAACATTCGTTATGTCTGAATCACTGTAATTGACTGTTACTTCAGCAGCTAAAGTCACTCTCAGATAACTGTTGGTATCGCATGGGAAACAATACGCTCTCTCTCTTACTCTCTCTCTCTCTCTCTCTCGCTCTCTCGCTCTCTCTCCCTCACACACACACACACACACACACACACACACACACACACACACACACTACCTTAATATCTTCGACATTCTTTTTTGTTTGTTTGTTTGTTAGTTTTTTTGTGTTTTTTAAAGTAATATTCGTAATGCCCTTTGAAACTAGCACAGTTGACATTATTTGAAGGTCTGCTTTCCGAGGCCTCGAAGTGCAAAGTTTGCAGAGAATTATAGAGGTAAATGTCAGCTCTCCAGGGTCTTTTCTTTTTTTTCTTCTTTTCTTTCTTCCCAATTTTTCCCCTAACATTAAAAAAACAATTTTCCCCCAGCAGAATAAGGGAAGTAGTGGGATAAGACAGTGTGGTGTGTGTGTTGTGTGTGTTGTGTGTGTGTGTGTGTTAAATTTAGAATCCGTTTTTACCTTATTTGTGAAGGGTCGCATCCGCGTGAATGATTTGAGTACAAGCGCTTTGATTTGTTTTGCTTTAGAAGATTCAGCGCTATAAAAAAAAAATCTCTTCTATAATATAAAAAGTAGTATGAACGTTGAAAGGCTTATGAGAGGCAGATAGATCTATACAGTTGTTTCATTTACCAACTATATAAATATCAAAGTGTGTGTGTGTGTGTGTGTGTGTGTGTGGGTGTGTGTGTGTGTGTGTGAGGGACAGACAGATAGACGGACGGACAGACATAGGTCTTCATCTTCAGCATCATCTATCCACTCTCTTCAACGCATACAAAACTCTGCAGCTCGACTGGTCCTAAGAAAGAAAAAATCTGAACACATCACTCCTCTTCTGCGATCTCTTCACTGGCTGCCTGTCTCACAAAGACTGGAGTATAAAATCAATACCCTCTGTTTCAAATGTCTCCACAAATCTGCACCCTCTTATCTCTGTAACTGTCTTCACCTGTACACTCCATCCCGTTCCCTTCGTTCAGCCGCAGATACTTTGTGCTTTCGAACACCCAGATTCAAACAAACAACTGTTGGCCGTCGCTCCTTCTCTGTTTCTGGTCCATCCACCTGGAATGACCTCCCTCTTTCACTTCGTCAAAAGCCTTCACTTGATACCTTCAAATCCAGCCTCAAAACACACTTATTTCCTACCTGAGACTTTCCCCCCAAATATCTGTCCCTAATTTTCAACAGCATCTTTCACCTTCTAAGTGTTGTTTCGAGTGTGTGGTGTGTGTGTGTGTGTGTGTGTGTGTGTGTGTGTGTGTGTGTGTGTGTGGTGTGTGTGTGTGTGTGGCGCGTGCGTGTTGTGTGTGCGCGCGTGTGTGTGCGTGCATGCGTGCATACGTGCGCGCGCATGGTTTTGAAATCTGTTGTTCATTATGTTTAAGGAGAGTTGCATGCCTGTAATTGATTGAGTGCAAGCGCTTCGATTTGTTTGTTTATTTACAAGATTCAGCGCTATATAAATTCCATATATCATTATTATTATTATTATCTTACCCCAACCCACCCAACCTACTCTCTTTTCCCTCTCTCTTTCTTTCCTCCTGCGCCCCCCCCCCCCCCCCCCCCCCCCCTCCCAATCTCTCGCCCTCCCTACTCCCCTCTCCTCCTCCTGCTCCTCCTCCTCCTCCTGCTCCTCCTCCTCTTAATTCATATTCACTCGTGTTCATGTATATAACGTGTTCATACCACTGCTATTGACAGGTCTGGTGCTAAGTGGACAGCGCTGGTCCATTGACCAAAACGCATGGCTTGCTTGCTATAAGTATACCCACAGATTTTATGAGTAGGGGGTCTACGCTTCAGAGCAGACTGTTTTCATGTGAAAGAGGGTCATATATTTTTTTCTTCTGTCGTGTTTTTAAAAAAAGTGCTTGTTTTCCTGGGTTTTTGTTGTTGTTTTTTAAAAATTGTTTTTGGTTTGTTTAGAGGTTTTGTTTTGTTTTGGTTGATTTTTTCTCTCTGTATCTTTTTGTCTCTATCTTTTGCCTGTCGTCTCTTTTTTCTCCTCTCTGTTCTCATTCTCTGCCCCCTCCCCTCTCCCCCTCCCTTCTCTCTCTCTCTCTCATCTCCTCTCCTCTCTCTCCTCTCCCTCCTCCCCTCCCCCTCTCTCTTCCTCCTTCTCTCACTCTCTCCCTCTCGCTCCTCCTCTGGTCACCCAACCACTATTTCCTGAAAGGCGTAGAACTTGTTTAGCGTGTTCTTTCTTATGTTCTTGATCCATTTTCCATGGCCTATATTTCGTTTGGTTGTTTCTACTTTTTTGTTTTGTTTGTTGGTCTTGATGTCTCGGTCTCTTGACTGTGTCTGTCTCTGTCTTTAAAAGACTACTATCTCTGTTGTTCAAACACACAAATACACACACACACACAAAATGTGCTCTCTCTCTCACACACACACACACACATACACACAAAATGTGCTCACACACACGCACACAAAATGTGCTCACAAAACGCGCACCCAAAACAATGTGCGCACGCACGCACAAACACCACACACACACACAACACACACACACACACACACACACTGCCAGGATATGATTTATTCACATTGGCACATAAATCAGCATGCATTGTTTTTGTACAGTGTGGGAGGCTCCGCTCCGCATGTCATAGCGGAACTGCGCTGTCTTCTGCTTTAGTGCCTCTACATGCCAGCTATTTGCCTAGCTGGTGTGTGTGTGTTGTGTGTGGTGGGGGGGGGGGGGGGGGGGGGGGGGGGGGGGGGGAGAGAGAAAACCTGCACATATGTGAGTGTGCGCGCGCGCGTGAGTGAGTGAGAGAGAATGAGAGAGAGAGAGTGTGTGTGAGAGAGAGAAAGACGTACGCGTGTGCACGGACACACACACACACACACACTCACACACACACACTGTCTCACACACACACACACACTGTCTCACACACACACCACACACACAAACACTCACACACATACTGTCCTCTCTCTCTCTCACACACACACACACTATCTCACACACACACAGAAACTCACACACACCCCTCACACACACACTCACACACACACACACACACTGTCTCACGCACACACACTCATCACACACACACACTCATAAAACACACACTGTCTCTCTCTCACACACACACACACACACACACACCTCTTCTCGCTTTCGCGTGCGCTCACGATCACTGACTGGCACACACGTGTATACATGTATTTCTCTCCAAGGGGACAAGACGAGATAGATCTCGCAAGGTCTGCACTTTTCCTAGCTCTAAGCTTTCGTCTCCAAGGGCTCACAAGTAATATTAACCTACGCCCGTAAAAGCTTGTATGTCTCAGGGGATATTAGGGGCTGTGCCTCCAGCCACCTCCCCCCCCCACTCCCCCTCCCCACCACAATCATCTATCTAGCTTTCAGGCTCCAAGGGATGTGGATGGAGAGTTTAGTGCTGTTTTCGTTGCTTACTAATTTGATTGATTGTTTTTGTTTAGTAGAGGGATTGTTTTTGTTTAGTAGAGGGGAGGGGGAGCAGGGAAGGAGAGTTTATTGTTGTTTTTTGTTGTTGCTTATTGATTGTTTTTGTTAGTAGAGGGGGGTGGGTGGGGGGGGGGGGCAGGGAAGGAGAGTTTATTGGTTTTTTGTTGCTTATTGATTGTTTTTGTTAGTAGAGAGGGGGGACAGGGAAGGAGGAGTTGGAGGAAAGAGAGGAGTATAGGGTAGTGTGGGTTGAGGCGTAGTGAATAAATATTGCATAATTAGCTCTTTTTTTAAAAAGTGTTTTTTGTTGAAATTTTTTTTTTTCGTTTTGTTGTTCGGTATTACCATAATCTTTGGGTTTTGTTATGTTCGTTCCCCCCCTTTTCCCCCCTTTATTTTCCCCCCCCCCCCCCTCCCCCCCCCCCCCCCCCCCCCCCCCCCCCCCCCCCCTTCCTTCCTTTTTTTGGTTTTTTTTTTTTTCTTATTCTTTTTTCTCTTTTGTTTTGTTGTTTGTTAGGGGGTATGGGTTGAAGGTGTTTTTTAAGCTACCTTCTTTTGATGCTTTTGTGGCTCTCTTGGTTTCTTTACGTTGCCTTGTTTCCCCCCCTCCCTTTTTTCCCCCCCCCCCCCCCCCCTTCAATTCTTGAGTGGGAAAGTTCTTTCTCTGTGTCTCTCTTGTTATTTTTTTTCTGTCTTCTCTCGCCCCCACCCCTCTCTCTCGTCTTTTTTTTTAATAGCCACAATATAACCATGACCAACTTGCTCAATTTACATCTCGTAGTTATTAAAACAAACAAAGAAACAAACAAGTTATCGTTAACAAAAAAGCCACACATATCGAACCCGACTGACTAAGCTAACGCATGCGCGCGACTCTCATGAAATCTGAGCATCTTGCGCTCGCAACTTATGAAATATTTACCCTTTATACACACGTGTGTCGTGTCACCACTGCCTTAGTGTAGCTGGACCATATAGGCCTAGCCTATACATGTGTCATCCTTTTACCGTGGTAAGATGGAGAAGAGAGGCAGGTGCAGGTAGGGTGGTGTGGTGTGGTGTGGTGAAGGGGGATTAAGGGTGGGAGAGCCCCTGGTATGCTAATATAATACTTTTCGTGATGCGGACGGTCGGGGGGGGGGGGGGGGGGGGGGGGGGGGGGGCGGTGGCGATTTAGTAGAGCCCGTATGACTCGTCTCTCATCTGTTTGTGTTTGTCTCTTTCTCTCTTCCTCCCTGTCCTCCCTGCGCGCAAATTTTGTGTGTGTGATATAGATACAGAGACAGACAGGCAGGCAGAGACAGACAAGCAGAAAGACGGATAAACAGAGACAGACACACAGACAAGCAGTGACACACAGATGGAGGTAAGGTAAAGGTGTCCCATAACCTATGTGGTCGTAGGGGAGCGAGGCGTCAGAGACCTCAACTTCTCAAGGGGCCACCATATTGAGGGCGGCGCTCATCTCCTCTGCCTCGCTGCTTTACCTTCCCTGACCCTAAAGAGGGCAGGTACCCATTTACAGCTGGGTGAATTGGGGGACTGTACTGAAGCCAAGGTGTGCAAACAGTCCCCCAGATCAGGGATAGACAGGCAGAAAGACAGACACAGACAGACAGATGGAGACTATCAATAAATATCACAGTAAAACTAGTAGTGCCATAAATGAGCCCCTTCACCGTTGCGAAACACCTCGACGTTGATATGAAGAGAGCGAACGAAAACACTAAAATCCCTTCAAGAACCCCTACAGCACTGTAGTTCTGTCCACTCGTCTTCTCCTCTAATGCCCTATAAAACGATCAGTGCTACCGTACCACTGCTATTGCTACTGCTACTGCCCAGTGAGTCTCTTGTCTTTTAGTAGTTATACGGCGCAACGAATGATAGGTTGACTGGTAGGCAGGCATATCACTCGCCATGCTAGGAGGTCTTCAAGGTATGAGTGGATTGAAGATGATGGTGATGATGATGATGATGATGACGATAGTGATTACGAGGATGGTGGTGGTGATGGTGATGATGATGATGATATTGGCGTTGGTAACTCACTATTTGTAATCTCTTGCTGCTGCTGCTGCTGCTGCTGCTGCTGCTACTACTACTACTACTACTACTACACTGTCGATCCCACAGACGCACAGTCGACCTCTTTCAAGGAGTCTAAAGGGAGATATTATTATTGTTCTTTTCCTCCTCCTCCCTCCCTCCTCCTCCTACTCCTCCCCCTTCTCCTCCTTCTCCTCGTCCTTCATTCTTCTTCTTCTCCTCCTCCTTTTTCGATCCTTCCTTCCTCTTTCACTTCTTCCTCACGGCGACGACCATCAGCCCACCACAACCGACATTACCATCACCATTATCATCGTCGTCCTCATCGTCCTTGTCATCATCACCACCAGCAGCCTCGTCGTCTGCTGTCAGCAACATCAAGAAGACCTGCATGCTGATATTTGCCTATGTCCAAAGAGCAGCAAACAATAGACTGACGCGCTCTCTCTCTATCCCCCCCCCCCCCCCCTCTCTCTCTCTCTCTGTCTGTTTGTCTCTCTGTGTCAGACAGTCTCTCTGTCTGTCTCTGTCTGTCTGTCTGTCTGTCTGTCTGTCTCTCTCTCTCTCTCTCTCTCTCTCTCTCTCTCTCTCTTCTCTCTCTCTTCTCACTCTCTCTATCTATCGGTCAGTTCGGATTTATTGCAGCTACTGCTGCTGCTATGCTACTCCTACTACACCTACTGCTACTACTACTATTACTACAACTACCACCACTACTGCATCTAACCACCATCACTATCTCTTCACCACCACTACCATCACCCCCAACCCCACTTCCCTAACCTCCCCCCACCCCAACCCCAACCTCCCACCGCCCTGCACACACCTCTCGAGTGCTTTTCGACATTGACAAAGAACTTCAGCGCTTAGCAGGAGACGGTGTCTTTATCACAGAGGTTTGGTGATATTCATTGATCTTGGGGGCGAGATTGGGCCGTATCAGGTCGCACGCGCTTGCGATATCGACGAAACCCGTCGCTGGAATGGTGTTGCAAGTGTACCCCCCGCCAAGCGTCGCTTTCTGCTGTTATCGTCTGCTGCAACCCTTGATGATGGTGAGGGGGTGAGGTGTGGCGAAGGCGAGGGAGGCGTTTGGTGTGTGTGTGTGTGTGTGTGTGTGTGTGTGTGTGTGTGTGTGTGAGTGTGTGTGTGTGTGTGTGTGTGTGTCTAAGACAAGGAATGTAAAGTAGAAAGAAGAAGAAGAAAAAAAACTGTCCCTGTAGTGTGTCTGGCAAGACAGGAGAAAATAAGAAATATAAGTTAACTTTTGTCTTGACGATTACTGGGAGGTAGTACAAAGGTGGTGGTTGTGGTGGTGGTGGTTGTGAGGGGGGTGTGGGTGTGTATGCACGTGCATGCGCATGTGTGTGTTTCTGTTTGTGTGCCTGTGCGACTCTGAGAAAGTTGCAGCAGCAGCAACAGTAGTAGTAGTAGCAGCAGCAGCAGATGTAGTAATGGTGAGAGTGTGTGTGAGAGAGAGAGAGAGTTAGTAGTAGTAGTAGTAGGAGCAGTAGTAGCAGCAGCAGCAGCAGCAGCAGAAGAAGAAGTAGTTGTAATGGTGGTGGAAGTTGTGGTGGTGGTGGTGGTGGTGGTGGT
Source organism: Rapana venosa (assembly GCA_028751875.1). Classification (NCBI taxonomy): domain Eukaryota; kingdom Metazoa; phylum Mollusca; class Gastropoda; order Neogastropoda; family Muricidae; genus Rapana; species Rapana venosa. The sequence goes on from CM054141.1 coordinate 32,846,176, forward strand.
GGTAGTAGTAGTAGTAGTAGTAATTGTAGTAGTAGTAGTAGTAGTAATTGTAGTAGTAGTAGTAGTAGTAGTAGTTGTTGTAGTTAGTAGTAGCAGTCGTAGCAGCAGCAGCAGTAATGGTATGATATATATGTGTGTGTGCGTCTGTCTGGCTGTATGCGCGCGTATACGCATGAGCGCATGTGTATAAAAACAAAACAATATTAAAACCCAACATGTTGTCTAAGATAGAGGATCGTTTTCTTTTCGATGGTTTTTTTGGCGAACGTTACAACGGCAGCTGTTCAGTGTATCAGTCATTGCATCGTAGCGGGGAGATAAGAGAGATGAGACTCGTGTGTGTGTGTGTGTGTGTGTGAGAGAGAGAGAGAGAGAGTGTGTGTGTGAGTGCGTTTGTGTGTGTTGTGAGAGAGAGAGAGAGAGAGAGGAGAGAGAGAGAGAGAGAGAGAGAGAGAGAGAGAGTGAGTGAGAGATAGTGTGCGAGAGAGAGACAGAGTGAGAGTGTAGTGGGGAGGTGGATATGGGGAGAACGGTTCAGATCCCGGAAACGATTTTTCTTCGGTAACAGAATGATTACCTGTTGTTGTTGTTGTTGTTGTTGTTGTTGTTGTGATTATTGATGACGGTGATGTTGCTATGGCTGTTATTGTTGCTGGTATTGTTGTTTCTTTCCTTGGCAGTGTTGTCCTGCGCTTTTGATCAAAATAGATTTGTGTTTTTTGGAGGCGCGTGTGGGTCCCCCTTTCCTTCAAATTTCTCAATCTCTCTCTCTCTCTCTCTCTCTCTCTCTCTCTCTCTCTCTCTCTCTCTCTCTCTCTCTCTCTCTCTCTCTCTCTCTCTCTCTCTCTCGGAATGTGTGTGCGTGAGCGCGCGCATGCACACATGTTTATATGTACCTGTGCGCGCTCGCGTGCATGCATGCGTGTGTGTGTTACATGTAACAATATTATTCTTGGCAGTCTCCTTCCCAACATTTTGCTCCAAGCAAAGATAGTGAAAATAGAAATAAAACATGATAATCAGGACAAACATCTTAATCTTAAAAAAGAGATATGAGAGGAGGACGCATGACGAAGAAGACAGCATAAGATAGGATGAATAATCTGGAGAGAGAGAGAGAGGCAAACGCAAACGCAATTTTGTTTTACGAGGGTAATAATAGATGAAGTTACAAAGACTTTTTTCATCCAGCCCTCAACATAAAAAGGAAGAAAAAAAAAGAACATTGTAAGAAAAACAAAAAGCAAAGGATGCAAATGAATACACATACACACATGGCTACCATGGAGAGAGAGAGAGAGAGAGGAGAGAGAGAGAGAGAGGAGAGAGAGAGAGAGAGAGAGAGAGAGAGGGGGGGGGGGGGAAGAAGAGGAAGCAGAAAGTGGGCCCTAGAGAGGATGGGAAGACAGCAAAGAAAGGGGGCAGGGAGAGAGTACCCCAGGTGGTGGCTGCGAGTTGAGTAGGAACTGGAAGATACGACAGGTGCTAAGAGAGGTGAAGGCAGTGTAATGGAATAGCACTTCTGCAATAGCTGCTGGCCTTTCTTGTTTGTTGTGCCAGAGGAGAGGAATCGGAAGGAAGGAAAGAAAGAAAGGAAGGGGAGAGAGACAGAGACAGAGAGTGAGGGAGAGAGAACTTTTCCATACCTGGTGGAAAAGGATGGGGCTCCTGCAGGTTCCACTGGAAGAGAGTGTAAAGACAGTATTGCTGGAGAGGGGTGCCCCAACCCCCCAGTATTTTATTTTCTCACCTCACCTTCACCCATCCCGTAGTCTAGTAGCCTAGACCGTTGGGGCACCACTGAATATTTTCCAGCCAGCTTCCTCCACTCCTTACCGTTTTCAGCTTTGCGAAGCAAGTCGTTCCACTCAAGGCCAGTCCACTCTCTGATGTTGTCATCGCATCGTTTTCTCTCTCTGCCTTTTCGTCTCTCTCCTGGTACTGTTCCCTGTAGGAAAGTATAATGGCCAGTCCAGATTTCAGTTAAGAACACTTCCAATGTCCATTCTGGTATTTTGTTTTTTCTTTTTTCCCTTTTTTGGATGGGGATGGGGTGGTAGTGGTAGTGGTACGTTCCTGTCCTGCTGGTTCTATGCTGCCAGGTTGAACTTGTCCAACCTCCTCCTCAACCTCCTCCTCCACCTCCTCCTCCTTCTTCTCAGTTCCATGATATGGGTTCCATGCCATGATATTGAGACTTTGTACAAACTGATTAGTTATAATACTTAAGTTGAAATATTTATTCTTGGACATCACCCCACCCCACCCTACCCCCTCTCGCCCCTTTGTGGAAGGGTTGTAAAAAGCATTTATAACGCAATAAACCATTACATTTTGGCATTCGTCTTCTCTCTTCTTCACCTCCCCCTCTCCTCCTCCCCCTTTATGTTTCTCCTCTCCCTCCTTCCCCACTCCAACCTTCCCTTTCAACCCCTTCCCGCCCCTTACCTGTATACTTCTCTCTCTCTCTCTCTCTCTCTCTCTCTCTCTCTCTCTCTCTCTCTCTCTCTCTCTCTCTGTGTGTGTGTGTGTGTGTTGTGTGTGTACTTGCAGTCTGAAGTGTCATTTCAGCACCTCTTTATCACTTGGGCCTTTTCACCTGTTCAGTTCTCCATCCAGACAATAATACATTACACCCCTCAAAACTTGCCCCTCTGTGCCAGGGTCACCTGTAGATTAGCAGAGAAAGAGGTTTGTTTTTTTTTGTTTTTTTTTGGGGGGGAGGGGAGAGGATATATTTATGGGGTGTAGAATCGCTGATCTATGGGCTTTTTTTTGTTTGGGGGAGGGGGGGGGATATTTTTAGTGTGGAGCTAGAGAAGACATGCAGAGGCTACTTAGAGAGAGACAAGAGAGACAGACAGACACAGAGGGAGAGAGTCAGACACAGAGGGAGAGAGAGACAGAGTACGAGGTGTGAAATCGTTGATTTAAGGTGCTTTTTGAAAACTTTAACATGAAACTAGAGGAAGACATATATATATATATATATATATATAGAGAGAGAAGAGAGAGAGAAGAGAGAGAGAGGAGAGAGAGGAGAGGAGAGAGAGAGAGAGAGGCAGGCAGGCAGACAGACAGACAGACAGACACGCACACAGGCAGAGGTTATGTGGTGTAGAATTGTTGATTTATGTCGCTGTAAGAAAACTTCAGCCATGGAAAGTAGGTGAAGACATACAGTCCCCGCAGAGCTCTGTGATATCGTTCACCCAAGCGTTGTTTGCAGAAGGTCGTTGTTCGAATCCCCTACTGTCGAACGTGGAAGTGCAAAAAGATGTACAGTGCCTGCGTAGCTCAGTGGATTGTGTACGGGATTTGCATTCTAGGTTATAAGTTCGAATCTCGCAGAAGTCGAAGTGAAACTGTTACATTCTTAGAGGATGTCTGGTGCCATTTCGATGGCTCAGCAAGAACGGATTCACTCACTCTCCTACACGCACGCACTCGCGCGCGCGCACACACACACACACACACACACACACACACACACACACACACACACACACACACACACCTCACCACCACTACCAGCCTACCAACCAACCAACCAACCAGCCAGCCAAAGAGGATGAAGAAACTAAAACAGTGTCATCCATCACAGTGGCAGGAAGCATCATTTCCTCCTCCTGTTCAGAACGAGTGGGGCCCAGGATACGTCGATGCCACATAAGATGCCTGATGTCTAAGAGACAGCCGACACGACACAACAACACTTACTTGATCAATCCGCTTTAGCCATCAGACCTCTTTTGTCTTCATCATCATCTTCATCATCATCATCATCGTTTGCTGTACTGTCTGTCTGTCTCTGACTGACTGTCTGTCTGTCTGTCTGTCTGTCTGTCTGTCTCTCTCTCTCTCTCTTCTCTCTCTCTCTCTCTCTCTCTCTCTCTCTCTCTCTCTCTCTCTCTCTCTCTCTCTCTCTCTCTCTCTGGGTTTTTTCTTTAATTTTTTTTTTATTCTTTTATTTCAATGATAATGGAATAAGCACTCATGTGCTTTTTTTCCCCCATCCAGTGTGTGTGTGTGTGTGTGTGTGTGTGTGTGTATGTTGTGTGTATGTTGTGTGTAAGTTGTGTGTAAGGGAAATCAGTCGGACGAAAATAAATTTGATGTAATTGCTGAGAGGACAGGTGAGAGAGAGAGGGGGGTATTTATTTATTTATTTATTCTTTTATATCGAGGATAATGGAATAAGCACTCATGTGCTTTTTTTATATCCAGTCCCCGTGTGTATGCGGTTTTGTAAATTTTGTCATCTGTTCCCACCGGCACACAATGGCCTACTCTTCCGAAAAAGCGGAACAGGATTTAACGTGTGCGCAAGATGTTCTGCATGAGTTCAAACACGAGTATGATAATAACAGTGAAGAATTATGCATGCGTTTGAATGTTCGTTTCAGATTACCTGTTGATGAGTGGGTTGTGTATTGGGGTGGGGAGGATAAAGGGAGGGGGGTTCTGGTAGATACGGAGGCAGGTTCTTCTATTTTATAACGCTGGCCTTGCATTTTTCATCTTGAAACATTAGATAGGTGTGTGTGTGTGTGTTCGCGTGTGTGCGTGCGTGCCACGCGTGCTCACACATACATGCGTATAATGTGTGTACTGGCACACGCACGCACACTGTATAATTATGTACACACTTGGTTACTGATGTTTGTATGGTTTCATGTACTTTGCGTGATACTCGCGACTGTTCAGCCTGCAAAGATGAGAACACCTGTGTATCATTTAACCAACATTTTGCTATGGGATTTTTTATATCATCAATTTTCGGAGACAGTATATGCTTTTTTTGTTCGTTTGTTTGGTTGGGGTTTTGTTTTTGTTTTTGTTTGTTTTTTTGCTTACGTCAATCTTTTCTGCTTGTCTGTCTTCTTATAAAACTGCCTTGGGTCGTTTCTGCTTGACTAGCTTGACATTTATAAAAGTGGGTTCATGATCGGGGGAGAGCGAGAGAGTGAGAAGAGGACACACACACACACAACACACACACACACACACACACACACACACACACACACACACACACACACACACTCACACACACACATACACACACACATACACACACACAGATTAGATAGATAGGTAGATAGATAGATAGATAGATAGATAGAATAAATTAAACAAACAAAAACAAAATTAAAAAGGAGGAAGACAAGGTGTTTTTTTTAAAAAAGAAACCTATTAGAAAGACAGTTGCAGAATAATTCTCCCGTGCCTCTTGTTTTATGAGGGGAAGAGAAAGAAATCTCTCCTTTTTATTATTATTTTTTTTAAAAATAAATATTTGGCGGATATCATTACAAAATAGTGCACCTGCTTACCGTTTTTTGTCAAAGAGAGCCATTTTGCGCGTGGGAAGGAAGATTGGCCCTGGATTCAGACTGTGAAACGTTATATAAGTATGCAGTTGGGTGAGGATATCTGTGCTTCTCAGGGTAGTCCGTACGTTTACGCCTTGTTGTCTGTTCGTCTGATCTTGGTTTTTTGTTTGGTTTTGGCTCTTTTTGTTTTCTTAGTTTTTTTTTCTTGTTTTTGGGGGGTTTGTTTTTTGGGGGGTGTTTTTTTTTTTTTTTTTAAAGGGGAGGGGGGGGGGGGGGGGGGGGTATATGCTCGTGTGTCCGGGTCAGTTTAGATTTTGGAGAGAATACGTGTGCATTTTTGAATGTGTGCTTGAGTTTGTGTTTGTTTGTTAGATTGTAGGTGAAGTAAGTGTCTGTCTGTCTCAGTCTCTCTCTCTCTCTCTCTCTCTCTCTCTCTCTCTCTCTCTCTCTCTCTCACACATTCACTCTCTCTCTCAGTACTTTTCCAAGTATCCTCAAAATATTCGAGTTTAGAGAGTGAGCGCTCTCTCTCTGTCTCCCTTCCGCTCTGTCTCCCCCCCCCCCCCCCCCTCCTCTCTCTCTCTCTCTCTCTCTCTCTCTCTCTCTCTCTCTCTCAAGTGCTTAACCAAGCACCCTCAGTAAAACATTCGAGTTCTGTCTGTCTGTCTGTCTGTCTCTCTCTCTGTAGCTCTCTCTGTCTCTCTCCCTCCCACCCTCCCTCCCTCTGTCTTCTGTGCGCGCCTGCCTGCCTACGCGTGAGCCTGCCTGTCCGTCCACCTAACCTGCATGAATGCGTGTGTAAGTAATTCAGACGTGTGCATGAACAAGTATATTTATGTCTGTTGAGCGTGTACTTCAGATTCTGAAGAGAGAGAGAGAGAGAGAGAGAGAGAGAGAGAGAGAGAGAGGAGAGAGAGAGAGAGAGAGAGAGAGAGAGAGAGAGAGAGAAAAGAAAGAAAAAATGAAGCTGTCGGCAATCTTCGATTTTTCAAGGCAATCTCCCTACCCTTACCCCCTTCCACACACACACACACACACACACACACGCGCGCGCGCGCGCGCGCGTACGCACATACACACGCACACACACACACACACACCACACACACACGCACGCACGCACGCACACACACACACACACACACATCCTAACCTCCTTTTCTCATGTCAACTCTTTGTTCCAGACTTCTTTTATTTTC
>CM054141.1:32857710-32892491 GCA_028751875.1 Rapana venosa
TCTATCTATCTATAGCACACAAGACCGCAGTTTCGGTATGAATAGATATTTGTTATTTTGTTCAGTGTTTACGCGATTTCCAGCTTGTTGATTAAGTCCTTCGGACGAAACTATAAACCAAGACCCCATACGCGAACGCATGCAGAACATCTTGCGCACACGTGAAAAGCCCGTTCCGCCTCTCCGATGCCATTTTGTGCTGGTAGGAAGAGATGACTTTTTTTTTTTTTTTTTTTTTTTTTTTTTTTTTTAAAGAAACCACATGCACACAGGTCTCATGTTTGGACACCATCTCCGAAGTCGGAATGCATCTCACACACACACACACACACACACACACACACACACACCACACACACACACACACACACACAACACACACACACACTCATTCACTCACACACACTTACACACACACAACACACACACACACACACACTTACACACACAAACACATACACACACGCATGCACGCATGCACATACACACACGACACACTCGTACATGCACACACATACATACACGGACGTATACACACTCTCATACACACACTCACACATGCAACGCACACACACACACACACCACACACACACACACACACACACAAAATCGTCTGATATCACTTTTTGGTGGAAGGACGTTAAACTGAAGAACTAACACACACAGAGCAACAGCAGGAAAAACATGCACCAAACACAACGAAGCCATCCCATAGATCTACACAGCGGGCAGGTGTAACTTGCGACTTACCGGCCGCTACTGTTGCTGCTACTGCGACTTCTACTGAATCTATAACAACAACAACAACAAATACTACCACCACCACCACCACCACCACCACAACAACTACTACTACTACTACCACCACCACCACCACCACCACTACTACTTTTTACTACTACTACTACTACGACCACCACCACCACAACTTCCACCACCATTACAACTACTTCTGCTACTCCTACTGCTACTACTACTTCTACTACTAGTACTACTAAGATTTTGCTTTTCAAGATTCAGTGTTGTATATATTATTATTTCTCCTGCTGCTGCTGCTGCTGCTGCTGCTGCTGCTGCTGATGATGATGATGATGATGATGATACTGCTGCTGCTGCTTCTACTACTACTACTACTACTACTACTACTACTACTACTGTTGCTGCTGCTGCTGCTGCTGCTATGATCATCACTACAGTTTGCTACCTCTACGGCTTGCTGTTATTGATGATACTATGTTGAAAGCTTGTGGCGGGAGGGACATGTGTGGGAGGGACATGTGTGTCGATAGTGTGTGTAGTGGCCTAGTGGTGGTGTTGGGCGATACAGGCTTAGCTGTACCCCCTGGGGAGGCAAGTCCTCACGCCTCATTAGCACCCTCCTTATTATCGGCCCCTTCATCACTGGCAGCCCAGCGCAGCAGAAGCTGTTGGCATGCTTGTGTGCAGTGAGAGGGAAGTGTAGGAGGGGAGTGCATGGGAAGGGAAGCATGCAAGCGCGCGAATGTGTATACACTTACATCGCATTTTGAGAAAACAGATTTATCTGCTGAATTGTTGTTTTTGTATTCTTTCTTTAAGAGTTCGTCAGTGTAGAGGAAAAAACCACAACCCACGAAATTGATCTTTTCACACACATACTCGCGTGCGCGCACGCTCATCGAAATAGTGTGTGTGTGTGTGTGTGTGTGTGTGTGTGTGTGTGTGTGTGTGTGTGTGTGTGTGTGTGTGTGTGAAGCATGGGGCAGAGAGAGAGAGAGACAGAGAGAGAGAATGGTTTTTGTGTGTGTGTTGGGGGGGGGGATGCTTTTTATCTATTGAGGGCAAAGAATAAGTATTCCAGCAGCTTTTTGTGTCCAGCCCTCGGTAGCAAGTAAAGAAGTTAATATCAACGCAATATTATCTTTATGTAGTGAAGAGGAATCGTGCACGAAGTACCAGAGAGGGAGAGAGTTAGTTTTACTGTACATCAGCCTTGGGCCACAGTACAAAAGAATGGTGGGCATACAGGGTGCACGGGCATTTTACATTAGTGTTATAAACATTTTGCTATCAACGTATCATAATTATGAAATAATATATACATTTTGCTATCAACGTAGCGACTGTCATAATTTTGAAATAAAGTATCAGCAATAAGAAAACAAGATCTATACATCAACCATACCAGACTGACAGAGAGAATAAAAGTTTGGGTTTTTTATGTTAAGCTTTCGAAATCCGTGATTTTCCAGAAGCGTGAAGAAAGAAGGGAATGGGGAGGGACACAGAGCACACAGCACTTTGAGTTGCCTGTGATCGATAAATTCTGGACAAACAATTAGCGTAAGTGAATTCAATGTCATTGTAAGAGAGATAGAGGCAGACAGACAGACAGCAAAGAGGTAATAGATTAGACGGGGAGAGATTAGAAACAGGAGGTATGAAAAGTAAAGAGAGACAGGAAGCCTAAAACGAGAGAGAGGAGGGGAGAGAGAAGAGAGAGAGAGAGAGAGAGAGAGAGAGAGAGAGAGAGAGAGAGAGAGAGAGAGAGAGAGAGAGAGAGAAGAGAGAGAGAGAGTTTTAAATTGAAGAGAAGCAGATTACGAACAGAGATATGCAAAAAGCAACAAAAAAAATAACTTTAAAAAAAAAGAAAGAAAGCAGATACATAGAAACAGAAAGAAGTGGAAACTAGAAACAGAAGAAAAAAGGACAGAAACAGGGAGACAGAACAGACAGGAGAAAGCTTCCCCTTTCTTGCTGTCACGTCCACCAGGCTTTCCCGCCCTTGCCCAGCTCTGCCTTGCCCTGCCCTGCCCTTCCCTGAGTAATCAATAGAGATCCCTGTCTGTCTTCCCTGCCTCTCCCCCCCCCCCCCCCCCCCCCCTCCTCCTCTCTCTCTGACGATTGCTGCTGGCAACATCGCAACACAAGTCATGGAGACAAATGGCTTAATGCCTTCCACGTCCTGCAGCTCCATTGCATTCATTCTCTTTCCTCCCTTAAACACCGCATGCGCGCACGCGCACTCACCACACACACACACACACACACACACACCACACACACACACACACACACACAACACACACACACACACACACACGAGTCCTAGCATCAGCATCGTCTTCATCATCATCGTCATCACCTTCAACTATCAACTATCGTCAGTTAAATGAATATTCTCTCTCTCTCTCTCTCTCTCTCTCTCTCTTCTCTCTCCCTCCCTCCCTCCCTCCCTCTCCCTCCTCTCCCCCCCCCCCCCCCCCCTCCTTCTCTCTCACTCTCTCTCTCATATGGCTATTTTCGTTCGTCTCTTTATTTCATCTCTCTCCCAGAAAAGAAAGAAAAAAAAGAAGGCAGATGTCATCCCTATTTTGTGGTTAAGGGTGATCCTTCACGAACATTCTGGACAGAGGATTCCTGAAGGTGGACGGACGGACGAGCGTGTGCCTGGCTGGATCCTTCATGCTTGTGGAAACAGGAATGACAGACCGCATTCTCTCCCTAAGAGAACTGGGCACTCGGGCGTTCTGAGACTGACGTGATGTTGTTTACGTTGTGAAGAAAAGGAGTGTTTCTGTTTGCTTGTTTCCTGTCATGCCCTGAAAGGCTCTTGTCTGGTTAGAAGTTAGATGGGAGGAGGAGTGCGCAAGATGAAAATAAAAGTAGCCGTGGTAGAGGTAGTAAGTAATAACGGTAGCAATAGTAATGTTAACAGGGATAGTACGACTGCTACTTTGTGTTAAAAGTAATAGTAATAATAGTAGTTGAAAAGTATTAACAGTAATAATAGTTGATGTTCTAGCAGGAAATCACTTCAGAATTACGCAAAATTTCTGGCTTTTAAGGGGGGAAAGTATATTATTTTAGTCGTCAGAATTCAGGTAAGCTCAGACACAGAGTTCAGTTAGTTTCCGTTTTTCGCATAATACAGTTATTTCCTGAATTTTTCACTAAATAACCCAACGCTATCATAAATCTGTGGTTGTTGGCTGGGTTGTTTTCATGTCTCTACAACTCACTAACATGAATTACGGCCTTTATATGCATACTTCATCTTGTTTGTGCATATGTATGCATGGGTAAGGAGGATAAAGCACTGTCAGGTCTACCTGCATATCATTTATCATGAGAGATGATACTCCACTCTTTATCCACTAATTGCCACGCATATTGAAATATATGTTTACGGAGCATTCACTGAGGGAGAAGTGTACGATCTGTTCAATTGACTACTATATTTTTCTTCAAATTTCAGTTCGTCCTTGTTTCGAGGGCTGGGGAAATTTAGAATACCTGTTTCCAGTCATGCTTTGTTTTATTTCGACGGTGTTTAGGAGAGAAGGGACTGGGGTGGAAGACTTTGTTTATTGGGGCTTTTCTTTCGGTCCTCAGCTAGAGCTCCGAGGTTCGCCAATGGTGAGACTTCGCGTATGCAACCGTTTTTACCCACCATTAAGGTAGCCGCATTCCGACTTTGGGGGAGAGTTATTTTATGTTTATTTCTTTATCGTGTATAGTGTGCTGTCTGTGATTATGTTATTACGTCACGGGGGAAAAGTTGTCATATACTTTGCCAAATCACTGCAGATTTTGTTTGTAGTGGCAGTAAGGAGTTTGTATTGTTCTCGTTGACTTAGACAACTCTTAGATGGGAGGAGGGATCACAGTTTTTCTGTTGTTTCAAGAACACACATGCGTGTTCGCAGGCACGCAAGAACACACACACACACACACACACACACACACATCCCGGGGGACGGGATAGCCTAGTGGTCAGAATAAGTGCTTATTCCATTATCCTCGATATAAAAACAATAAAATTGATGAAAAAAACAGAAAACACACACATAATACACACATACACACACACGTGACTTTTATGAGGCTCTGTGACCTTTCAACCTCCAATATTCCACTGCATTAACCCCCTGTCAAAGCTGTTTTCGCGCTTGTGCTTAAGTGAGCCTTGGTGTACTTGCAGGGTAGGACGCTGCTTGTTTTTCTCGTCAATCTGCTAATGAAACTGTGTTATGTACGCGTGCTTTCTTCATCAGAACCAGACCGAAAACGAGGCTCCAGTGTTGACGCGTAATGAAAACTAGGTTTAAGTATTGGCGCTAAATGAAAGCGAGGTCTAAGTATTGGTACTAAATGAAAGCGAGGTTTAAGTATTGCTGCTAAATGAAAATGAGGCCGAGGGGTAATCGCACTAAATGAAAACGAGGCTTTAGTTATTTCCACTGGATGAAAGTTAACAAATAAGTGTATTTGTATTTAGTATAAAAAAACGATAGATCTATAGTATGAAGACAAAAAGCTTTGGCCATTTTGGAGAGTAGGTAAGGCCATTTTACGTTCTGGCTCTATAAATGCACGTAGTGGTTTTCTTTGTTTTGCTGCCCCCCCCCCCCCCCCCCCCCCCCCCCCCCCCCCTTCCTATTCAGACTGGATGTGGTTTGAGCATTGTTGGCAGAAGTGCCACTACCGTTTGTGGCAGTTTTTATGGGAGTGTGTGGCAGTAGTCTTGCTTGTTTAGCACAAACATTTACTACACAAAAACACTGTTAATCCCACCATGAAAACTACTTTTTGTGTTTTGAAATACTGCTGAAATCATCGTACTGTTTCGAAACTCTACATCCCTGAATGAGTGTATCGGAAGAAAGAAAAAATGGCAAGCTTTTTCGAGAAAACTTTTAAGAAATTGTTAGAACTGTGGAAAAAATTTGGAGTACTATAATAACACGTACAGTACTAATATCACTACCATCACCACCAAGAACAACAACAACAACAACAACATCATTAACAAGGACAACAGCAACAACGCCACGAAGCAACGCAGCACTAGTAGCCGCAATGAGAAAGGTAGGTAGGTAGATGAATGGTTTGTTTGCCAACAAGCAGCAGTACTGATGCTACTATATATACTAGCGACACATTCTGACTAGCCTAGTCTTCATGTATGCTGCCCTAGGGGGAGAACAGTCGGTGTCGTCTTCACGCTTCGTTATCACTCTCATTAACTCCACCCCTACCACCTTCCCCTATCTCTCCTCCGCCTCCCCCCCCCCCCCTCCCCAACACACACACACACACACACACACATATATATATATATATATATACATATATATATATATATATATATATACGTACACGCGCGCGCGCACACACACACACACACACACACATTTGCTTACGTACACACGCTTTCTCTCTCTCTCTCTCGCTCGCTCCTCTCTCTCTCTCTCTCTCTCTCTCTCTCTCTCTCTCTCTCTCTCTCTCTCTCTCTCTCTCTCGCTCTCTCTCTCTCTCTCTCTCTCTCTCTCTCTCTCTCTCTCTCTCTCTCTCTCTCTCTCTCGCTCTCTCTGTTCTCATTGATGTCGGAGACCTGCGTTCTTCATAACCATTAGGAAGGCTTGTAGGTGCCAGGGTGGGGGTGAGAGTAGGGGTTGTGGTGATAATGGTGGAGGGGATAGGGATGATGACGATGATGGTAGTAGTACTGGTGATGATTATGGTGGTGGTAGTGGTGATGATGATGATGATGACGACGACGATGATGATAGTGGTGGTGGTGGTGGTGGTACGCGGCAAAAACTCTACAGACAAGCAACACTCACCCCTAAGACCCCCATGGCAAAAGAAACAAGGATAGAGAGAGAGAGAGAGAGAGAGAGAGAGAGAGGAGAGAGAGAGAGAGAGAGGAGAAGAGAGAGAGAGAGAGAGACAGACAGACAGACAGACAGACAGACAGACAGACAGAGGGGCACTCTCACACATACACACGCACGCGTGCGTGCGTGTCAATCAGCAAGAGCGAAACAAGGTGTTAATGGCAGAATAAACATGAGCAAAGGAATGTGTGTGTGTGCTTCTTTGTTTGATCTTTTCTTGTTTCTTGTTTTGTTTGTTTGTTTTCGATGTTTTCATGTGCTTGTTCCTATATATTCATTTGTTGGTTGTGTGTTTGAAGTGTTTGTGTGTGTGTGTGTGTGGTGTGTGTGTGTGATTACAGGTACGTTTCATTCATAGATTTTTAAAATCTAAACTGGACGTGCTCAAACACTGTTCATGAGCTTGAAAAATGAATGAAGTTTTAGTGGGTCGCGCGCGCGTGCGTGCGTGTGTGTGTGAGGGAGAGAGAGGGAGACAAACAGACACCCAAAGACCCTTCCCCGCCCCTGCAAATGTATGCATACACACATACATGCGCATGCATTGGGACGGGATAGCCTAGTGGTCAGAATACTGCGCTCGCAATCTGACGACCCGGGTTCGATTCCCGTTCAAGGGGATATTTTCCTCTGGAGTTAACATTAGTGCAGACTCCACTTTCCCCAAAAGTCCTTCGGATGAGACTATAAACCGAGGCCCCGTGTGCGAACGCACGCAGAATATCTTGCGCACACGTTAAATCTGTTCCGCTTTTCGTAAGAGTAGGCCATTGTGTGCCGGTGGGAACAGATGACAGAATTCACAAATCCACATACAATTGGGGACTGGATGTAAAAAAGCACATAAGTGCTTATTCCATTATCCTTGATATAAAAGAATGAAATAAATATTTGAAAAAAATTTTTTAATGCAAGCACGCACACGCGCACACGCACACACACACACACACACACACACACACACGGGGCACAGAACAGCCATAGCCTTAAGGTAAAAAAAAAAATTTTTTATTTTTTTTATTTTTTTTTTATACCACTTTAAGTCACGAGATTTCTCTGCGTGAAATTCGGGCTGCTCTCCCCGGGGAGAGCGCGTCGCCACAAGAGCAGCGCCACCCTTTTTTTTCTTTTTTTCTTTTTTTTCTCTTTTTTTTTTCTTTTGGTCTGCAACTGTATTTGTTTCCCTATCAGAGTGGCTTTTTTCTAAGAATTTTGCCAGGGACAACTCCCTTGTTGCCGTGGGTTCTTTTACGTGCGCTGAAAATTTTGTGTAACACACGGGACCTCAGTTTATCGTCTCATCCGAAAGACTAGCGCCCAGACCACCACTCATGGTCTAATGGATGGGGGAAAATTTCGGGCCCAAACGGGGTACGAACCGCGCACACACCCGACCCGGACTTTTCGCATTCTAGACAGGCGCGTTACCTCTAGACCACCGATCCACCATGGATATGCAGGAAATTTGTTTGTGGAGGTTGGGCGGTGTAAAGGGGAGAGGGGTGATAGGATTCGGTTCTCTCTTTTTTGGTTTTTGTATTGCTGTTGTTTGGGGTTGTTTTTTTATATAACTTTGCACATCCAGTTACTGCCACTGGCAATTTGATAGGGAGAGGGGCAATAGAGACGAAGACAGCTGTGCGCGCGCGCGCCCGCGTGCGTGCGCGTGTGTGTGTGAGGGTAGCTTCTGCATGTGCATTAGGATCTCTCTGGTGTTGATCCCACAGAAATGGAAGATTTTGATCTTTTCCGTTCACGAAATGCGAGTGCCTGTGTAATAATATTATTAATATTATGTATGTGTGTGTATGTAGGTAGGTATGTTTGTACACATATATATAGATGCGCATCTCTGTGTGTGTGTGTGTGAGACAGATGGACACCGACAGAAAGAGAGAGAGGGGGGTGAGAGAGAGAGAGGTCCTTACTTGATTTTAATGACAAGTTGTAATTTAACACTTCTTCCCCTTCCTTGTTTCCACCCCCTTCATTCTTTCATCCTTCCTCCCCCACCCCCCACCCCTCTCTCTCTCTCTCCCCCCCCCCCTCTCTGACCCTCATTTCCTCTTCCTCCCCACACGAAACACAAACTTCACAACAACAGCCAAACCATCAGCCCATCTATCTATGTAACTCATAATAACCCCCATACCTTGGCCGTGAGTACTACCGGTAAACTTTCAACCCTTTGTGTGTCTGTGTGTGTTTGTGTCTGTGTGTGTGCTAACGTGTGTCTGTGTGTGTGTGTGTGCTAACGTGTGTGTGCGCCCGTGCGCGCGCGTGTGCTTAGCTGTCTGTCTGTCTGTTACCCAAACATAATTACTGCCAGAATCTTGGCACTGCCACTTGTTCTACATCATGCGTTCAATGCTTGGCTGTCAGCCCGGATTGTCTCGTTATGCTATGTGCTGGGTTAAAGGGGTGGGTAGGTAAGGGGGTGGAGGTGATGTGTGGGGGAAGAGGAGGAGCCCGAGAGAGACAGAGTGGGTGGGGTTGGGGGGAATGTTAAAGAGAAAGGGAATGAAAGAGTAAGGGATTGTGTGTGTGGGTGTGTAAACTCGTCAGTAAGTGGGACTATTAGTCTAGTCAATCTTTGCAAAAAAAGTGCCGAGAAAGGAACTAATTGCAATAGTAATTATTTCATGATATTTGGATAGGAAAGTACCTAACTTTTAACATATCCAAAAAGTAGGACGATCTAAATGTCGGAAGACCATTTTTTTAAAGATATGACGTCATCAAATTTCGATTATATATATTTTTTTAAACAGAATGTAATATGGTCTTGTGACATATCATTTGAAAGCTTTCGACCTACTGATTACGAATTTGATAATAGAATCACCATTAGACGTAATAGAAAGCAAAAATCAATGAAAATATGCCGCATGTGTTCTATATTTAGTGTTCGAAGCCCATTAGCATGCGAAATCAAGTATATCTCAAGCATTTTACCTCCAACGTGGAGATGCCGGGACCTATCAGTATAAAGAGCATCCCCACATTCTGGAAATCCTGTGATAGAAATTTCCTCTTTTTTTATCTCTCTCTTTGTTTCTGCCTGGTTCCTTTACTGCTTGTCCCCGCCCTCAATATGCTGGCCCTAGAGAAGTGAGGTCTCTGACGCCTCGCTCCCCTACGACCTTCTAGGTTATGGGACTCCTTTACCTTTACCTTTTTACACCTCATTCTTGTATATTTTCTTCCTTCTTGGTCCATTCTGCTGCCTTTTTTCCCCAGAAAGACTTATAAAAGATAACAGTTTTCTTTTATGCCACAGTAGATGCGCTGGGCCTGACTTGTAAGGTGCTTAAGGGTAGCGTGACGCATTTTTACTCATATAACAGATAACAATGGTTTCTGCCTGAGCGTTGGAAGAAAAAGAAGAATGCATTTTACCAGGATTAAACCAAAGTTTCGACCACTGTACAATTCCCATGGCAGAGCAAAGTGGTAGTCTCTCCTTGAAGGTAAGAACTTCACAATGAGTATAAGATAAAACAGTGCAGGTAGAGGCAAACAGCATCAGAGTTAGTTCAAATCACTGTGGCAAGTCACTTCAGTCCAGCATAATCAGAACATGGAAAGCTCAGTTCATCCAGCGCACTCTTGCTGGAATGAAGTAACACAGCAGCGCACTCTTGCTGGAATGAAGTAACACAGCAGAATCAATCAAGATCAGGTACACCTAGTTCTCATCCACTTCCTGAAGAGTGGGTGCATTGAGACAGCTCAAGTCTTTGCATTGTCCTAATGCCATTTAAAATTGGACCCCATACCTTTTTCTGCAGTCCGTAGTAATGATAAGAAGAAGAAGAAGAAGATATGGAATTTATGTAGCACTGAATCTTGTAAAACAAACAAATCAAAGCGCATCGCAGGACCTTTATATTCTCTGGAGCAGGAGGGAGATCAGTCTTCCCTGAGACAAAGTGCAGTGTGGAGAATAGCCAGCTCCTATTAGTGCAGTGTGGAGAATAACCAGCTCCTATTAGTGCAGTGTGGAGAATAACCTTCTCCTATTAGTGCCGTGTGAAGAATAACCTGCTCCTATAAGTGTGGTGTAGATAATAGCCAGCTCCTATAAGTGCAGTATGGAGAATAACCTGCTCCTATTAGTGCAGTGTGGATAATAGCCAGCTCCTATTAGTGCAGTGTGAAGAATAACCTGCTCCTACTAGTGCAGTGTGAAGAATAACCAGCTCCTATTAGTGCAGTATGGAGAATAGGCACCTCCTATTAGTGCAGTGTGGATAATAGGCAGCTCCTATTAGTGCAGTGTGGAGAATTGACAGCTCATATTCGTGCAGTGTGGAGAATAAGCAGCTCCTATTAGTGCAGTGTGGATAATAGCCAGCTCCTATTAGTGCAGTGTGAAGAATAACCTGCTCCTACTAGTGCAGTGTGAAGAATAACCAGCTCCTATTAGTGCAGTATGGAGAATAGGCAGCTCCTATTAGTGCAGTGTGGATAATAGGCAGCTCCTATTAGTGCAGTGTGGAGAATTGACAGCTCATATTCGTGCAGTGTGGAGAATAAGCAGCTCCTATTAGTGCAGTGTGAAGAATAGGCAGCTCCTATTAGTGCAGTGTGGAGAATAGGCAGCTCATATTAGTGCAGTGTGGAGAATAGGCAGCTCATATTTGTGGGGTCCATGTCTATAATGTAGAGAAATGTAAAGTTGCTCTGACCTGAATAGCTTCCATTGCACACAGCTTCCCTCATCCCTGACTATCCTGAAGGTGGGGCACAGGGAGGCGAGGACATTTTCTTTCCACAGAATGTCCAGTTGCCTGGCTTTGTCATGCTCACCAAAACACGTAATCCTTGGTATGCTAATGACAAAGTAGCTGCAGATTTTTCAAAATAGCCAACGGGAACATTGTCTCTGGTGATAATGTTAGATTATGATGTACAGCCTTACATTGTTTGGAGCCAGGGGTGCTGCTCCAATAATGCCCATACCATGGAAGGTACCAGTTCTATCCAGTGTCCTGATTTGATGATCTACATTGTCAGCAGCAAACTGGATCCAGCTGTTGGGGTTCATGCCTACCAGATCTGTTTCCTAGTCAGCAGCAGCACACATTTTCAAACAGACTGACCTTCTTGTATGAAGAACAAAACCCAAGCTTGTGGACACGTTCAACAAGGTTTTGGAGCCAGTCTGCTGGGGCATGGCAACCCCAAGAGCAATCTGAAGAGGAGGGATGAGTACTGTTGGTCGTGCTGCCAGCTAAAGTGCCTGACCAAGAGAAGCAATTGTCAAGTCAGGGTCTGTTTTCCTTCCCAGCCAAGTTCTGAGAAACAGATCCAAAGAAGATGGTAAAATTAATAATCCAACTGTTTTAGGGGGGAAATCTCAATTGTTTGAGATACTTGCTTCTGCAGAAAGATACTCTGTTGTTGATGTGTTGACGTTCCTGATATTTGATAGGAAAGTTTTGTAAGTGTCTGAATCATTCTGATTTTCTTCTTTCTCTGCATCTTTCTCTCTGTTGGATTTTGCAAATTTCTCCAGGATCTTCTCTGCATTTGACCGTATTGTAATGACATTCTCTTTCCCTCTGATGCAGGTAATAATTGCTAAATCACCAAAGTGACTTCTAGTTTCTGCCACATGTATTTCTCTATGTATGGAGTGTCACTATGGAGATACTATTTCATTTTTGTGCACAAGTCCATGATTGTGATTTTTTTTCATCATCATTCTCTTTGAAATAAGTCATGACATGTCTGAAAGCTTCATCATGAGCTGTGTCTACTGGTCTGCCTGCAGTTGCTGTGGTTTGTTCCTCTGAAGAACTGCGGAATGCTAGAGGGTTACATTTCATAGTTGTGAAATGGACACTGCACTGCTTGTGATACACAACATCTGCAGCATGAAGGTCACTGACAGCTTGGATTCTTTTGCACACTCTTTCTGCCCATTTGTTCTCTGGTCCATGCTTTAAACCACTTTCTTGAATCTGCTGCTGGCAATTGCATGTCCGAATTTGATACACAGCTGTGTTTCGTTTCTTCCCGAAATCATTAATGGACTGACCACAAAAGAGACAAAAAGAGGAATTATTTAAACCTAGCTTGCTTGGATCAAAGAGCTGTGTTGTTTACACATTGAATATCTTGCTCTTCCCTCTGTCTCTACATTGTCATCCTTCAAACAGCATGCTTTTTGGAGACCTGATATACCTTTCTCAGTCTGCTTTACTTCATCTTGGCTATCAGTCAGCAGTCTTTCTCCACATAATAACATGCAGACAAACCCATTCAGTCCTTTCATGTGGACAAGGAAAAAAAAATGTGATCAGTTATTGGGAACATTTTTGCAAAATGGCAACAAAAAAATTTAGATCAGCACTTTTGTAGAGCAGGAGAAATAAAACACAAAAACATCACACCCTTAGCTTCAAGTTAAACTGAAAACATTTGCAAGCCTTTTATTCAGAATTTTAAATACACCAGTAGGGTAAATAGGACTTGGCAGACATTTGGATTCAATGAATTCAGATCATCTGTACACACAGTCAGAGACAGGAAACGTACAGAGAATGAAACAATGAAAATATATATACCTATATTTATTTCTTTATTTACACACACACACACACACACACACTTTTGCAGGGAGCACACACATTTACTTTCCAAAAGCAGAGAGCACACAGATCTACTTCCCGCTTTACTGGATCAAGGATATATCAACAGAAAGGGGATAGACACCAGTGTGTATACACTCCCTTCCTAATTTCTATGGGCAGATTTCTCCAGTGCCTGTCCTATCCAGTGTTCTGTGGACAGATAAGACCTCTGGCTATGTTTATGAAAGTTAAAAACACTTTCAAGTAAAACAACACAAGGCACCCAGAGAGCTGATTTTGGCAAAAGTGGTTTACCATACAAGAATCACTACTCTACTGTATTATGTAGGAACTCACCATGATGTGGAAAGTTTTGATGTTGTCTGGTTTAATACGTACATCAGTGATGTAACGACCACATATGTTGTAAAAACAAGCAAGCAGGTACTTTTAGTGTGTGTTAAATTTCAAAAGATAAGCCATTTACCCTCATCTAAACCAGAATCAGTAGGGCAAGAGCATTTGCCACCATGGCCCTTTCTGGGTCAAAAATGGGTGGAGCCTTACCAAATAAGGGAGGATGCCGCGGCGTGTGAGGCAGGCCAGCTATAGCAAATGATCAGTATCAGAGTGCCAAATATTGTTGTTGAGCTTGTTTGTTTATTGATTTTCGGCAACTTCCGACACCTACTTTTTCCTACTTTTTTGATATGTTGTTAGTGATATTTTTATCTACCTGTTGCACCAAGTTTGAAAACTATTGCAATTAGTTCCTTGGGAAATGCAAGGATTGACTAGACTATATGTTTAGCTTGTTACTCCTGCATGTTTTAGATTAATGTCTTAAAACTGTCTACAGATTCCTGTATAGCTTTGAAAGTTTCAGAATAAGAAGGGCAGTAAACATGGGATCATTTTTGTTGTTGTTGTTTGTTTGTTTATGTTGGTATTGAGCGACACAAAGATTTGAGTATGTGCGAGACGTTTATAACTTGTTTGATTTGAAAAATGCGGAGGAAGGATAACTCTACAATAAACTCCAGACAAAAGAAAGCAGTTCAGCGCAATACATCCCCGGCGCCACTCGCTGTACTACTTACTGCAAAATCTTCAGATTTGAGATCACCATAGGGATCAAACCAACAACCTCTGCAGGGCCAAACGTAACTTTTCATCCAAGTTGTACCAAGTGTAATAGGAGCACTCATTCTGTGCCCCAGTCTTTAGTTCATCCATTGTCCTACCGACTCAAGTTCCCACACGCGAGTTACCCATGCAGCCTCGGATCATGCTGATACGTAACGACGTGGTATTGGACCTCTCTGCACCCTCTGATAACATGGTAGAGAGGTGCCCAAGAGAGTTGAAAATGAATGTTGTTAAGCTGGTTTCTTCTTCTTCCTCCTCTTCTGCCTTCCCGGGAGTTAATATGGTGGTTTCATCCTTTTCTGTAGGAGGTCTCACACCTTCTTTAGCATCACTTCACCTCGGCAGAGCAGGCTTAGCAGTGTGAATGGTACTGGTACCGACTTTGTGTGTGTGTGTGTCCGTGCGTGCGTGCGTGCGTGCGTGTGTGTGTGTGTGTGTGTGCGTTCGTGTATTTAACCCGCCTGATTGAAGATATTTCACTATCGCAGCATGCAACAGACACCTCTCACCCACAGGTTCCGGCAGAAGTCATTTTCGTTAGCCAGCGAGGGCTGCGTATTGGATCGCTTGTCTGCCTACCTCTGTCTGTCTGTCTGTCTGTCTGTCTGTCTGTCTGTCTGTCTCTCTCTCTCTCTCCTCTCTCTCTCTCTCTCTCTCTCTCTCTCTCTCTCTCTCTCTCTCATTTGTCTTTGTATCTGTCTTAACCCTCCACCCACTCCCCTCCCATCCCAATTTCCATGTCTTTTGGAAGAAGGATAAACCCAATGTTCGTGACTTCTAGGAACGTATCAACCGTGTCTAATTTTGGTTTGTCATGTCTGTTTTGTATTTGTTTGTCCAAAAGTCAATCTATATCATGTTTTGTATTTGTCGTTTTGTCTATCCATATCATGTTTCGTATTTGTTTGTCCTTTTGTCAATCTATATCATGTTTCGTATTTGTTCTTTTGTCAATCCATATCATGTTTTGTATTTGTTTGTCCTTTTGTCTATCCATATCATGTTTTGTATTTGTTTGTCCTTTTGTCTATCCATATCATGTTTTGTATTTGTTTGTCCTTTTGTCAATCCATATCATGTTTCGTATTTGTTTGTCCTTTTGTCTATCCATATCAACCGAGAGGGTTGATATTTTGTTTGTCGTGTCCGTTCTGCATTTCTGTGTGTTCTTCTGTCTGTCTGTCCGTATGAACCCTCTCTATTTTTTTGTCTGTCATATCTGTTCTGTCTTTCTGTTTGTCCTTCTCTCAGTCCTTATCAACCCTCTCTATTCTTTATCTGTTCTGCCATTCTGTTTGACCTGCTTGTGTGTCCAGTGAAGTCCACCATCCCTAGCCTCTACAGCCTCTACGAATAGAGGAGGTGTGAAGGATATTTGATTCAAAGAGGGACTTGTTCCTCAAATCTGTGAACAATCATTTGGGCACAGTACTTAGTTGTTTGGCAGAGTGAACTTGACGAAGCCTACCTCTCTCCCAGGTTGCAGGGTGCATGCTGGGTAGGTTGGTGTCATCCACTCCATAGCTGGACTACTTTAATAGTAAAGGTAGATGGGTTATCGATAATCGTGTGCGCTGGATACTGTGTGTGCGTTCGCACACGGGACGGACCTGTTTATAGTCTTATCCGAAGACAGTGGAATCAATAGCAATGTTATGTCCAGATGAAAAATCCCCTTGGGGCAGATGCCATTCCACAGACTGAAACCCAAGACATCAGTTACTGTCACATCAAGAGATTACGCACACATTCGTGCGCGCGCACCTACACACATACACACACCACACACACACACACACACACACACACACACACACACCACAACACAACGCGCTCACACACACACACACCACACACACACACACACACACACACCACACACACACACACACACACACACACACACATCAGTTGTGTTCATCAGTGAAGCGGTTGATGGAAGTGGTTGGCTACAGAACACCAAGAGGAAGAGGAGAGAGAGAGAGAAAGGGGCAAGTGCAGAAACGTGTTCTGTCAACTTAGCCCCTTTCTTCTAAACTAAGGAACTGAAGACACTTCAGACTTTGTTTACGTTTTACCGTTCTCTGTTTCTCTCTGTCAATGTCTCTCTCTCTCTCTCTCTCTCTCTCTCTCTCTCTCTCTCTCTCTCTCTCTCTCTCTCTCTCTCTCTCCTCGCTCTCTCGCTCTCTCGCTCTCTTCTCTCTCTTTTTCTCTCTCTTTCTCTCTCGTCTCTATGTGTTTGTCTCTGTCTGTCTGTCTGTCTCTCTGTCTCTCTCTCTCTCACCCCCCCCCCCTCTCTCTCTCTCTGTGTATTAGGCAAGGGTATAGAAATAACCTAATGCATTAAGACTGTTTACTCCTAGGATGCGGTAATCCTGGTATGATAGAGAGAGAGGAGAGAGAGGAGGAGGAGTGTGTTGTATTGTGAAGTGGCTGATTGAAGTGGTTGGTTACGGAACACCAACGATGTTGGAAGCGAAAGAGACCAGTGCAGATGCGTGTATTAGTTAGTGAATGGATTTTGGAGCGGTGGTGTATTTTTCGTGTTGTTCTTGTTGTTTGTTTGTTTTGTTCCTCGGCTAGAGTTTCGAGGTTCACCAATAATGAGATTTTTGTTGTATTATTATGATCGTCCGCTTTTGTATGAGACTGTTGGTTGTTTTTTTGTCTCCCACCATTAAAGTAGCCGCATTCCGACTTCGGGGCTAGTATATGGTATACTTATTCTCTCCTTTCTTCAGAACTTAGGGGAATAATTGAGCACTTATTAAAACAATTGTTCGTTTTGACTCTCTCCCTATCTCTGTCTGTCTGTCTGTCTGTCTGTCTATCCGTCTCTCTGTCTCTGTCTTACCCTCTGTCTATCTCTCTCTCCCCCCCCCCCCCCTCCTCCTCCTACTCTTTCCCCTATCCCCTCTTCCTCTAATCTCTTCGTGTGTGTGCGTGCGTGTGTGTGTGTTTGCGTTTGTTTGCGTGCGTGACGGGAGCTTGTGTCTGTCAATAAGGATATGTGCGTGCATGCTGTAAATGTGCAATTTTCTTTAGTGCACCCCCATACATCAGATCAGCGTAATAGCCTCTTGGCCAAGAAATAGGCAGGCAGTTCTTGTGGCATTAGCATTTTTATGCCTTCCGTGCTCCTCAGTTTCTTTTTTCTTTGATTGGTAATCAGAAAATCGCCATTTCCCCGGTCTTTCTTAACACATTTCTGCCCTCCCCCCTCGCCTCCCCCCTCTCTCTCTCTTCTATGCCACCATTATTCCATCCCCAACTTTGTGTGTTGGGAAGGGGGGGGGGGGGGGGGGGGCGCCTTGGAGGGGCATTATATATAACCAAGCTTTTCATATATCATAGTATACCTTTTCCGTCTGCTGTAGATGGTGAGTTTTGTGAGGTCGAAAATTTCCTCTTTTCTGTCACTGCTTTTCATTTGTTTCTACTCCCCCCCCCCCCTTCTTTGTTTTTCGGGGGTTGTGTGTGTGTGTGTGTGTGAGATGGTTGTTGTTATGTTTGTGTTTTGTCGTCTCGTTCTGCTTTGTTTTTTTGGTATTTCTGAGAAAGTGATCCGCTCACCAGTATTTTCTCGAGTAATTCTCTTAATTGGTCTGATATTAATTGGGATCTTTTCTTCGTTATACTTTGCCCCTCTCCCCACCCCCCGTTTCTAGATTTTTACGTATGCGACTGGTCTCTCTCTCTCTCTCTCTCTCTCTCTCTCTCTCTCTCTCTCTCTCTCTCTCTGCGCCCCTCCCCCCTCCCCTCTCCCAACCATTTGGGCAGCCGCATTCCGACTTCGGGGAAGGTGTCTACACACGACACCTGTATGCATGCCTTATTTCGTTTTGTTTTTAAGAATTTTGTCATCCGTTTCTACCGGCATTAAATGGCCTACTCTACTCAAAACCGGAATGGGTTTTTAACGCGAGTGCAAGGTGTTCTGCTCCCTCTCTCACACACTCACTCTCTCTCTCTCTCTCTCTCTCTCTCTCTCTCTCTCTCTCTCTCTCTCTCTCTCTCTCTCTCTCTCTCTCTCACTCTCTCTCTCTCTCTCTCTCTCTCTCTCTCTCTCTCTCTCTCTCTCACTCTCTCACTCACACACACATACACACACACACACACACACTCTCTCTCTCTCTCTCTCTCTCTCTCTCTCTCTCTCTCACCCACCCACCAAGAACAACATCAACAAGAGCACCGATAAAACATGCTTTTTTCATTATCAGAGGCCGTTTATTCCACATCGGTTTCATCCCCTATCACTGGCTTTTTACCCAGCATTATTGATATGCATCACATTTCCCTACCTGCCTGCATGCATGCATGCCTGACCCTTGTCTTCCCTCACTTCTCAAGCCTTCTGTCGGGTCTCCCCATATAACTCTTCTCAGTGGTTTTTTCCCCCATTCTTCATTAGCCTACTGTTCTCCTTTCTTTTCTTCCTTCCTCCCTTCCATCCAGCCCCTCTGTTTTGTTTTAAGGTTTATTATTTACTGCTGCTGATGTTGCAGACTGTCCAAGGACGCACAGAGGAGAGAGAGGAAAGGATTCTCATTTGTTTTAATGTCTGGTCGCTTCGATGTGATTTAGACTTTTTTTATACATATATTAATATCATAACAGTAATCATCATCATCATCATCATCATCATAACAATAATTATGATTATGGTAGTAATGATGATTATATTAAAGATGTTAATGATCATCATGGGATGGTGATTATGTAGATAACGATGGTAACGATGATGGGAAGAAATAAACGAAGAGCAAGTGAAGAGGAAGATGAAAGTGTGTAAAGAAAGGGGGGGGGGGGGAGGTGCAATTTTCTGTGTCCATTGCCTGTGGTCGTGGTTTAGGCGGTCAACTCGTGATCCAGAGGTCGCGGGTTCGATTCCCGCTCGTCTCGGTGTTGTGTCCTTGGGAAAGACACTTTACTCCTATTTTCCTCACTCCACCCAGGTGTACAAGTGGGTATCAGCTCTGCTGGGGAAGTATCTGGCGACAGACTAGCGTCCTGTCACAGGGGTGGTGAAAAACCATCAGTTCACTTAACGCTACAGAAACCGGGATAAGCTCCGGCTCTATGGGCCTTCTGGCTCGAAAGAACATACTTTTATTGCCTGTGGTATAAGGACTATCTCAAATAGAATTAAACAAATGATAAACAAAAATGGCAATCACAATGATTTTCTAACCGTGGACTTAACGATTTTCTGTACTGCAATCTTGGGTTCCATCCGTTCATTTCACATTCCTAATCGTTCTCTTCAATATTACATTAAAAGCCTTCTCCCATTCTGGCTCTCCTCCCATCGTTGTCGCCGTCATCATTGTCGTGATCTTCATGATGATATTATTTTTATGACATCATCGTCATTATTATTGTTATTGCTGTTGTCATCCTCTTGAGAAAATGGTCGTTTAGTTCCAACAGCGATATCTCAGAATTATCCCTTTTCTTTTCTTCTTGTATGGTTTTATGTATGAATAATTGTCATCATTTACGTTATGTCGTGAAATCGTGACAGCCCTTATGTGACCTTCGTGATCAGCAACGCTATAAACTTGAACGAATTGCCTGCCATCACCCTTGTCACAATCACCCCTCAGTCTGTCGTTTCTGCTTGCATGCCTGCCTGTTTTATGTCTGTCTGCCTGCCTCTCTTGCCTGTCTTGTCTGTTTGTGTGTCTGTCTCTTTGCCTGCCTACCCTGTCTTTCTGCCTTATCTTGTTTTGCCATGTCTTTTCTAGTCAGTTGTATGTCTGTCTGCCTGTCTGCATGCCTGTGTATGTCTGTGTGGGTCTTGTTTTTGTTGTAAGTGTTGTTGAAGCTGTGAGAGCCCGGATAACACGTCCATGGTCTGGTGGGCTATAAACAACATGCTAATCAATCGATCATCGTCGCCTGTATCATGGTCTTTGCACTGTCTGTCTGCCAGCCTGCCTGCCAGCCTGCCTGCCTGCTTGCCTGTCAGTCAGTCTGCTTGTGTGTGTGGATCCCTTTTTCTCCTGAAGCTATGAAAACCCTGATAATTATATTCTCTATGGTTGGCTAGCATAATTATAAACAATAATTATAATGATGATCAACACCATCCGCATCATAATCATATGTCTGTCTTTTTCTCGTGTCGCCCTGGTCTATCTTTCTGAGTGGGCTTTATTTCTTTCTGCTGAAGCTATGACAACCCCTTGATGTGACCTCCGTGGTCGGCTGGGCTGTAAACATCACATTAATGAATGAATCATTTCCAGACTTATCGTAGTCACCGCTCCGTGTCTTTCCTTCTCTCTCTGTGTTTGCCTGCCTGCCTGCCTGCATGTCTGTTTGTCTGTCTGTCTGCATGTCTGTTTGTCTGTATATGTGGGTCGGGGTTGTGTGTGTGTTTGGTTGCAGCCATGACAGCCCGGCTATGACCTTCGTGGTCCGCTGGGCTGTAAACATCAGATTAATGAATGAATCATTGCCACTCTTATCGTAGTCACCGTTCTGCATCTTTCCAATGTGTGTGCCTGTCTGTCTGTCTGTCTGTCTGTCTGTCTGTCTGTCTGTCTACATGTGTGTTTTGTGTGTGTGTGTTTGTTGCGCGCGCGCGCGTGTGTGTGCGCATGGAAGCCGTGACTGCCCTAGCATGTCCTTCGTGGTCGACCAGGCGGTAAATATAAGATTAATGAATGAATCATTACCGTTCTTATCGTAGCCACCCGCGCGCGCGTGTGTGTGTGTTAGTGTGTGTGCGAGTGTGCGTGCGTGCGAGTGTGAGTGTATGTTTCTCTCTGTTTCTCTCTCACACTCTCTGTGTCTGTCTGTCTGTCTGTCTGTCTGTCTCTCTCTCTCTCTCTCTCTCTCTCTCTCTCTCTCTCTCTCTCTCTCTCTCTCTCGCTCTCTGTCTGTCTGTCTGTCTGTCTGTTGGAAGCAGGGTGGAGTGATGTATGTCATGTTCAGACAAATCCTAGCACATGCTGTTAACCTTGTGTCCTTCTTTTAGTTTTGTCTGTAGACATCTTGTTTTCGCTATCGATCCCTGGCACGCTCCCCCTCCTCCCTTCCTTTAAACATGCATTGTGTGCATCTACTTATGAACACGTATGCATGCACATGCAAGTTTGCATGCACACATGCATGCTAGTGCGTGCGTTCACACATAAACCATATAATTATGTACACTTGTACTCTCTGTCTTTCTCTATCTCTGTCTCTCTCTTTCTCTGTCTCTCTCTTTTTCTGTCTCTGTCTTTCTCTCTGTCTCTGTCTCTCTGTCTGTCTGTCTCTCTCTCTCTGGCAGGATGGTGTGATGTATGTCATGATCACAGCAATCCTAGCACAGGCTTGTTAACCTTGTGTCCTGCTCAAAAGTATGCCTTTTTTTCCTTTCTTTTTTTCTTCTTTTTTTTGTTGCTATGATCCAAACTTAAATTTTTTTTCTGAAACCACAGACACTATGTGCACGCGCTCGGCCAAGCACGCATGCACATAGAACCATGCATGCAGATGCATGCAGTTGCATATAATTATGCAAGCACACACACACCCTCCCTCCACAGACACAAACACACACACACACACACACACACACACACACACACACACAAACACACAAGTTTGACTTTGACTGAAAATAAAAGTTTGACTTATACACACACACACACACGCACACACACACACGTAGGCACGCGCGCACACACACACACATACTCACTCACTCACCTTTTTCTTTGCCTGTCTCCCCCTTTTTCATGTTTCTGTCTTTTTCTCTTTTCTTTTCCGTCTTTCTGTCTGTCTCTCTTTCCCTCTGTCTCTGTCTCTCTCTTTGATTTCCACAACTTTCCTTAGAAATCATCTCCTTTCTGTGATTGGATTATAGTTGATTTAAGGTTCATAATCATGAAATAGAATAGTCTGTGTTTTTCTTCTTTGATCAGTCATAAATCATTACTTGTTTGTGCATTTGCTATGCCAATGACATGAACGAACCCACTTTTCCATCCCAACCCCCACAAATGTATTGTGGCCCAAGGCCAATGTACATTAAATCATTTCAAGAATTCAGAGCTCTCTCTCTTCCTCTGTGTCTCTGTCCCTCTGTCTATCTGTCTATCTCTCTCTGTTCCTGTCTCTGCCTCTCTATGTGTCTGTCTGTCTCTCTCTCTCTCTCTCTCCTCTCTCTCTCTCTCTCTCTCTCTCTCTCTCTCTCTCCTGTGAGGTAGGGTATGCTCAGAACAATCCTAGAACAAGATCTTAACCTTGTGCCCTGCTTCTTGTATTTGCCTCTTTTTCCTCCGCTACAGTACGACACCGTTGTTTTCTTTCCTTCCAAACACACAAAGACACGCGCGCACACACACACACACACACACACACACACACACACACACACACACACACAGAGCGCTTCTTCTAGTTTCTCTCTTAAACCTTGCTTTCCCTTGTCTCTTTTACAAACAGATTTAGACGTTAATAATGACACAAGTCGTATCCTTCTCTAATTTTGTTTTCTTTCTATATGCTCCACTTTCTCCTCCTCCTCCTCCAGCGTCCTGTCATTATTGCTGTCTGAAGTTGGCGGCGACGGTTTGTATAGTAGCGTGGAGGAAGTGTTCTCAGATGTTGTTCATCACACCCGAGAGAATACATGTGCACATTCTCATTGCTGACACAAACTGTTAACCCTGTCTTGTTCCTCTGAGCCTGAGTCTCTTGCTGATATATCCTGGTAGACTTGTGGCTTCTTGCATGTTTTCTTTTCTCTCTTGTCTGTCTGTCTGTCTAGCTCTGTTAGTTAGTATATTTCTTTCTAGTGACATTTTCATTGTTGAGAAAGATATGTGACTGTGTTTTGTTCTTTATCGATAGCACGACGATGATGGAGAAAAAAAAATGCTTAGGATAGTGTCGAAATGGTGTCATACTTATGTGATTAATCTATATGATAGTGTTTTTGTAGTGGTGTGTGTGTGTGTGTGTGTGTGTGTGTGTGTGTGTGTGTGTGTGTAGTTAAGGAAGGAATCTTCTTCGTTGAACGCTCCGACAACAACTATTGTTATCCGACACGGAAGCAAAACTGCGTAGTGCTGCCGTTACGCGCCCGACAAGCTAGGCCCAGCGCATCCGACTTCGGCGTGGGAGATGATTGCTTTCTCCCAAGTCTCTAGGGGAGGGGGGGGGGGGGGGGGGGGGGGGGGGGGGATTGGAGGCAGGCAGGCAGGAGAATGGGCCGAGAAAGCAGAAAATAGACATGAAGGTGATAGGATAAAAAGGACCAAGGCAGAAACAAATAGAGGGATAGAAAAGAGGGAATTCCTAGCACAGAATTTCCAGAAGGGTGGGGATGTTAATTATACTGACAAGGCTCGGCATCCCCACGGGGGAAAGGAAGGAATGACTAGGCCCAGCTTACTCTTTTTTGCCTGTCCAACCTCTGATGTCGTCCACAGGGGTAGCTTATTGGAGAGTGCAGGACAAACTTCGCCGGTGCAAAAACTTCCTTAGGGGGGGGGGGGGGGGGTCACAGTATTCATTTCCTAAAAGACGAACTTGCACCACTCTTGGATGGGGGGGGGGGGGGGGGGGGGGGGGGGGGGGGGGGGGGGGGGGGGGGGGGGGGGGGAGCTAAAAGAAGGAGGCGTAGAGAAAGGACATTAAAGAAGTAGACATTGAACAAGGAAATGGGGAAGAAAGGGGGGGGAAAGTAAAATAAGCAGTAAAAAGCCAAGAAGAAAAGAAAGTAAAAGCAGAGAAAGATGAAAAGTGGGAATGCACTGAGAAAGCGGGAAATAGGAACGAAAAGACAAAGAGAGGGGGAGTCACAGACAGACAAAGACAGAAACAGAAAACCGATAGACTAATAAAACAAGCATTAAAATAAAATAAGAAGGTATTTAATCCTAACCCACAATGTCAAGAAAATAGAAACAAGTCTGTAAAACGTTGTGTGGGGGGGGGGGGGGGGGGGGGGGGGGGGGGGGGGGACGGACACCACGGCACTTTCACAACATGTTATATTTCATAGGTAAAAGGGTAAAGGAGTCCCATAACCTATAAGGTCGTAGGGGAGCGAGGCGTCAGAGACCTCACTTCTCTAGGGCCAGCATATTGAGGGCGGCGCCCATCTCCTCTCCCTCGCTGCTTTACCTTCCCTGACCCTAAAGAGGGCAGGTACCCATTTACAGCTGGGTGAACTGGGGTAACTGTACTGAAGCCAAGGCGCGCAAACGGTCACCCATCCAACTGGTAACCACGCTCGACGCTGCTTAACTTGGCTGGGGGAAAGCGAGTGCTCCGACCACTGAGCTATCTCGTATCCCGTTATATTTCATATATATATACTAAAACATCCCACAGTATCCAAACGAGGGAAGTAGATGTGCTAGTCATTAAAAAAAAATCATCCCATATTTCTTCGCTTCTCTTGGCCCCCTCCCTTCCCCTTTCCAGCAGCCCAGTTTCATCGTATGGCTGTGTGGCCGGCCAGTGTGGAGTTTGTTTAGCTTGCTGAAAGAATCGATGGCGACAGCTGATGTAACGTCCTTCAGGTTTTCAGGAGGTTTATGGCTTACGCTGTTTAGTGTTTACCCTCTGTCATGGGCTTTTTTTGTCTTTTTTGTGTGTGTTGGTCTGGCCCTCTCCACTGTATCGATCCAGACTTCTTTGTTTTCGGGGGTAGGAAGTAGGTGTGATGTGTGTGTGTGTGTGTGTGTTTTGTGTGTGTGTGTGTGTGTGTGTGTGTGTGTGTGTGTGTGTGTGTGTGTGTGTGTGTGTGTGTGAGAGAGAGACAGAGTGTGTGTGTGTGTGTGTGTGTGTGTGTGTGTGTGTGTGTGTGTGTGTGTGTGTGTGTGTGTGTGTGTGTGTGTGTGAATATGAGGGAAGGGTTTAAGAAGGCGGACTTGCTTTCATATCTCTTAATCTTGTTTGGGTTTTTTAATTTTTTATATCAGATCAAAATAGAGCTCTCTTCTCTCTTTCCCCCCTTCCTCCCTCCCCATTCATACGTTTTTCCTGGTTTATCATATGTGTGCCATTCTGTCCGAGTTTGCCCCCTCCCCCACCCCCATCCCCACCCCTTCTTCCCTGTGTCTTCCTGCTTCTTTGGCTGTCTCTGTCACTTTGCCTATGTCTCCTCCACCCCACCACCATCCCTCCCCGTCTACCGCTTTATATCGGTCTCTCTCTCTCCTCCTGCCCCCCTCTCCTCCCCATCATCATTATCTGGTCTCTGAAGTTGTGGAGGACAGTTTATGTGGTGGTGTCCAGAAAGTTTTCACATAGGTTTTTTTTTATGCCACCGGCCGTTATTGTTACCGCTCTTCTGTCGCTCTCGTTTCGTTCGGTCCTTCTCTCCTCGCTATCGATTGATCCATGGGGTCTGTCTGTCTGTCTGTTTCGCTCTGTCTCTGTATCTCTCTGTCTTTATGTGTGT
This sequence comes from Rapana venosa, assembly GCA_028751875.1. Lineage (NCBI taxonomy): Eukaryota > Metazoa > Mollusca > Gastropoda > Neogastropoda > Muricidae > Rapana > Rapana venosa. The sequence goes on from CM054141.1 coordinate 32,883,523, forward strand.
GTGTGTGTGTGTGTGTGTGTCTTTGTGAATAACTGGTTCTGCGTGAATCTTGGAGTGGGGGGGGGGGGGGGGGGGGGGGGGGGGTGGAGAGAGAGAGAGAACTCTGAACTGAGAAAAATAGAGAGAGAGACAGACGAACAGAAATGAAATTTTATTTAATGGTAATTAGACTAAGTACAAAGACTTTTTTTTTTAATCCAACCTTCGGGGGGAGGGGGGGGGGGGGACCAAATAAGGCAAGCAAACAGACATAGTCATATGAACAATGTTTCAGGAAGAATGAGGGGAGGGAGGGAGAGAGAGATTGCAATTATGTCTGTCTAACTATGTATGTATGTATGTCGATCTCTATACTGGTCTCTCTCTCTATGTATGTGTGCATCTTTGTATATCAGTGTCTGTCTTCATCTGTTTTCTATTATGTCTTCTTAACCAAAGTCGCTAATTTGTTCTGCCAAACATTAGGGGTGTTGGCTCTTATATTATTGTATATAGTACAGTCGTATTGGAATAAACCTTTTCATTGAACAGTAATGGGAAAGCTAACTATTGTATAACACACACACACACACACACACACACACACACACACACACACCACACACACACATACACACACACACACATCGTTATGCGTGATATCTGTCAGTTGATATTTCATTATTTTGTCACTGTGTTTCAGGTATGATCTCCACTACTTCCCGAGTCCTGGATCGAGAAAAACAGGAGGAGCATGCGCTGGAGGTTAGTAGTGTGTGTGTGTGTGTGTGCGCGCGTGCGTGCGTGTGCATGTGCGCGCGCCCGCACGCGAGAGCGCGTGTGTGTGTGTCCATTTACTTTTTTTTTTTTTATAAATCTATTCATTTTCTCTCCATTCAGATTGTAACTCCAGTGCTTTTAAACGCAACTCTGCTCTCTGTCTCACTCTCTGTATCTGTCTGTCTGTCTCTGTGTGTGTCTCTCTCTCAGAATCACTTCACGACAAGCAGAAGAGCCAACCCTCATCTTTCCCCCCTAAGAGCTCCCTCTACTTAAATGGTAATGTTAATGGGTTCTACGACTAATGACGTGCATCTGCTAATTCCGCAACACATAAACGAGAAAAATAACCCATCCTTGTAGTTTCGATGCATAGGATAGGTCTTACGCCTCTTCAAATGGTTTCTACTACCCTTCTGTGTGTATGTCTATGTGAAACTCTCTCCCCCTCCCTCTCCCCCTATCTCTCTCTCTCTCTCTCTCTCTCTCTCGCTCTCTTTTCTTCTCTCTCTCTCTCTCTCCTCTCTCTCTCTCTCTCTCTCTCTCTTCTCTCTCTCTCTCTCTCCTCTCTCTCTCTCTCTCTCTCTCTCTCTCTCTCTCTCTCTCTCTCACACACACACACGCGCGCGCGCGCGCTTTCACATACACTTGACAAGTATGGAAGCCGACATTCCTCTTTGCTCTTAAAAGCACTGGTCTCCACTGGCTTTAGTACTGACTTTGTTAGTTCTGTTGAAGAAGGAAGGTGGCAGAACGGTTAAGACGTTCACTTGCCTAACAAGTAAACTGTGAAGTTCTGGGTTCGATTCTCAGCCTTGCCACTTTTCTCTCCAGTTTTACGAGAAAATCAAACTGTCAAAAGTCCTGCGGGTGAGACTGTAAACCGTGGCCCCTTGTGCGAATACACGCAGAACATCTTGCACACACACGTTAAAAAACACGTTCTGTCTTTCGAAAGAGTAGGCCATTTCGGGCTGGTAGTATGCATACATGTGTCGTGTTTAGACACCATCCCTGAAGTCGGAGTGTGGCTACTTATTTAATGGTGGGTGGGTGGGGGTGGAATTTCTGTTGGTGAACACAAGACACTACTGTGCAGCTGTAAGCTCTTCAAACTGGAGTTTGGATGAAGGGCATAGCTCTTATGCCTCTTTAAATGGGGCCGTGACCCTTGTGTGTGTGTGTGTGTGTGTGTGTGTGTGTGTGTTGTGTGTGTGTGTGTGTGTGTGTGCATGTGTTTGTGTGTGTATGCGTTATGCTGTGCTGTGCTGTGATGTGTGTGTGACTCTCTCAAACACACACGCGCGCGCTCACACACACGCACGCACACACACACTCGTGCGCGCGCAGAGATAGACAGACAGACAGACAGACAGTGAGTCTTCTCAAGTATGGAAGGTGACACTCACTCCTCCCTTCTACAACGGCACTAATAGTATACTACTGACTTGGTAAGCTGTGTTGGTGAACACAAAAATATGACTAACGACTTGCAGCTGTACGCCGTCTGCAAACTGTGATTAGAATGAATCATGGCATAGCCTTTATGCCTCTGCAGATGGCTATGATCCTATACTCTGTGTTTGTCAGTCTCTCTGGTTGTGTGTGCGTGCGTGCGTGTGCTTGTGTGTGTGTGTGCTCTCTTGCTCTCTCTCTCTCGCTCTCTCTCTCTCTCCCTCCCTCTCTCTCTCTCCACAGACGCAGAGAGAGAGAGTGAGAGAGAGAGAGAGATTAATCTGCGTATGTTTTTTTAAAAAGACATTTTAAAACAAATTTTAGATGATGACGCAGGTGCTGAGCAACAAAGCATTGAATGAAACTATACACGCCATCTTTCTAAATTGTTATTGCACGGAAGTAACTCGATACCCTCTTACTGTTAAGAGTTATGATCTGTTTCAGATTGTATACTTGTAGTGGAGTTTGAATACATACACTGAAAAGAACTTGATGTTATAGTTGTTATTGTTGTTTATGGTGGTGATGTGATGGTGGTGGTGGTATTTGTGTGAACGTGGGAAGTCTACCCGAGGAACGGGGGAAAAAATCATCAGCATAGCAGTATAAGAGGAAGTAGATTTGAAATTAATATTATATTAATGAAGAAAGAGTTCATCGAATATTATGTCAGTGAAGAAAGAGCAGTAGCCTTATTCAGGTAAATAGCTAAATTCCTTACTTTTCTTTTAAGTTTGCATGCCAGAAATAGACTTAATCTAAACTGGTTTGTTGGGAATTCGTCTTCAAATTATTGTTCATTTGGCAACACAAATCAAAGTAAAGCGAGAGAGAGAGAGAATACTTGTATATTCATACACGCACTCGCGCGTACTAATGCACTTGCATCTTTGTACGGTAAAAGAAGTTTGCATGTGACGTGAAGGTGAGCACCTATTTCATTGCGTTTTCTTCACGCTGTTTCCCACTGTTCATGGCGATTGAACTTAAAACCCCCGCCTTGTGGGTTTTTTTGGTGGTGGGGGGGGGGGGGGGAAGGGGTGGTCTCTGTCCCCCCCCCCCTCTCTCTCTCATCTCTCTCTCTCTCTCTCTCTCTCTCTCTCTCTCTCTCACTCTCTCTCTCGCGCAACATTACATCTGCTGCGGGGACTAGAATAGCCTGGGTGCAGGGTGCAGATGTCAACGAAGCATATCTGTGTCCACCAAGTAAAGAAGCAAGTGAGGCAGATCATCCACGGTCCCTGTCAAGACAATTTCTGACCCTACCCCCCAGTCTGCCTCTCCACTTGGGAGGCATACCGCTCATTCCCCAGGCTGCCTGCCTTTTGCCATGGTTAGACGACTGACGCGCAAACTCTTGTCGAAAGAGCTGAGATTTCTCTGCGTGAATTTGGGGCTGCGCTCTCTCTCTCTCTCTCTCTCGCTCTCTCTCAGAAGAGCGTGTCTTGTCACCACAAGAGCTGCGCTGCCCATTGAAAGAAAAGAAGTGTGTATTATTCCCTGTGAGACTTGAACCTTGTAGAGCGTTTTCATCTTCAGTTTATTTTAGGTTGCATTCTGGGTTTGTGCTTGATGGCATCCATACCACTAATCATAGCTGGCCAACTCTGCTGCTTGTCTGTCGGTATATCCCAGCAATTTTGTTAGATTAGATTTTTCTTTGTTGCGTGATGCTGGCTTTATCTGAAGGCTATTTGAACAAGATTCAATCTGGTTCATGGTTACTTAAGACTATCATCATCAGCATTATTATTATTATTATTATCATTATTATTATTATTATCATTCAACATAATATCGTAGCTTTGATGTAAGTGGGCAGGCTTGGCTAGGTAAAACATCAAGTCAAAAACACTTTAATCATCCCATGAAGGGCAATTACAATCAGCTTTGGAGCATATAACTATTTGTTTCTGCTAGACTTTCTACTTAAAACCCATGCTCTGTCCCTTGTGTGTTTATCCTCGGTCGCCGCGCACGCATCCCGCTTACGTCGTACTGACGTACTGGAAGAACAACGAAGGAAGCCCGTGTGTAACCTAACCTTGTACATCGCTACATTTCTGCGGTTGTCTTGCCCGCCCAGCCGTGGGTTTAAAAAGCTGTGTTCGTTAGTGGTCACCACTTGTTGTTTGTCGCCGACGATGCACGAAAAGGTGACCCAAGATTGTACTGGACGGGGGATTATGTCCTGTAGAGAGGCTGTTGAAGAGTACTGTTCCGTTTTTTCCCCCCGGTGTGCGAATGGCGTGAAGGCATCTTTCATTTTGTAGGAAAAGGGTTGTGGTATTGTGTGTGTTCAAGTGTCTTTTTTTTTTTTTTTTTTTGGGGGGGGGGGGTGTAAGGAATGCACTTTTCTGCTCGGGTAATCGACGCGAAATGAGTAGAGCAGAGTTTTTTGTCATGGTTTATGTCAGTACAGTGTTTTAGTCTGGTTTTGACTGCTTACTAATATTTTGAGCTCATGAACTTGCCTGCCCATCCTTTTTTTTTTAAAACTCTCTGTCTCTGTCTCTCTGTGTCTCTGTCTCTCTCCCTCCCTCTCTCTCTCTCTCGCTCTCTCCCTCTCTCTCCTCCTTCTTCTCTTCTCTTTTCTTCTTCTCTTCTCGTCCTCTATCTCCCTGGTCATTCCCCTCGTTCTTCATCTTTCGATCCTTCACCACCACCACCACCATATATTGTAACAATACCGTTTGTCTAAAATCACTTATTGTGTGTGAAGAAACGTAACAATTAAAGACCACCATTACATTATAGATACAATCACTTTCTTGAAATACAAGAATCCTGTCCGGGGCCCTAGTCTACGGAAGGAATCGTAAACAGTCCTCTTCTATGCTTGGTCAGTTCTTTACTTACCTGCTACTGCGAAGACATACCTGTCATTCCTCATACCTGTCATTCCTCATACCTGTCATGGTTAAATGGATGCAAGCTCTATCGAAAGGGGTGAGAGTCCACATTGACAGATCTAGCGGTTAGAGCGTCGGACTCTTGATCCTGCGGTAACTCGAGACGTGGGTTCAAATTTCTGCTGAGGTATCTGTTTCAAGCAATTGCCCCTCATGCTGGTTCCTCTTGGTTTCCTAGCGAATAGCCTACATATCTAAATTGCCTTTCATTTATTAATGAAAGAAAAGTTGTTCCTGATTTGTGTAGTATGCCTGCTTTTGTTCTTCTCTCTGTCCAACTGACCCAGAGCAAGCAGCATCCTAACAAAGGGGGAGGGGGGGGGGGGGGAACCGTCAAAGCTCAGCAGCTTTGATTCTTTTATCACGCTACACATACTGTAAGTTTAAAAAAATCACCCCATCTTTCATTTAAAAAAGTTTTGGGGCCCGCCAAGGGGCATTGGCCGGGGACATAACGTAACCGCCCCCTCGCTGTACGCCCGCAGAGCCCTGGGCTCTTTCAGGGTTTTTTCCCTTTCCCAATTGTATTTTACACAAACACACAACCCCAACACACAACAAAGTCGAAAAAAAACATACGCCCCTTTTCTCTCTTCTCTTCTTCCCCTCTCTCTTTTCTCCCCTCTCTTCTCTCTCTCTCTCTCTCTCCCCTCTCCGGTCCCCTCTCTCTTCAGTTGGGAATGCCCCTTTTTCCCGGGAATGGTGCTTAAACCCCCGGGGATTTTCCAAAATTCGTTTTGGTTAAAATTGGGCGATTGTGGTTTTTTGCATTCTGCCTACGTTTGAAAATTGGGAATGAACGTCAAGGGGGGATTTGCAAGCGTTTAAACTAACCATCTCCATTGTTTCTGAGGAGTGCTTTTCAGGGCGGGCCTTCAACCGGGGGGGGCTGGCGAATCAAGCATTGGGGGAGTTTTTTTGCGTTAGGCTCGCCCTTGTTTTTTGTTTAGGGGGAGGCGGGGGGGTTGGGGGCTAATTTAAAGATAGGGGGGGTTAGGGGGGGAAAATGGGAAAATGGGCTTTTTTATTTGGAGAAGAGGTCTGGTTTTTTTATGCTGGGGGATGGGATTTTGAGCTTTTTTTGTTTTTTTTTAAAAAATTTTTTTTTCTTTCTTTTTGTTTTTCTTTCTTTTTTTTTTGGTTTTTGAAAAACCTTTTTTAAAAGAATTTTATTTAGAAGGGGATGTGGAGTTTTGGGGGGTTTTGGTTTTGGGTTTTTTTTTTTTTTTGGTTTCTCCTGGGAAAGTTGCTGGACTCTATAAATTTTTGGGGGTGTGGGGGGTTCGTCTCTTATTTCCCTTTTTCTATGCCCCATATTAAGTTTTCTGTCACAACCTTTTCCTTCTCTCCCTTTTCTCTCTCTCTCTCTTCTCTCTTCTCTCTCTCTCTCCTCTCCTCCTCTCTCTTCTCTCTCTCTCTCTCTTTCCTGCTTTTTTCAATTACCACTGGGAATAAAAATTTGACTTGCACACACCCACACACAAAAAACCCCCACACCACCCTATTCCTACCCCGTCGGGGAAACATGGCGAGCAGCCCTTTTTTTCTCTTTCCCAATTGTCAAAGACTGCTGTAAATGACATTTTCCTCCAATTTTTCTCTCTTTTTTCCCTTTTTTTTTTTTCACCCAAGGTATAATTTCTCCCCTCTCTCTCTCTCTCTTCCCCCCTTTTCTCTTCTCTCTCTCCTCTTTTCTCTCCCTCTCCCCCCTCCTCCCCACTCACACTCTCTCTCTTTGGCTCTCTCTTTCTTCCACTCTCCTCTCTCTTTCACCCCCTCTCTCTCCTCTCCCCCCTCTCTCTGCCCGTCCTGGGAGGCAGGGGAGATGTCTGGACAGCTGAACTTTTCACGTCCGCCCCAAATTTTTAAAACCCCGCCCCTTTCTCCTTTCCCCCTCAAAATGCCCCAAGGAGCAACTAAACCTGTTCCTGGAAAATATTTGATTTGGGCCCTCTCTGTCTGTCTGCCCCGTGTCTGTTTTCTGTGGGCTGTCTAAGTGCGGGCAGTTTTTTTGTGGTTCCCGTCGTACCCAGGACTGTCTGCTGTCTGTCTTTTGGGCTTATTGGTTGGGTGGCTTTGGGTTTTCTGTTTGCAAGCTGGTTTTTGAATTTTCTGACAATTTTGAAAAAAATTACCTGCCCTTTTTTGGGGGCAAATCGCGACAGAAAGCCCTTAACGGGGCATTGTGTCACTTTTGTGTTTTTTTTCTGTTTTTGGTTTTTTTCTTTTTTGTTTTGTCTGGTTTATTTTCCCTTTATGTGCGTTCTGGTTCTTTGTCCCTTCCCCCCCTTTTTGTCCGTCTTTGATAAGGGCAGTATCATGTCCCGTGTTTTCTCTTCGCCTTGGGAATCCTCTTTATCTTTCCCCCCCCCCCCCCCCCCCCCCCCCCCCCCCCCCCTTTTTTGCCCTTTTATTCCCGTGAATTTTTTTTTCCTTTATTTTTCATTGTTACTCCCCTTTTGTCTCTATCTCTCTTTCTCTCCCTCCCTTCTCTCTTTGTCTCTGTCTGCTGTCTCTCTCTCTCTCTCTCCTCTCCCAATTTGCTTTGTATTGTGGCCATAAGCCGATGTACAGTAGAAGTCTGAAGTCTCCCCCCCCCTGCCCCCCCCCCCCCCCCCCTCTCTCTCTCTCTCTCTCTCTCTCTCTCTCCTCTTCTCTCTCTCTCCTCTCTCCTCCTCTCTCTCTCTCTCTCTCTCTCTCTCTCTCTCTCTCTCTCTCTCTGCGTGGGTTCTCAGAAACATTGTGTGTTTATCGTATTACTTTTCCACATCAGAAGGTGATTCTTTCCCACCTAAACACTTCTGTTTAGAAAACATCTTGAAAAAAAAATTTTTGGTTGCTATAATATTTTTCTTTTTAACGTTTAACAAACTGGCTTATTTAAACAGCTCGAAATGAAAGGAGAACATTTTTGTTGTTGTTGCTGTTTGTTGGTGGTTTAATAAAAAAATTCTGGTCTGTGGCAGCATTAACTGTGATAGAAAGCGATGACGTTCAGTTTATAAGGGATTTTGTTTTTGTTGTTGTTGTTGGGTGGTGGTGGTTGGTGGTGTTGTGTGTGTGTGTGATGTGTGTTGTGCGCGTGTTTGTGTGTGCGCGTGTTTGTTGTGTGTGGTCTTAGCTTCTGAGAGGTTAAAAAGAATTTTTTAAAAATTTAAAAGAACATAACCAAAAACTGTCATTCCAGATTTTACTTGATATTTAGTTCCTCTTGTGATGTTGGAGCATATTTGTTGGAATCGTCTTATGAAGAGACGAGAACACTAACATGTGCGCACACAAACTCACGAATGTACGAATAATAATAGGCCTACTGCTCTCCTTCTCTCTCTCTCTCTCCTCTCTCTCTCCTCTCTCTCTCTCTCTCTCTCTCCTCTCCTCACTCTCTCTCTCTCTCTCTCTACTCTCTCTCTCTCTCGCTCTCTCCTCTCTCTCTCTCTCTCTCTCTCCTTCTCTCTCTCCTCTCTCTCTCTCTCTCTCCTCTCTCTCTCTCTCTCTCTCTCTCTCTCATCTCTCACACCACACTCACAATGATGGAAGTGAAGAGATGTAACTATATTTTTAAAGTGAGGGAAGGAGAGAGTCAGGACACAGAGAAGGCATTACAGACACAGAGACAGACAGGCAGGCAGAGAGAGAGAGAGAGAAGCAAGCAGGCAAGCAGATAGATGGAAAGATTGAAGAAACAGACAGTGGTATGATTAGGTTTACAAACATTTTTTGGTTTGTTTTCGGCTAGCTGTTCATTTCATACTGAAAACGATGATGGTTCCTCGTTTGTGTTTGGGGGGCTGTTTTTTTGCTATGAAACTATAGTTTTTGGGTGTTTTTTAAAAAAAA
>CM054141.1:32892991-32922991 GCA_028751875.1 Rapana venosa
CTCTCCAATTTGTTTTTGTATTGTGGCCTAAGGGCCCGATGTACAGTAGAAGTCTGAAGTCTGCCTCCCCCCCCCCCCCCCCTCTCTCTCTCTCTCTTCTCTCTCTCTCTCTCTCTCTCTCTCTTCTCTCCTCTCTCCTCTCTCTCTCTCTCTCTCTCTCCATCTCTCTCTCTCTCTCTCTCTCTCTCTCTCTGCGTGGGTTCTCAGAAACATTGTGTGTTATCGTATTACTTTTCCACATCAGAAGGTGATTCTTTCCCACCTAAACACTTCTGTTAGAAACATCTTGAAAAAAAAATTTTTGGTTGCTATAATATTTTTCTTTTTACGTTATAACAACTGGCTTATTTAACAGCTCGAAATGAAAGGAGAACATTTTTGTTGTTGTTGCTGTTTGTTGGTGGTTTAAAAAAAAATTCTGGTCTGTGGCAGCATTAACTGTGATAGAAAGCGATGACGTTCAGTTTATAAGGGATTTTGTTTTTGTTGTTGTTGTTGTGGTGGTGGTGGTGGTGGTGTGTGTGTGTGTGTGTGTGTTTTGTGCGCGTGTTTGTGTGTGCGCGTGTTTGTGTGTGTGGGTCTTAGCTTCTGAGAGGTTAAAAAGAATTTTTTAAAAATTTAAAAAGAACATAACCAAAAACTGTCATTCCAGATTTTACTTGATATTTATGTTCCTCTTGTGATGTTGGAGCATATTTGTTGGAATCGTCTTATGAAGAGACGAGAACACTAACATGTGCGCACACAAACTCACGAATGTACGAATAATAATAGGCCTACTCTCTCCTTCTCTCTCTCTCTCTCTCTCTCTCTCTTCTCATCTCTCTCTCTCTCTCCTCCTCACTCTCTCTCTCTCTCTCTCTCTCTCTCTCTCTCTCTCTCTCCTCTCTCTCTCTCTCTCTCTCTCTCTCTCTCTCTCTCTCCTCTCTCTCTCTCTCTCTCTCTCTCTCTCTCTCTCTCTCTCTCTCACACACACACACACAATGATGGAAGTGAAGAGATGTAACTATATTTTTAAAAGAGAGGGGAAGGGAGAGAGAGTCAGAGACACAGAGAGAGGCATATACAGACACAGAGACAGACAGGCAGGCAGAGAGAGAGAGAGAGAAGCAAGCAGGCAAGCAGATAGATGGAAAGATTGAAGAAACAGACAGTGGTATGATTAGGTTTACAAACATTTTTTGGTTTGTTTGCGGGCTAGCTGTTCATTTCATACTGAAAACGATGATGGTTCCTCGTGTGTGCAGCTGTTTAGTGCTATGAAACTATCAGTCTTTGGGATCGACTGTCAGAAACTATTATATGTGCTTGCTGCTCCTGCCAAGAGGATTTTCTTTAGCCTACCTTTCGTCTTCCCCGCCGTCCCTCCTCCAGAAAAGTGTCTTGACAGAGAAATCGCAGAATGTTTAAACGATTCCTTCTCTTGGGCTGGTGCCACGTTGAGGCGTCTTTTCTTCTGAAACACAGTTTGCAGAATATCAAAGGTGGAATGGGAAGGAGGGAGGGAGGGAGAGAGAGAGATAGACAGACAGACTGATTGACAGACAAACAGAGAGAGCCATACGCATTAGAAAAAAAAAGAAGCCATAAACAAAGTCAAAACGCAATATTATACACCCTGTTTTGTTTTGTTTTGTTTTTTAAAGATTACCATTGCAAGATTCACATTATTGCATTTTATGCATCGTTTTGGGCATGTGGTTTTAGTCTAGTTTTACATCTCACACAGTTTCGTAAGCTTGAGACAAAGTGATGAATACTTAATTTCTTCTCTGCGTTTTTAATTTTAAAACGAGAGTTTAAGGATTTTTTCCTGCTACATTGTTTTCAAGTGGAACCAGCCACAGCCTTGGGGAAAAAGAGGAAAAAAGAGAGAAAGCTTGTGAAACTGCTTGCTGAAAGCATCCAAGATTGGAATTGGCACGTGGTGTGAAAGACCTCCGAGTTCTGCTAGAAATAATTTCCAGAATTCCTGATTTTGACATTGGCAGGGTCAGGTAACCGTTCACTTGTTGGGTTGTTTTTTTTTCCCACCTTGTGAGTTCTCTTCTCTTTTTTTATATCTTTTCTCCATTTTTCTTCTTTTGTTTTTAAAACTCAAAACATGTTTCAGAAACACGCTTTACGCACGCACGCACGCACACACACACACACACACACACACACACACACACTCACATACCCTCTTTCTTTCTCTCTCTCTCCTCTCTCTCTCTCTCTCTCTCTCTCTCTCTCCTCTCTCTCTCTCTCTCTCTCTCTCTCTCTCTCTCCCCACACACACACACACACACACACACACACACACACACACACACACACACACACACACACACACTGTTTGATTTGTATAGTTTACCATAGATAAGGTATTTTATTCTATGTCTGCATATACATTATCTTTTTTTTCTCGCTTTTTTTTCTTTCTTTAGATAGATGGCTTGATGAAAAAAAGCAAATGCACTGCTTATTCAATGTACCATCTGAAAATAAAAGTTTGACTTTGACTTTGACTTGACACACACCTCGTGTTTTTAAAGTCAATTTTGACCAGAAATTCCATTGCGAAAGAATCCCACTGTGACATGGGCCTTAAGAATGAATCGCTACGCTCTGCATTGAACAGAATCCCAGTCAGTTTGTTTAACAAATCCCTCAGACCAATTAACCTGAAGTCTGACTACAGCGTGTTCCTTTGTTAGACACAGGTAGACATTTGTCCTGAATCAAAGCGGCGCATGACAACGCCCTAAGTGGATGGGGGAAAAAGCTAAGAAAAACACACGGCCTCCTTTTTTCTGGTTTTTCCAAACTCCTAAGATCGACTGTTCTCATTAAGAACGTGTGGGTGTAGGAAGAAGCAGAAAAAGAATTGATGAAGACAAAAAATCCAGTGACAAAGAACTAAAAATTGCTTTGGTAGCAAAGAAGAAGAGAGGGCGAAACCTACACCATTTTATTGACCTACTGGTGTAGACTGAGCAAGCTGTCTGCAGAAAGGACGACCCATCAGTGGGCAAATGTAGGGAAGTACACTCCAGTGCTTTTCTTTTCTTCTGTTCAGCCCTTTTGCTTGCTCTGTCTATTTTGATTTGGAGTGGATATCAATAGGAAAGGAGAGGCAGATGGGACGTGTGGAAGAGAAGAACAATAGAGAAACAGGGACGAGGACTTCTTTGAGTGGAAAAGGAATGTTTTCCATTATGGTCGGATGTTGTATGGTTTCCATATAAACAAGTTTGCTTTTACTAGTACCATCTTAGCAAGCCCATCAATATTTTATGTGGTATAAAATTGTGTTCAGATTGTGTGATTACGTTCTGTAATGGTTTGGGGGTGTTTGCATTGCCGAAGTCTTACAGAGGAACTTATGAATAATGAAAAATGTTTTGGTGATAGGAGGAAGTATTGATTTCTGTTAGCACTTTTAATGGAAGACCTTGTTTTACTTGGCGATAAAACCGTAGACGGTAGGATGGGGAGGTTTCTTCCCCCCCCCCCCCCCCCCCCCCCCCCCAAAAAAAAAAAAAAAAACCCTGTCACTTCAGACCCCAACATTGTAGAGAAAAGAAAAAAGAAGGATGATACATTCAAAGAGAGTAAAGATGACAAAAGTGCATTTTCTCTAGAAAAGAGCGTTGGGTTTGTGCAGGTTCTGTTGTAAAGAGCATTGGGTTTGTGCAGGTTCTGTTGAAAAGGCAATGGGTTTGTGCAGGTTCTGTTGTAAAGAGCATTGGGTTTGTGCAGGTTCTGTTGTAAAGAGCATTGGGTTTGTGCAGGTTCTGTTGTAAAGAGCAATGGGCTTGTGCAGGTTCTGTTGTAAAGAGCAATGGGCTTGTGCAGGTTCTGTTGTAAAGAGCAATGGATTTGTGCAGGTTCTGTCGTTTGTTCCAAATGAAGAGGTAAAAAAGACATAACATTATACAGGCCTGATTGTAAATACCATCAAACCTAGTTAAGCGGGTATGTAGTTTAAATGAAATCACGTTAACCCCAAAACAGCTTTAATGATCGGTATGGAAATTGCAGTTTTTAAAAGAAAAATTAGTGTTGTGAGTACCTTGATGGTAAGCAAATGCGCAAAAATCTCACCATTGGCGAACCTCGGAGCTCTTATCGAGGGAAAAGGAGGGGGTTGGGGGTTGCAAAAGAAAGAGCAGCCAGGAACCAGAGAAACAGATGAATTTGATATGCTGTATAAAAGACTCCCAAGTTTGAGTCAGTAGCATATGGCCTATTCAACTCTACGGCCTTGCAAGAGAGATTGTTTCGTTGGTTTTTTGTTTGTTTGTTTTTTTAAAACTCATTTTCCCATGCATCGTTTTAGCGTAGTCACGAACAATGGACAGAGATGTGCAGTAACATGACGACAGACATGATGGCAGCTGTAGTGTCAGCTTCTTCTGGACAGAGACACGGGTAGAGACAGTGTGGTTGACAGCTTGCTGTCTTGTCATGTTTTGTCTCTGGGGATGTCTTGTCTGTTACGTGATCTTTTTTTTTCTACCCATTCCCCCTTCTGTCTTTTCCTCTGTCACTAACGTTCACCTTTTTTCCCTCTGCGGTGTGTGTTTGTGTGTGTATGTGTGTGTGTGTGTGTGTGTGTGTGTGTGTGTGTGTGTGTGTGTGTGTGTGTGTGTGTGTGTGTGTGTGTGTGTGTGTGACAGAGAGAGTTAAATACTGCTTTTGTTCACAATGTTTATGTACGAAAAATTTCTTATGTCTGCTGTTATTTCGACATTCTTTTTTTTTTCAAACTCCTTTTCCTCTCCACGTTCTGTCTGTCTCGGTCTTTATCTCGATCTCTGTCTGTCTGTCTCTCTTTCTCTCTCTCTCCCTCTCTCTCTCACACACACACATACATACACACACTCTCTCTCTCACCACACACACTCTCTCTCTCTCTCTCGCTCTCTCTCTCTCTCTCTCTCTCTCTCTCTCTCTCTCTCTCTCTCTCTCTCTCTCTCTCTCTCTCTCTCTCTCTCTCTTCTCTCTCTACCTTTCTGTCATACAGTATGCCCATTCTGAGTTTTTGCCTGCGCAATTCTAAGAAAATATAATGTGTTCTCATATTACATTTCCACTGTCAGTATGCGATTTCCTTTCAGCCCAGACGCTGTCCAGTTTTTAAGGGATCCAAAAACGATCGGTAATTTTTGCTATACTTTTCCCTTTCAGCACTATCGTAACTGTCTTTTTACAGCTGGAAATAAGGGAGAAAGCTTTCAGCGTAGTATGGCGTGTATCAGCCATGATTGAAAGAGATGATGTTCGGTTCATGTTTCGTTTTGGGCTTGTGAGTAGGGGGGGACAACATACCAGTTTATCGTGTCGAGTTTTATGTAATGCCTTGTGAAGTTTGATGGTAGAAAGAATTCTTGGTGGAAATGGTATTAGAAATGTTGAAGGGAAGAAAAGACTAATGAAAATGCGTGTACGCATTATGTGATGTGGGCGTGTGCGCTTACATACACACACGTACAAACATACACACACCCGCTCGGGGTGGGTGTGGGGTGGGTGGGGGGCTTTTGTTACGTTTCTACATTTTTAAGAATTTTGGACAGGACAGAATCAGTGAGGGGGGGGGGGGGGGGGGGGGGGGGGGGGGGGGGGGGGGGGTGGGGGGGGGAGGGGGGGAGGTGAGAGAGAGATGTATTTTTAGATTTTTACTTGAGTGGTTGGGAAGAGGATTGATGTTCGAGAATATTGACCTTGTGCTAGAGATGGAAACTGGGATACAATGAGAGAGAGAAAGAGAGACAGACAGAGAGACAGACAGACAGATTTATGATAAGGCGTTTTGCTTCGGTGGTACGCCGTTTTCACTAGCGTGGCTTGCTGAACATTTCATACTCTTCAGGTTATGATCCCTCGTCATGTTGGCAGCTGCTGCCAGAAGAAGCGCTATCGGTGGGATCGACCGTCGGAGAGTGTGCACTGTTCTTCTGTCAGCCATCTTTTCACAACCCCATTCCTGGGAACATCTTAGAAAGGGGAAAAGTAAAAATGGCAGAATGGTAAACGGTTGTTTCGCTTAGGGCGGTGGTACATGGTAGTGTTTCGTCTCTGAAAAGCAATTTCAAAAAAAATATGATTTTTTTTAAAGGTAGAGTGTGTTTTAGACCTTGTTATTTGTTTGCCTTTTTGTTGTTGTTTGTGTGCTTGTTCGTTTCTTGATATATCCCATAACAAAAATAAAGTTTAGAAAAACATCCCAAACAACTGTCATCACAAAATTTGTGCTGTCATCTTAGTCTGCATAAATTTGTGTGTTAGTTTTTAGTGATATAGTTTGCACTTCACACAGATTTTTTAGACTTTTGAAAAAGATTAGTATATGTGTGGGTTTTTCCTCTTGTAATCAAGTTTTGAGGCAAACATTTAGGGATTATGGTGATGACAGTTTTGATTGAAGCATCAAAGTACCATGTCCTTGATTCGAAAACAGACATGAATTTTGGTGATGGTTTTGATTTAAAGCTCAAAGTAGCATGTCCTTGACCCCAAAACAGACATGGAACAGCTGGCTGAAACAAATTATGAGCTATTAGCTTTTGAGAATGGCCTTCAAGTTTTGCCAGAAAGTGTTTTCCTTATCTTTATATTTTCAGAGTCAAATAACTCTTGACATGATTTTATGGGGTAAACTTTAAAGCAGATTTTGAAAAGCGAATATGACAAAAGAAAAAAACTTTTGAAAACAAGTTTTAGTCCGATATTCTGTTGTATAGTGGCTTTTAAGTATCATAGGCCTTTTTGTTCATCGTTTCTTTGTTCAGTAAACAGAATCATGCCTGTTTGTTCAACAAATCACTTAGGCTTATTAACCTGAAACCTGACTGCACGATGCATATATTATAATATTCCCTTTGAGTTAGATGTTACTTTTCCGAAATCAAATCAATGTTTGAAAAGACTCTTTTTAAACACAACAAATGCACAGCCTCCTTTTCCTGATTTTTTTTCCCTAAACGCCTGCCCAAATCCGCTGTTATTGCTTAAGATGTGGGGGTGTTGGGATAAGTGGAGTAAGAATTTTTGCAAAGAAAAAGTCCAGCGACAAAACTGGAAGAGAATGGAAAGAAACCAGTTTGTAGCAAAGAAACAGAGAGTGAACAGTTTTAGCATTTATTGACTCGTTATCACTGTAGGCTAAATAAGCAGTCTGCAAGAAGGACGACCCATCAGTGGGCATTTAAGTACACTCCAGTGCTTCTTTCTCTTTCGTTCAGTCCTTTTACTTGCCCCGTACTGTTTGGTTTGGAGTGGGTATCAACAGACGATGCAGATGGGACAGTGAAAGAGAATGTGGAAGAGGAAAGAAAACACGGAGAGGGAATCTTTTGAGTGAGAAAATAATGTCTCCTAGTTGGATCTGATGTTCTATGAAGTCCACCGATTATGCTGACTTGGCTAGACCATCAATATTTCATGTGGTAACAAAAATGCGATCAATATGATACAGTTCATAAGGGTTTGGGTGTTTGAATTGCAAAAGTTTGAAAGTAGAGTTGGCAAATAATGGGGAAACGGTTATAATAGCGTTTTAATGGAAGACCCTGGCTTTTTCTTAGTGCTGAAACTTTGGACATTACGTTTGGGAGATCTATTATGGTAAATATTGCGAAACACAGCAACCCAGGGAAGAAAGAAATACCTGTGGTACACTTCAGTAGATTACAGATGGCAAACCATGCCGCTTCTTTAAAACTGTGCAGTAGGTTTGCGCAAGGTCTTTTTATGTATGTACAGACCAAGGGTAATGAAAATCTTCATGGCATGATGCTCACAAGAATCTGGACACCTTTACATTTACCGGAGAGAGAGAGAGAGAGAGAGAGAGAGAGAGAGAGAGAGAGAGAGAGAGAGAGAGAGAGATGCGGCAATGTATGTCTATACAAAAATAACAATCACACAACCTCCTTTGTCCTTGGTTTTCTTTTTCTTTTCCAAAGCCATACTAAAATCATTCATTGCTGCGAAAATTGTGGGGCTGTAGGAAGAAGCGGAGTAAGAACTGAAGCAAAGAAACAGTCTGGCGACAAAGTCGGAACAGAACGGAAGAGGACTGCTGTAGGAACAAAGAAGAGAGGGCGAAGACCTATACCATTTATTGACTCACTGTTGGCGGAGCAAGCTGTCTGCAGAAAGGACGACCCATCAGTGGGAAAATGTAGGAAAATACACTCCAGTGCTTCTCTTTTCTTCTGCTCAGCCATTTTGCTTGCTCTGTACTTTCTGATTGGGAGTGGATATCAATAGGAAAGGAGAGGCAGATGGGATTGTGAAGGGATCGTGGAAGAGGGGAGCAAACAGTAAAAAAGAGCATTGAAGAGGACTCTTTGGAATGGTAAAGTAATGGTTTTCAGTAGGGTCTGATTTTCTTTTCAATCCTTTAAACACACTTTGTTGGTTTGTTTGTTTTTTGTTGTTGGGTGGTTTTGTGGGTTTTTTTGTTTTGGGTTGTTGTTGTTGTTGTTTTTGGCCAGCTTAGTTTATTCATGAATGTTTTATCTATTTTAAAAGAATGCTTCGTAATTACTTTTTGGGGGGGTTGAAAAGCTTCAAATGCAATTGATACCTTTTGAAACGTGGTTGCAGAGGGAAAGTATCGATTTCTGTCTACTAATGGAAGGCCTTGTTTTTCTTGCTGCTAAAACCGTAGATGGGACGGGAAGATGGTTTTGACAAGAAAAGGCTGATACTGCGGAGCTTAACACCCTTAGGGAAAAAGGAAAAAAAAAAGGTCGTGTTCTTAAGCAGATTACAGATGGCAGACAGTGCAGTTGTTTCTTTAGACAAGAGCATTCGGTTTGCGCAAGTTCTGTCATTATTTGTACGAGCAGAGTGTTGATAATAAAAGATCTTATGATTTGGTGAATATTATTCCCCAGCTTTTGTATCCTTGGGGGGTCACCCACAATATTCACGTTATATTTCACTCACCATACATGGGAATTACTGTGAAAGTACACATCAATTGAAACAGTTTGTGTGTACGGCTATTTTCAAATAGACAAGGATCTGGATGTCTTTTGATTACACTCGCCGAAGTAGTTCAGTTTGTAGCGGGGACTAAATAAGCTAGCAAACCAAGCAAACAGGCCATTGATTCTGGCTAAGTATTGTCCCCGATTATAGATTGATGTAAGCTGGCAGATAGGCTTAGTGGTCTGATCATTGGACTCTTAAATCTGAAGGTAATGCGAGGGCACGAGTTTGAGTACCATATGAGGTGTTTGTCTGTTAGAGGGAATCCCATCTCTACACCCCCCCCCCCCCCCCTCACCCACCCGGGTTATTGTTGGTTCCAGCTCCTGCGAGCTCTTTTTCGAGTGAAACTATGAACTGAGGTCCTCTGTACAAACACGCATAATATTCCCATGCATATTGGGGGGAAAATCTATGCTTTGGTACACGTAACACAAACATACCCAGCATGCAGCTGTGATCAAGAGAATGTGGGGCTCCACCAGAATCAGCTTGCCCAGACCAGTCTGAAAGTTCTTTTTCGACACGATGAGTCTGAAAGATTTAGAACAGTGCCACAATCAATTTTTCAGAGACTTAAAAGAAATCCGAAAAGTCAAAGTCAAGTCATAAAAATACCCACAAGACGGAGTAACGAGACGAAGCATTGCTTGTTGTACTCAAAGTCTCATTTCATGCATTTGTGCTATGTTGTTCTGACGAACCATATTTGTTGTTTGAACCAAGAACGGAGTACCTGACTATTGACCATAGTACGCCCTGCAGCCGTGCTACCCACAAAAGACTGTATATAATGTCTACACTCATGTGTTTCCTGATAGTCATGGTCAGTCAGGTCATCACAAACCGTACAAGAAGGCCAGACATGGTAGCAGCTAAGGTGTAAACTTCTCTCTTTCACACGCAGCAGTCCTGGCCAACTGTTTTGGCCAACAAAATATCTTCTTCGGTTAGATTTACCTGCACTGGTTCTCCGCAGGGTTGCGTCCTCTCACCACTTCTGTACATTCTATACACAGATGATTGCAGAAGCAACTATGGAAATTCCTTTCTGGTAAAGTTCGCAGACGATAGTGCTCTGTTATCCCTCTTATCCGGATCAGTCTTAGACCATGGTCCAGCCCTCACCGAGTTCGTACACTGGTGTGACGAGACCTATCTGGAGCTAAATGTTTCTAAAACTAAAGACCTGCCTATCGACTTCAGAAGATCAGGGCATACTCCTAAGAATATTATTATCCATAATCAAGAGGTTGAAAACGTTTTGAACTATAAGTATCTGGGAACTGTTTTTGACCACAAGTTAAACTGGGACGTTAACACTGACGCTATTGCCAAAAAGGGACAACAACGTCTGTATTTTCTGAGGAAACTGAACTCATTTTTTGTAGACAAAAAGATCCTTTCCTTGTTTTACAAGTCTTACATAGAGAGTGTTCTAAGTTTTGCTTTCATTTGTTGGTACAATAATCTCAGTGTTAAAAACAAGAATGGCCTGCAGAGAATTGTAAGAATCTGCTCAAAAATAATTGGAAAAGAACAAAGAGATCTCATGTCGTTCTGCTATCAGCAGCTTGTACGCAAAGCCACAGCCATTTTGGCTGATCCTTCTCATGCTTTGTTTCCAGAATTTCAAATGTTGCCTTCGGAACGCCGTTTTCAGTGTCCCCTCAGCAAAACCAACAGAAAAAGAAATTCTTTTGTTCCAGTAAGCATTCGACTTCTGAATTCACAATGATGTTGACTACCTAGTTCTTACATTTCTCTGAATTATCTGCCTGATTGTCATTGTTATGAGAGTAGTCAATACATAATTGTGTGTGTGTGTGTGTGTGGGTGCGTGGGTGTGTGAAATAAGTCTGTGTTCTAGTCAACTGACTTAAAACATTGAATTCATATATTGGTGTATGGTGTGGGTGTGCGTGGGCGTGTTCGCACACACACGTACGTGCGTGTGTACGTGCTGCGTATATGCGTGCGTAAAAATAAGTTTTTATGTCTTCTAGTCAATGGGTTTAAAATTGTGTTCACAATTGATGTGTGTGCGCATGCGCGCGTGTGTGTGGTGTGTGTGTGTGTGTGTGTCGTGACATTTTATTTGAAAACCAATAGGAAATATAGCTTTTGTGTCTTTGATATATTTGATGAGTATCAATCTGCCTGTCAGTATTGTAATTGCCCTTCATGGGATGATTAAAGTGTTTTTGACTTGACTTGTAGTGGTGGACAGGGGACAAGGGAAGAGACACAGTACAGCGGTGGACAGCTCGCTCCCTGTCTTGTCGTGTTTTGTCCCTGGGGATGTCTTGTCTTGTCTGTTAACTTGATCTTGTCCTTCTCCGCCTCTTTTCCTCCTGCTTTTCCTCTTCCTAACACTCCTATCTTGGCTTGTCATCTTTGTATTTTTCTTTTCTTTTCGGGGTGGTGGTGGTGGTGGGTGGGGGAGGAGGGGGGGGGGGGGGGGGGGGGGGGGGGGGGGGGGGGGGGGGGGGGGGGGGGGGCTGAAGGGGCGATGGGTTAGGATGCGGTTTTCGTTTTTGTTTGTTTTGGTTCGGGTTTGGTTTGGGTTGTTTTTTTTATAAAGATTTTTGTTTATCAGTGTTCGACTGACATTTTTTTTGTGGACTTTTTTTTCTTTTTGTATTCTCTGACTCTCTCTCTCTCTCTCTCTCTCACACACACACACACACACACACACACTCACACTCACACACACACACACATACACACTCTTTCTTTCTCTCACTCTCTCTCTCTCTTTCTCTGATTTTCGGGGGATTTTTCTCCCCTGTTAGACCATTTTAAAATACTTTTTTAAATGGAAGTTTTCTTTTTGTTCACTTCTAAAGCACTGGCTTATTTCGTATGCATATATTGTGTGTGTGAGACAGACAGACAGAGAACAATGAACAAAGTTTATTCTTCAGGCCACCAGCCCCTAGAATGGGGTCAAACCAAGCATATCAAAATGAAGCCAAAGCAAACATGACATATATGGCATCTGCCAAAACATAACTAATGTAACATGGGACTATCCAAAAATGAGACCAAATTATCTACTTTAAGCAATTGTGTACATTAAACAGTTATTCAATATCCATTCTCCAAATTTTCAACATATTCCTGCCGTACTACCAAAGCATTAAAAAGATAAAAGCTGAGATTGCGAATGGAAGAAACTGAACCATGTTTCAGCAAACGCACGAATGGTTAGTTACTAGAGTCCAAATATTTATGTCTTAAATTAGTATAAGGAATGCAGCTCTTAAGAAAATTATCCTCGTCTTCCAGTACATTACACAGTTTACACATGTGGTCAATATTTCTCTTAAAAGTTCTTTTGAAAGATGATCCATTAATTGGTAGTAAGCCAAGACGAAGTTTTATTAATTAAACAGTGTCTGAAACATTTTATTACTAAGTAGTCAAACTATCGTTCACATTCAAAGTTAGCTTTAAACAGTCTATATGTTCGATATATGTCTTTGACCGAGACAGAGAGAGAGAGAGACAGAGAGAGAGAGACAGAGAGAAGAGAGAGAGAGAGAGAGAGAGAGAGAGAGAGAGAGAGAGAGAGAGAGAGAGAGAGAGAGAACGTATTGGAACAATGGCAAAGCTGGCTTTAAGATTGTTTCTGCAAATAACTGATAAAGTGAATGTACGAATAATATTTTCATGCAACTTGTATGAGAATTTTTTGCATATATTCATTAGAGAACACCACTGCGAAAAATATGAAAGTAAAACGACAAAGCCATACACAAACACACACACACACACCTCACACACACACACACACACACACACACACACACACACACACACACACACACACACACACGCGCGCGCGCGCGCGCGCGGAAAGCATGAACAAAACAAAACAAAACATACATAGCCGGAGATTAGGCTAGAAAGGCTTAGATGTTTTCCACGGTTATTCTTGTTTTTCTGTGTGTTATAAACTCGAAAACATTGTGGAAAAAAAAAAACCAACAACAAAAACCAGGCAAAACAAGTTGATGATGATGTTGTTGATGATGACCCCCCCCCCCCCCCTCCCCCGATACACACACACACCAAACAAAGAAGAAATAACAGGCCAAGATAGCAGGATATCTGAAACCACATTAACTAATATCTCTCTCCTCTCTCTCTCTCTCTCTCTCTCTCTCCTCTCTCTCTCTCTCCTCTCTCTCTCTCTCTCTCTGTCATACAAACACACACACACACACGTGTGTGTATGTTTGTAGAAAATCCACTTTAAACAGCTTATTCCACTCAGTGAAATCACTCACCCCGTATTTTCTTTCCCATTTCCCATTTCATAATATGCGTGTCCGCGCGCGCGCATGTGTATGTGCGTGTCTGTCTGTTTGTGTCTGTGTTTCTCTGTCGGCGTGAGCAAGCTCGTGTATTTATGCGTTCGCGCGCGCGTGTATGTGCGTGCGTTCGTGTATGCGCGCGCGTGCACGTGCACGCTCATACATGCATAAAAACCTGTCTGTGTATTGTAATCATGTTCTAAAAAAATAAAATAAAAACTATGCATAAACTTAACAGCCGAAGACTCTGTAGAAGGTTTAAAAGTTGACTGGCCTCTTTCCACAAAAAAAAAAGTCTGTTGACTTTGGGGGGGATGTTTTGCTTAGAGCTAGGTACGTCGTGAGGGTGTTCCTTTAAAAAAAAAAAAAAAAAAAAAAGTTGCCTCCGGACATCTCATTACCGAGTTAGATCAGGTCTCCACGTATGGGGGCTTTACTACAGTTAGGAAGTGTGTGTGAGAGAGAGAGAGAGAGAGAGAGAGAGAGAGAGAGAGAGAGAGAGAGAGAGAGAGAGAGAGAGAGTGAGAGAGAGAGTGTGTGTGCCCGCGCGCGCAGGGAAGATTATGGAAAAGCTCGAACTAAAACTATGGAGGCTATTTTTCGCCCCCTCCTCCCCCCCCCCCCCCTCCCCCTCCAAAATGTTCCAACTTTCTCTCTAATGACAAAACTACTTTACCCCCCCCCCCCCCCTCTCTCTCTCTCTCTCTCCTCCTCTCTCTCTCTCTCTCTCTCTCTTTCTTGTTTGTGTGTGAGTTTTGTTGCTCGGGGTTTTTTTTGTTTGTTTGTTTTATTTTATATTTTTTATTGTTGTTTGTTTTGTCTTTGGAAAAGATAATCTTTTGTTGTTTGTTTTGTTTTTTTGGTTTTGTTTAATGTTTTTCGTTTGAATTTTTGTGTGTTGGATGTTTGGGGTTTTGGGGTTTGTTTTTTAAAGAAGGTAACTTTGTGTTCTGTCCTATCTGGTTTGATCTCAAGTTGTTTTTTTTATGGTTGGTTTTTTGTTGATTTTGTTTGGCTTTTTTGTTTTGGGATTGGTTGTTGGTTTTTGTTGTTGCTGTTTGGGGGAGGGTTTTGCTAGTGTTTTGATTGTTGTTTGTAATGTGTTGTTCAGTTCGCTGCCCATGAACACGCCATAAGCTAAACTTGTTCCAAGTTTGGAATGGGAACATCTGCAACGACGCTTACGTAGGGAAACCTGCACACTTTCATTGTAGCAACAAAACGTCTATCTGTTTTGTTTTATTATTGTTGAGTTTGTTTGCTACATCATTGTATATGTCTTTGGCCCATGCCAAAACCTGTGTCAGTTATTGAAGTAGACAAAGTGCCAAGGCCTACATTAAGATGTTGTCACGCTTTAAAATGTTGATACTGTTTTTATCCATGACAAGGTCTTTTAGTTTGGGTTTTTTTTAATTTGAACTCTCTTTTTTTCGAGGATAATGAATAAGTTGGGTTTTCGTTTTACATCCAGTCCCCGTGTGCGTACAGTTTTGTAAATTTTGTCATTCGTACCCAATGGCACAAATGGCTTACTCTTCAAAAAGGCCGAGGATCTTAACGTGTGCGCAAGATGTTCTGCGTGCGTTCGCACACGGAGCCTAGATTTATAGTTTAATCTGAAGGATTTTCGGAAGAGTGGAGTCAGCATTGATATTAACTCCATGGCATGGGAGTTATCCCCTTAAGTGGCCTTACCACAATGTGTATTCGCTTTAAAGTAGAAAGAAAGTAACCCTCTGGATTCAAAAAATGGCTGCCTAATGGCAAATTATTTGAAAACAGGCCTTCATGCACACTTTTTATCCAGTGTGTGCTTACATATTGTCTTACAGTGATTCTCAGGTGGAATGAGTAAGACCGTGCATATTGTGGGTGACCCCCAGGACGTTGAACTGGAGGGTACCCAGCAGCATTTGTGTTTAGCGTTGAATCAAAGGAAGGGCTCAGAATAGCTGTAATTTGATGGTTGGTGTGTCGTGCATACGGAGTGATCCAGATTTTCGTCAGGTTTGTGCCTCCAGCCATCCTCCCCCCTCCCTCCTCCCCCGCTCTTTCTGTCAAGTTGGATCACATTAAGAATGTACAAGTTTGAGGAAGTTGAAGAGGAAGATGGATGTGGTAACTTACTTT
This sequence comes from Rapana venosa, assembly GCA_028751875.1. NCBI lineage: Eukaryota > Metazoa > Mollusca > Gastropoda > Neogastropoda > Muricidae > Rapana > Rapana venosa. The sequence goes on from CM054141.1 coordinate 32,908,438, forward strand.
TATATCGTTTCCGATTGAAACGGCATGATGGCGTGAGAAAGGGACTCTCTCATTCTCTCTCTCTCTCTCTCTCTCTCTCTCTCTCTCTCTCTCTCTCTCCTCTCTCTCTCTCTCTCTCTCTCTCTCTTGTATACAGGCTGGTGGCCTTACAAATAAAATCCCTCTGAACTCTCTCTCTCTCATTGCACTTGCATCCTGCATAAAAAAACAAAAAGAACACCAACACACCATTCAGCCTTAAGAACTTTGCCTCCAAACTATTTTTCACTTCTGTTGTGGTCTATTGGCTGCCGTAGTCTTCTGTCCTTTAGATACTTTCCTTGACTCTTGGAACTTGGAAGACACCAGTTGAAACTATGAATCTTTTAAACCCCGAATGACCTGATGCATACATAGATGTCAGAGGGGGGTTTTTCTGTGTGTTTTTTATGAGAGAGATGAAAAGATTTGTACATAACATTTTCACAGAGAGAGAGAGAGAACTCTGAAAAGATTTATGCATAATATTTTCACACACAGAGAGAAATGAAAAGATTTGTACTTAACATTTTCACACACACACACACACACACACACACACTCACACACACACACACACACACACACACACACACACACACACACACACACACACACACACACACACACACAGATAGAGAGAGAGAGGTCTGAAAAGATTTATACATAATATTTTCAAAGAGAGAGAGAAGGGGAGTCACAGGAAGTCCTTCCCAATTGATAGCATGGTAATGTGTCAGAATTGATGTCCGGGGTTATGGTCTCTTTCACCTACGGGTCCAACTTGTGCTTCTGTTCCTTTGAAGTCACCGACAAAATCAGTCCACTCCATGCTTTTTTCTTTCTGTTTTTTCCCCTCTTTTTTTGGTTAACTTTCGCTACTAAACTCGAATGAATCGCATGTAAGAGAATGCCTCTTACCTCCCTAAGCAGTAACCTTTCTAACCCCAATTTTCTCTTCACTGGTTTTGATCCAACTTCTGTTTGGTTTGTTTAACCGCTGCAGATCGCCAGATCAAAGACACCCCTTCCCTCTCCCTGTCTTATCCTCCTTAGATTCAATCCCGTAGTTCTCTCTCTCTCTCTCTCTCTCTCCTCCTCTCTCTCTCTCTCTCTCTCTCTCTCTCTCTCACTCTCTCTCTCTCTCTCTCTCTCTCTCTCTCTCTCTGTGTCTCTCTCTCTCTGTGAGTGTGTGTGAGTGGAACCCCCCCCCCCCCTCTCTCTCTCTCTCTCTCTGTGAGTGTGTGTGTGAGTGACCCCCTCCCCCCCCTTCTCCTTTCTTTTCCTCAGCATTCAGTGTTCCCATCCGTTTCTCTTTTCGTCTCTGTTTCATGCTCTCCTTTCCCCCTTTCCCGTCCATATCACCCTGTTTTTGCCGGTCAGTCATCATCAAAGATGGTGCCGGGTTTTTTTTTCTTTGCGATTTGTCACATTGAAAGCCGTTTGATGTTTTGTTAAGACATCGGGTTGTTTTTGTTTGATTTTGGGTTGTTTTTTTTAAGGTGGGTTGTTTGTATGTTTGATTGGGGGGAGGTTGTTTGTTTTGTTTTGTTTTGGGGAAGGGGGGTGGTTGTGTGGTTTCCCTGTAACAGCAGTAAAGGCTATGTCACTCGAGTTGGTTTAGTCCAGATTGTGCTCGAGGCTCTCAAGAGATGACTTTTCTGTTACATACCGAAATATTTTCTGACAACACATTCCACTATCACAACTGCGGCTTTTGCAAACACACCAGTCTCTGCTTCCCTCGCAACAACAGTATCGGCTATGTCACATGAGCTGGGGTTTTGGTGTGTGTGTGTGTGTGTGTGTGTGTGTGTGTGTGTGTGTGTGTGTGTGTGTGTGTGTGTGTTTTGCTTGTAGGGGATGTTTTGGGTGGGATTTTTTTTAACAACATCTAGGAATCTGAAAACTCGAGCTGGGGTTGGTTTTTTTTCTCTTGTTTGTTGGGGAGGGGGGGGGGTGTTTGTTTGTTTGTTTTTAAATAGCATCTTGAGTCTAAAAGCTTTATTGGCCGTCGGTGTGTGAGTGCGCGCGCGTGTGTGTGTGTGTTTCTTGTATGATGTTGTGTTCTCTGAGACACGTGTTTTTTGTTTCTTGGCTAGAGGTCTGAGGTTCACCAATAGGGAGAGTTTAGGTATGCGACCGTTTTACCCACCATTAATGTAGCCACTTTCCGCCTTCGGGAACATACACCAACTAACCGATCCTCAGAATCTGATAAATGTAGCTTACAAACTTGGAAGAACTCTCTCTCTCTCTCTTTTTTTAAACGGGCAAAAATTAGGATTAATTCCATCTGAAACTTTTTTTTAAATCAACAAAACTTTCAACCGTACAAAAAGATATTGGGGAAAAAATCCCTGTTGCCAGTAATATACACATGACTCCGTGTGGCATAGCAGTTTCTGCAGCTTAGGAAAAGCACACTCTGCTTCTAGTAATAGAAGTATTTCAGAGGAACTCAGACATTCAGTGTGAGATAGCCTTTAACTGCACTTCTCAAACCTTTATCTTCTCTCTTCTTTGCATTCGGGGTTTTTTCTTCTTCTTCTTGCTGACACCAAATAATAACCTGTATGTGTCATTTTATGTCCGCGTTCTGCTCTGTGGCCGGTCATACGTTTCCTGTTTGTTTTCTGTCTGTATCTCTCTATCTCCGTTTGTTTTCGGTCTGTCTATATCTCTGTCTCTCTCTGTCAGTCTCTCTCTCTCTCTCTCTCTCTCTCTCTCTCTCTCTCTCTCTCTCTCTCTCTCTCTCTCTCTGTCTGTCAGTCTCTCTATCTCTTTTCTGCCTGTATCTCTATCTCTGTGTAAGAAAACGAAAGAAATGGGTGAGACAGAGACAAACAATGAGAGGGAAGAGCAATACAAAATGAGAGAGAGAGAGAGAATATTAATTTCTGCCCAGTCACGAAAATGTCTCTGTGTTCTGTAGATACAGAATTAAATTACAGCACACACACACACACACACACACACACACACACACACACACACACACACACAACACACACACACACACACACACACTTCACACACACACTTCACACACACACACACACACATACACACACACACATACATACACACATAGGGGAAGACGCAGACAGATCAGCTTGATTCACAATGTTGAGGTGTTGTTGTTTTTTAAAGAAAGTCAACAGGAAAAAAAAATTATAATATCGGGTTACCGCATAACAATCGATTTTTCTGGGAGCTGAAACACGCTGCTATCAATGTGACAAGTCTGCACGATTTTGTCACATTTTTGTGAGAGTGCCTGTTTGTCTGCCTGCTTCTCTCTCTCTCTCTCTCTCTCTCTCTCTCTCTCCTCTCTCTCTCTCTCTCTCTCTCTCTCTCTCTCCTCTCTCTCTCTCTCTCTCTCCTCTCTCTCTCTCTCTCTCTCTCTCTCAAAAACATAATTGTGTACATGGTAGATTTGCTCACAACTGTCGTCATGGTCGTCATTCTTATCACCATAGTCATCATCGTTATCTGCATCACCATTAGACAGGTGCAAGCACTGATAGATGCACACGCGTGCGAACACTTACACGGACACGCACAGATACACACACACACACACACACACTCTCTCTCTCTCTCTCTCTCTCTCTCACTCTCTCTCTCTCTCTCTCTCTCTCTCTCTCGATTCGTTTTCTACCTGCAACAATAGCTTACTTTGTTTAAATAAAAGTAAACAACAAAACCAAAAGCAAGCAAACAAACAAACAAGCAGAACAAACAAAACTTAAAACTCCAACAACTCATAGTTGCCATGAAACAAGTACTGTAAGTCGATTCCTCTTTTCTGGTTAGAATGGAGGAAGCCCTTCCCACTAAGGGCGTTGTGACCCTAGCTAAGAGAGAAGTTCTGAAATATCTGAACCAAATACATCATCATGAGGCACAGAAACATACAAACTCAGCAAAATCACATGTCACACAAATAGATATCACCCTCTTCCCTTCTCCCTCCCCCCCCCCCCCCTCCCCCTTTCCCATTTTCTGTTTGGTGCATGCTGTGAGATCTGGCATTTAAAGCAGCCTCCAGGAGAGAGAGAGAGAGTTAGGGGGGTGTGGGGGGTAGGAAGGGCGAGGGCTTAATTCAGTAATAATGTTAGTTTGATAGGAGCTCAGAGGAGAAGAGCGGAATGGCGCCGCTGCATTAACCATCGATTTTTTGTTGTTGTTGGTAGTGGCGGCGGCGGTGGTGGTGGTGGTGGTGGTGTTTTTGTTTGTTTGTTGGGTTGTTGTTTTTTTTAAACTTCTGTGAAACTGCAGCAGTCATAGTGGTGTGAATCTAGGCATGTCTACGTGGGGGTTTGAGTTACATGTATGTGAGGTTTTATGTCTGTCTGCCTGTATGTCTGTCTGTATGTCTGTCTGTCTGTCTCTCTCTCTCTCTCTCTCTCTCTCTCTCTCTCTTCTCTCTCCTCTCTCTCTCCTCTCTCTTCTCGTCTCGTCTCGTCTCGTCTCTTCTCTTACACATGCAAGTTGTGCGCTCGCGCGCACACACACACACACACACACACACACATACACAACTCTCTCACTTGCACCCATGTTTGTGTGCAGAGATACAAAAGAGAGACAGACAGATAGAGAAAGAGAGAAAAGATTAAAAAGCCGAAAAGGGGGGTGGGGGAGAGAGAGAGAGAAAATGCTGTTTCAGCATTTCTAGAGCCCACGCTGTAATGTAAAGACCTGGAAGAAAAAGTCAGACATCATTGAACACGACAGAGTAGTTGTCTCTTTTAGCTCTAGCATTCTTCTGACTTTTTTCATTGTTGTAATTAATCTCCTGTTAATTGTGTTCAACGCTGCGCTCTTATTGTTTCTTAGGCTATAAAGGCTTTTGTCTCTGTTGGACTTGAAAAGTCATGGAATGGGGGTTTTTTTTGTTTTTTTTAAAACTTAGATTGTGTTGCAGAGAACGGTTGTTTCTCTTGTTGGCGTTATCGGAGAAATCGTGTTTTCGTCGTCGTCTTTTTCTTCTTGTTCTTCTTCTTTTCTTCTCCTCCTCGTTCTTCTGCTTCTTCGTCTTCTTCTTCTTCTTCTTCTTCTTCTTCTTGCTCCAAACTTTTGACGGATTTCCACTGGTGCACGTCAGTTGTGAGGTAACCTGCAGAAAACACAAATCAGCGAAAATGTCAACGGTGGCTGGGTGAACAGTTGACTTTCTACCGGCGTGTACTCCTTTATAGTTACTTGAGGTTTTCTCTCAGACGGTACCTTTTGCTAAAGATCATGCCAGCCAAATGTCAGATTGTTTATTTTGTCTTGTAGTTGACATTTTAGGACTCGGTTTGTCTGGGAGCCTCTTTTTGTTGTGTGTGGCTGCTTATATGAAGGTTGTTAGGAGCTATGTGTTATGAATGTTGTGGAGGTTTTTTGGTTTTGTTTTGATTGATTTTTATTATCTCGTTTCCTCTGTCGCATATACTTATAATTGATCCAACGTCGTACTTCCTGACTTTTTTTCTTTTGGTATTTCTGTGGGTTGTTTTGTTTTTTTAATCTGTTGGGGTTTTTTCCTCCTTTTTCTGGCGTCTAATATCATTTACAGAAAATTCCATTAGTGCACTGATCCCACGCGTAATATGTAGTACTAATGCGTGCATGTATTCACAACACACACACTCCTTCCCTCCCTCCCTCCCTCCACCTACTCACTGACATCATGCACATGCATGACAGACAGACAGACAGACCGACAGGTACTTCAGAGCCATGATGTCCAATTGATGGAGGCGGGCTAGGCAGACAGGGAGGCAGGCAGGCAGGGACAGAAGGAGATCAGCGACTGTCAGAGCAGACAGAACACATTCAGACTTTCTGCTAAGCGGGGCACCCTGATGATGTGTGCTTGGCCATGTCTGCCTGTCTTCAGCCCTCGTGGTCCCACCGACGTGGCGCTTTGGCCGAGTGGTTAAGATCCTTTGACTTCAGTCCTAGGTTCGAATCTCGGCGTCTGATGAATTTAAAGTGGCGATTTCTACGATCTCCCAGGTCCAACTTCAAGTGACGACACACCGAAGTTGGATGCGCTGGGCCTGACTTGTCAGGCGCTTAACGGCAGCGCAACGCATTTTCCCTCATATTGACAGACAACGGTTGGTGTCTGAGCGTTCGATGACGAAGAAGAAGAAATTCAAGCGCAAACCTGTCTTGATTTCCTCCGTGTGTATATACTCACGTAGAAGATAAAATATTGCACGTTAAAAGATCTCGTAATATCTCTCTCTCTCTCTCTCCCCTCTCCTCTCTCTCTCTCTCTCTCTCTCTCTCTCTCTCTCTCTCCTCTCTCCCTCCCTCCCTCCTCCCTCCCTCCATCTCTCTCTCCCCCCCCCCCTCTCTCTCTCTCTCTCTCTCTCTCTCTCACTCACTCACTCACTCATTCTCGCTTTCAATGTCGAAGAGACAGATAGGGGAGGAGATGGAAGGACAGAGCAAATAAATGAGAGGGAGAAAGGGGCGGGGGAGATTTTTTCCTGTGTGTTTTTGCGCACATGTGTGTGTGTGTGTGCGCGCGCGCGCGTGGGGGGGGGGGGGGGGGGGGGGGGCGGTGTACTCGCGTGCTTGTGTCTGTCTCCCATGCTTTTTCCCCATCCGACTGTCTCCGTATCTTTTGCCAACGTGTTTTTACTGCACACCAATCAGTCTGAAAGTCCTTAGCTGGTTTATGAAACCCATCCTGATACTTGCAATGAGCTGGGACTTTAACCACACACAGACAATCACGCACACGCACACACAACACACACACACACACACACACACACACACACACACACACACACACACATACACACACACACATACACACACACACACACACACACACACACACACACACACACACACACACACAGAATAAAAGAAAGGCGAAAAAATCCCCAAACAAAACAAAGCACCAAAACACCCCCTCTTTTATTCCAATCCATTTCACACCTGAATGAAGCATTAAACAACTGAGGGGAAAACCAAAACAAAAAAAAGAGCTATTATATGTTCAGTGTGTGCCTCTGACAAGACAAGAGGGAGAGAGGACGGGCAATTTTACAGCGTTGTTTCAAATCTGCATTTGATGACGGAACATTCGCTCTGCTTTGAAGAAACGTGCTTTGTGGATTATGCACGTGTGGTGCATCCATATATCCTTCCCAGGGGTTGTGGGGTTGGGAAAGGGGGGGGGGGGGGTGGAGGCGGTGGTTAGAGTGTCGAGTTCGTCAACCAGGATGTTCAAGTCTTTATTCAACAGGGGAGAGAAAGGAGGAGTGTGTGAGAGAGAGAGAGAGAGAGAGAGGAGAGAGAGAGAGCTTCTTTCATAAAATTCATGCTTTCGTTCTTAATGCAGAAATTGTTAATCTTTTCCTATGTATGCACAGAATGTTTCTTCCCGTTTCTACTTGGTCTGACGATGATTTTTTTTAAATCAGACAAATCATTACAATCACTGATGTTCGTCAGATAAACCTTTTTATATGCATCAGCATATCGTCAAGCCTTGAGAATAATAGCCATCTCTCATAGAATCCGCTCATTTCTTGGTTTGCATAATGTTCTTCTCTAACCACTTAACCCTATCCTACCGTGCTATTACCTTATATGACTGACTTACTATCGCTTCTCTTTCATGCATAAATCACCCTTCGCATTTGACAAGCATATCGTGGGGATGCATGCTGCTGCTGCTGCTTCTTCTTCTTCTTCTTCTTCTCCTCCTCCTCCTCCTCCTCCTCCTCCTCCTCCTCTCTCCTCTCTCTCTCTCTCTCTATCTCTCTCTCTCTCCTCTCTCTCTCTCTCTCTCTCTCTCTCTCTCTCTCTCTCCTTCTCTCTGATAGCGTTAGCGATCAAGTGATATGTACCATAATGGTCCAAGGAATAATGGTATTTATCCACTTCCTCTTTCTCGATGCTAAACGGTCACCTTTGTATTGTCTCTCCTGGGTTAGTTAAACGAGACACACACACACACACACACACACACACACACACACACACACTAACGGGCAGACCAGAGACTAGACAGACGTCTGTCAGCAGCCAGCCAGCCGTACTCTAACCAGACTCACAGTCAAAAGTACATTCGTTTAAACGCAACAGATACGTTCAGCGCTTAAAAAAGAAGACTGCTAGGGTCCACCACAATTCAGTGGGATTTGTAGGCGACGACAGCTTAGGACTGTGGGACAATTGGAAGGTGTGGGGAAGAGAAGGGCAGGGGTGTAGTGTGCCCTGCTGGGGTATCACGGAGATTACAGAGGCGCTTGGCTTAAGCTCTGCCTGTCCTGGTCAGGGTGTGAGGAAATCCCCATAACTGTTGGAAACCTGTAGAGAGAGGGACTTTGCAGTGAATACTTTGCTTCTGTTGTTGTTGTTGATGATGATGTTCTTGCTGCTGTTGCTGCTTCTGTTGTTGTTGTTGCTGTTGTTGTTACTGCTGCTGCTCTGCTTGTTGCTGCAGCTGCTGTTGATTCTGCGGTTTCTGTTTTCATTGCCATCAGTCTTTGTGATAAGTTAATGTTTTACTTTTCCAACATATCCTAGCTTATACCATGGTCTTGAGTTGTAACTTCTATCTGTTGTTGTTGTTGTGTTGTTGGGGTTGTTGTTTTGTTGTTGTTTTTTGGGGGGGTGGGGGGGCTGTCCTATGGTTATTCGGGATAATTTATTGTTTGAACATTGTCTTTTTTTTTCTCTTTTTTTTTGTTTTTGCGGGTTGATCATTCGCATAATTTCCCCTCATTAAAAGTTGAGTGTGATTTCTCTTTCGAGTTGAGTGAACTTTCGTATCTGTAACGATAGCACTTTATCCGCACGTGTGGAGGGAATTGTGCAGTAGAATTTGTATATCCCTATGTTTGTTTTTGTCTTTTTCAAGAGATTTTTTCTTCGCATTGGTGGAGGGGGGGGGGGGGGGGGGCTATGATATGTTTGTTTTTGTCTTTTTCAAGAGATTTTTTCTTCGCATTGGTGGGGGGGGGGGGGGGGGGGGGGGGGGGGGCTATGATATCTAGGATGCGCGCATTTGATTGTGGAATGATGACATCGTTTTAGTTGTAATATTTTTCTATTCTGTACAATTGCTCGCACCCATAACTAGTTCAACATTGATTTTTATGTGAACCAACCACTCCCAACCTCCACCCCTCAAAACACCCTCCACTCCAACTCCATGCCTCCTCACAGCCCCACTCCCACACTCCCCTAATTCCCCCCTCCCACCCCACCCCCCACCCCCCACCCACCCCGACAAATGAATGTATCTAGAATGTCCTTTACTAAACGATCCTTCTTTTTGCTAGCTAAGCATAATCTGGTTCTTGATAAACTGGGCAGTAATCGCAGCTGAGGGCCTTGTCTCCTAAGATAACATGAACTACTAAAGGAAATGTCACCAAATCCTCCTCTCCTCTGCTCTACCTCCTCGTTAAACGATTGCTGAAATAACATCGCTCTTTAGCCAGCATAGAAAAGAGGTAATAGTCATCCTATTCTGAGGCATTTAAGGAGACTGATCCTGCCCCCTAACTTCTTTGCCATTTGCAGACGATCGTAGCTTGGTAATTGCGAGGGGGTGAGAGGGATTGTGGGGGTGGGGTGGGGTGGGGCACTTGAGGGAGGAAGATGCAGGGGCAGACAAATGAAGAACTGGACAAAGAGCATCAAAGATTGGACCGGCCTTGACATGGCTGTTTTACTGCAGGGGGCTGAAGACAGACCAGCCTGGAGAAAAACTGTCGACCAACATGTCCCTTATGTCCCCCTAACAACCATCTGCGCCATGGGACTGATGATGACGATGACGATAATCACGGTGGTGGTGGTGGGGGGGGGGGGGGGGGGGGGGGAGATGAGGTCATTGACATTACTGTATGATACCAATGACGAGGAGCTTAACTATCTGAGAGAGAGAGAGAGAGAGAGAGGAGAGGAGAAGAGAGAGAGAGATGAGAGAGAGTGAGAGAGAGAGAGAGAGAGAGAAAGATGGGGAGGAGGGTATCATGTTGCAGCGAGTGATGTTGGCCGTGTATTTTTCTTATTTGGATGTCAAAGAGTTAAAATGGACATTGTAAGGGCACTGGGTTTGCCGGGTAATTTTGCGCGACTGCTGTAATTCCTGGCAATGATATGTTCTTTCTTTTTTTTTTTCTTTTTTTTTTTTTTTTGGTGTTGTCTTTTTCTCTTTGGTCTTCGTCCAGGCCTGTTTTGTGTGTGTTGGGGGGGGGGGGGGGGGGGGAGGGTAAGCAAAGCAAGCCAGGTGCATAATGTGTGCTTGTATGCATCTAATGTGTATTGTGCAGATATGTGTGGTACTTCCTGTCCTTTGATGACGTGTGTGCGCTGGTTTACATTGAATTCTGTATGGCCTGTAAAGTTGGTGGGACTACGAACAAACAGTAGGATTGGAGTGGAGTGGACTATGAATGTTTGTTCTGTTAGAGCCCACACTGAAATGATGTAATCCGTCCTTCTTTAGATGAGCCGCTAAGCTTTTTTGTGTATTATACAGTAATACTTCTTCTAACATGGTATAAAATCCAAGATGTTATCATCTCAACAGATACAACAGTAATTTCAGATAAAATATCGGTATTTGATTCTAGGCTGTACGTTAACTTCTCCAAGATTATGGAAGAGACTGTGCGGGCATTGTATTGAACTAAACGACATTATCTGTGTTGAATATCGTTTTGAATGACCAACTATGGGCAGCGGAATGGATGACACGTCTATACCCAGCATGCAGCTTGCATCCTGTAGGAATGAGCTCCACCAGGTTCAACTGGCCTAAAACACATAAAAATAATAAATGTTTCAGTGTTCCCGGTGACTTCTTTAAAGGAGTTAAAGAAGGCAGCTATGGTTAGATTTTTTTTTTTAAAGAAAAAAAAGAAAGAAAGAAAACCTCACTGAAAATTTACCTCCATTTTCTCTTTTAGAATGTCCCATTCCTAGGCAAGGCTTGCTTAGAGTCTGTCAGTAGTGTCTGCTGTTCATCTCTATCCAGCCTATCCTTAACCCGGAACAGAATGTAGATAACTGTTGCCTTTATGTAATAGAGGAAACGATCCATCCTCTTTGCTATGCATGCATATTGTGAAGATAGTTTGAGTTGTATGTCTAGGAAGCCTGCTTTTTGGTGATGGGGAACTGTTGAGTGGTTGAGGTGGATATTAAGGGAAATAAAGTCATACAATCTTTCCAAATCCCGTATCGTCACCACAACTCTTTCATCTACATGTTTGTGCACACATCCTCTTTGTCTCTGTCTTTCCTGTCTGTTTCTCTCTCTCTCTCTCTCTCTCTCTCTCTCTCTCTTCTCTCTCTCTCTCTCTCTCTCTCTCTCTCTCTCTCTCTCTCTCTCTGTATGTGTGTGTGAGTGTTTATGAGTGAGTGTGAGAGAGAGAATACACATCAAGGAGTGATATAGACAACACGGAAACATATGAAGAATGATAGAGAACTATGAGATTTTTTTTTAACCCACAAAAAACTATGCTGCAGAGAACTACGTGATAGAGAAGAACTGTGCGATAGAGATATAGATCTGTGTGATGATATAGAAAGTCTGTCACTCAGGACACTGAGCTGTGTCTGCCCTGGGAAACTCCACTCTAAAACCTCCACTAATCTCCATGTGAAAAGGTTGCCTATATTATGTATAACTGCTGCTCGACCCACCCACAGATAGCATCTAACAGTCCGGCATTTTCGCTACAAGATGGCTTCCATTTCCAGTGGGACCAAGTCAATAGCGGTGGTTGTAATCAGGGTAGAAGCAGGTGGGGAAGGGAGTGGGGGGAGGGGGGGTATGGTTAAAGATGAAAATTGGATAGAAGGTCTTGCTTTACTTGCTCCCCAAGGTGAAGTACCATGAAGGGTCCATTTTCTCTGTGGTTGTTGGTCTTGATGTAGTCGTCATCAGAGAGTTCATGGATTTGTATGTTTGTATGTATGTATGTATGGGGTTTTCAATTGCTAGGGGTTGTAGTATAGAGGGGGCAGCTGCAGTAGTTTTGTGATTCAGTTGGGGTTTTTTATTGTGTGGTTCTGTTTTCTGCTCGTTCCACGGTATTTCTGGTAAAGATAGTTTTTTGTTTGTTTGGGGTTTTTTCCTGCCTTTCTGGTGGGGTGGGGAGTGATTGTTGGGCGGATGTGTGTGTGTGTGTGTGTGTGTGTGTGTTAGTGTTTATGTCTGAGTGTGAGTGAGTTGGTGTATGTATGTGCAGGTGTATGTGTGTGTTCATGTTTCGACTAATATACGTGTTTATACATGTGTAGGTGTACATGTTAGAGTGTGTGTTCATGCGTTAAAGTGTATTTATGTTTGTGCTCATGTGTGAATAGCTCAATGCAAGTGCGCGCGCGCACACACACACACACACACACACACACACACACACACTTGCACGCACGAGCACACACACACACACACGCATGCACACACGAGCACATACACATCATAAACACCACTACCATCATTCTAGGAGGGTTTTTTTATGTGCATAATTATGTAGTTTTTGTGGTTGGTTTTATTTGAGGGGTGCTAATGAATTTATAAGATTTTTAAAAATCTTTAACTTTTTGTGTATACTTCAGTATCACATCTACCACCTTTCAAAAACAAAAATATATTCATCACCCACCTGCAGACAAAACTATAATTCTGTCCCATTTTTTGCTTATCGAGAGATATGGGCAGAAAGGAAAGACATGGGAGATGACAGCCACTATCAGAACTTATCCTCTGTGAATACTGTGGCAAACCATCTGTGAATACTGTGGCAAACCACACTCGCTGTGCCCCCCCCCCCCCCCCCCCCCCCCCCCCCCCCCCCCCCCGAACAGACACACACAGACACACGTGTACACCACGCGCGCGCACACACACACACACACACACACACACACACACACACACATACACACATACACATCTCTTTATGGGAAAAGTCACCGATGAAGAATGCTGCTGCACTTTAGTCCAACACGGAGAGATAGCGTCTGACCATCCCAGGGTTTTGGCTAGCCTAGTACTACAAGGCCGCTTTCAGTTCTCATTTCCAGGGGAATTTTTGCTTGCAGACGATAACGTAGGCTGTAATTAGGGAAGGGGGGGGGGGGGGGGGGGGGGGGGAATAACGGTTAAAGAGAAAAAGGGTATAGACTGGCTTGCCCCCCTTGGTAAGGTGTCATGGAGGGGGCCGTTTTCCCTCTGGCTGTTCGGCCTGATGTGGTTGTCAAAGAGTTAATGGAATTGTAGGGTGCATTCACTGCTCTGTGTGTGTGCGCGTGTGTTTGGGGAGGGGGTGGTGAGTTAAGTGGGTAAGTAAATGTGTTTGTAAGGGGGAGCGGGAAGTGACAGTAGTAGGCCTACTTCTGTGGTTCCTTATGCTAGTTATAGTTTCCTGTCGTGCATTTCTGTTATTTTGGTTTCCAGAATTTGTAAGGAAGAAATTTGTTATTGTTGGTATTTATTTCTTCTTCTTTGTTGTTTAACGTGTGGGTGGTGTGTGGTGGGGGGGGGGGGGGGGGGGTGGATGGCCGCTGCGTGTCCATATACGTTCTTTTTTTTCTTTTTCTTTTTTTTTTAATTCTTGCAACCCTTTTCCCCATCTTACTCTTAATTTTTACCGCCAGCTTAGAAAAAGAAAAAAAAGTTTATCCGTCCTTCTGCATTGAAAGCTATTCTTATCATTGGTATATCCATCCATTTATTTCTTGTTATGTCGAGGATAATGAGGCGGGGGGGGGGGAGAGCATCCATGTACTTATTTCACATTCCAGTCCTCGCATGCATGTAGTTGTGTACATTTTGATATCCCTTCCCACCGACACAAAATCAACGTCTCCTACTCTGGAGTAGGTTTGAAACCTGAGCGCTAGATGTTCTGCGCGCGTTCGCACCGCATACGGGACCTCATTTTATAGTCTCATCCCGAAGGACTTTCGGGGAAGTAGAGTCAGCTCTGATGTTAACTCTAGGGGAATACGAATATGAATTCTTTGATGTATCTCTAAAGGGCAAGAAATTCATGTGGGTTACATGTGGGTTACAAGCAATCATAGCTGAAAACAATTTTTTTAATCCCATACTAGAAGGGGGGCGGGCATCTCAGTGGTGGCTCGAGCCCAGGCGCGCGCACGGGTGGTCAGAATGCTTGCGCAACGCTGTATGTAGCCACCAAACTACAAGCAGCAGAGAAAGGAAAATGACAGCGAGACTGAGCTTTTTCTTTCGGTTTTTTCCCCTTCTTTCTTTTAAACAGTGACTACTATAGCAGGGAGGGAAAAAACTAGACATAGACAAACGAACGACCTTGTATGCAGGCAGCCTGGCCGTGACTGTGGGAATGGAAACCAACTCGGCTCAAACCCTCACCCATCCATCTATCTGCACGTTGAAAAGGTTACTGCCTATAATGCTGTGTTCTTCGAGCCGGCCGAAAAGATGGTATCTGACCACCCCAGCGTTTTCACATCAGTTCCAATTTCCAGTGGGATTTTGCAGACTGATAACGGTTCT
>CM054141.1:32927991-32935491 GCA_028751875.1 Rapana venosa
GTGAGATTTTGCGTATGCGACCGTGTTTACCCTCCATTATTAAGGTATCCACATTCCCACTTCGTGGATGATGACTAAACACGACCCAGTGTGCATGCTTTTTTTTTTAATGTAGTGATTGATTGCATGGAATAATATGTATGTGACTGCCCCATTCTTTGATGAGATGTGAAATGAGTCAATAAGATGAGAAAATGACTCTGTGTCTGTGTGTGTTCGCGCGTGCGTGCGTGTGTGCAGGGGGCAACGAAGACAAGGTGTTCACGATACAGCCCAACCACGGCAGTATATTGCTGGCTCGCTTCGTGGATTGGGAATCTCGCAGCTCTTACAACCTGACCGTCTCCGTCACTGACGGTGTCCACAAAGACTTTAACTGGGTAAGTGTCTGTCCTGTCTGTCTTGTCTTGTCATGTCTGTTATGTCTGTCTTGTCTTATTTGCCTGTCCTGTCTGTCGGTCGGTCTGTTATGTCTGTCTGTCGGTCGGTCGGTCAGTCTGTCTCTGTGTTTGGTTTTGTGGGCTGGAAGACTGTGGCTCTTGCAGCCCAAGTCCTTTTGTGATGGTGTCCCTAATGGTGTTCCTTTGGGTCTGTATCGCTGTGTGTTTGTGTGTGAGGTTAAGTCAAATTTTTATTTCCTTATAGTACATTGAATAAGCAATGCATTTGCTTTGTGTGTATGTGTGTGTGTATGTATTGTGTGCCTAGTGTGTGTGTGTGCGAGCGTGCGTGCGTTCGCGCGCGCGCGCACTTTGTGAAGAGGAAAATAGTCTGTGTGAAAAGTGTCCTTAACGATGACACCTGAACCCCCACTCTCTCTCTCTCCCTCTCCCTCCCTCCCTCTCCCTCCCTCCCTCTCCCTCTCTCTCTCTCTCTCTCTCTCTCTCTCTCTCTCTCTCTCTCTCTGGGGGAGGAAAGGAGGTACCAGAATCCCAGGGGAACGGCAAGAGTAGAATAAAGAGACTGCAGGCCACCACAGACCTTATCTTGACTGCGGCCTACATCAAAGCCAGGGCAACTGGGAGGTCCTGCAACTTTCATGCTTTTAACCAACTGGCTGAACGATGACCTCAGTTGACGTGCTGCAATAGTTTGTCTCTCTCTCTCTCTCTCTCTCTCTCTCTCTCTCTCTCTCTCTCTCTCTCTCTCTCTCTCTCTCTCTCTCTCTCTCTCTCTCTCTCTTCCTCTTGTCGGTCTGTCTGTCTGTCGTGTTTCTCAGTGTCTAGGGTTGTTTTTTTCTGTCTCTCTCGCTCTTTTTCTTTCTATCTGTGCTCTCTCTCTCTCTCACTCTCTCTCTCTAGCTCTCTCTCTTTCTCACACACACACATTCAACACACACACCGCGCGCGCGCGCGCGACACACACACAACAACACACACACACACACACACACACACACCTCTGTCTCTCTGTCTTTTTATCTCTGCCTCTCTCTTTCCCCCAACCCCCACTTCCTCCCTGCCCTCCCTCCCCTTCGTTCTCCCACTCTCTCTTCCCTTTCTCCCTCCTTCCCCTCTCTCTCTCTCTCTCTCTCTCTCTCTCTCTCTCTCTCTCTCTCTCCTCTCTCTCTCCCTCTCTCTTTCTCTTGCTGTCTCTGTCGCTGTGTACCCCGTCAACCCAATCCCCCATGCCCACATGATTTGTTCCATTATCCCATCTCCACAGTCAGTTAGACAGCCCCACACCTCTGTCACACACAGCTGAAATCATGCACTGGCTGTATGGGCACAGTTGGCAATCACTGACAACGCCTCTCTTCCTCCCCTCCCCCCTCCCTCCCCTCCTCACCTCGCTTCTCCAAGGACGCACGTACTTGTGTGCGCGCACACACGTCTGTACACAAGTGTGTACTCCCACACACACTTGCGCTTGCTTACAGAGACAGGTTTGTATTACAGTCACACTATTGTATTGCATGCACTGACTGGATTGTGGTGTACTGCATTGACTGTATTGTATTATATTGCATTGACTCTAATGTATTGCATTAACTGCATTGTATTGTATACCATACTCAGCCACAGATTTCTCTGCGTTAAGTTTGGGCTACTCTTCTCTTGAATATCGCGTCGCCACAAGAGTAGCGCCTCCGTTGGATTTTTTTTCGTTTTGAATTAATTTTTCCTGGCAGATTGGGTATTTGTTTCCTTGTGAAAGTGGCTTCTTTTCGACAGAATTTTTCCAGAGACAACTCTCTTGTTGCCGGGGGATCTTTTTCCGTGTGCTGACTCTGTTGAACACGAGACCTCGGTTTTTTGTCTCATCCGAAAGACTAAAATCCAGACCTCCACTCGGGGTCGGGGGGGGAAAATTTTGGGGGCTGAAAGGGGGACAAAAAACGCTGCTTTTTGTTTTCAAGGGGGTGCGTTCCCTCTGCCCCCCGACCCTTTGGGGTTTGAGAGAGGAGAGGAGAGAGAGAGAGAGAGAAGAAAAGAGAGAAACTCATACACGCAGACTTCTTACCAGTGTATTTGGGGTTATTTACGTCTCTGGGTTTAACCCCATGTGAGACTGAAATAGAAGGGAATTCTGGGTGACCCCCTAAGGTTCTTAAAGCGGGAACGCGCGAACAAACAAAACCGCGATTTCTTTCGCCCCTGCTGCAGTGTATTTTTAGTATCAAACCGTGCTGGGGAAGGATTTTTAAATTAAATACGACACAAGCAGCCCCACTAATAACAGCATTGGGCTTGGGGGGTTTCTGAATATTTTCCCCTCTCACCTTACCTTTCAGCGTGGCAGTGGTTAGAAATGAGTACTCGATACAAACGGAAGTTTCGGGTTCGATCCCCGTTGGGGCCCCCCACTTTTTTCCCCCACATCCTAAAATGGGAAAGGGATAGCTCAGTGGCCAAGCACTCGCTTTCCCCCCCCAAGGTTTAAGCAGCGCGAGCGTGGTTACCACGTGGGGGGTGGCCCTTTGGGTTTGGCTTCATACAGCCCCCCAAATTCACCCAGCTGTAAATTTGGGAACCCGCCTCTTTAGGAAGGTAAGGTAAAGCCGAGGGAGAGGAGTGGGCGCCGCCCTAGTTCTGGCCCTGGAGAAATGGGTCTCTGATGCCCCGCTCCCCTAAACCGTAAATAGGTTATGGGGTACCTTGACCTTCCCTTAAAATAGAACTTGAGTGGGGGGTCTTTCGGGGGAGAGCTAAACTAGGGGTGCGAAAAAACATTCCTGTACTTCTTGTCGCCCGCCTGCCCCGCCTGCCTGCCCACGAGTTTTGGGGTTTTTCCTGCATGAATTGTTCAGGCCCCGTCTCTTGGGAAGTTGAACCGGCGGGGGGGCCTTCCCTTGCAGGCACGCGGTGCAGCTGGCTGAGGTGTGCCCATGCTTTGTAAACCCGACGAACGCTGACATGAATTTTCGGCGGGGGGATTCGAATCTTTAACGGCATATTATTTTGAATCTTATGTGCAGAGACTGCCCCGGGGAAAACTTCTTGGAAAAGCCATTCATAGGGAAAAAGAAGAGAGAGAGAGGGGGAGAGGGGGGGGGGGGGGGGGGGGGAGACGACAGACAGAAAGGGGGGGGGGGGGGGGGGGGGGGTTGGTGGGAGTTAGGTTGTTTTTGGGTTTTTTTTTGTTGGGTTTTTTTTGGGGGGGGTGTTTAGGTTTGGTGTGTTTTGTTTGTTTGTTTGTATTTTTTTGGTCTTCAGTTCTTGGTATTTTGCTTCCATTAGTCTTTGAATGATTTGCCAGAGATGTCAAAAGAAAGGAGTCGAACGTTGTAGAAATGCTGACAAGAAGGGTAGAGATAGGCAGGAAACCCATTGTCTGTCTGTCTGTCTGTCTACCTGTCTGTCTGCCTCTCTCTGTCTCTGTCTCTGTCTCTCCCTCTCTCTCTCTCTTATCAATATCATCATCATCATCGTCATCATTGTCGCCGCTGCTATTGTTACTGTTATTGTTTTTATTATCATCATCGGTATTATTACCATCATTATCATTACAGGGCTGGGTGTTTAAAATGCTGTTATGCTTATTCTGTTACCCTCCAGAAATAAAAATTTCTCTCTCTCTCTCTTTGTCTCTGTCTCTGTCTGTCTGTCTCTCTCTCTCTCTCTCTCTCTCTCTCTCTCTCCTCTCTCATCTCTCTCTCTCTCTCTCTCTCTCCTTCTCTCTCTCTCTCTCTCTCTCTCTCTCTCTCTCTCTCTCTCTCTATCTCTCTCTCTCTCTCTCTCTCTCTCTCTCTCTCTGGTACAAAGATAAAGATAGATGGTATTTTAAACTCCAGGAAAAAGGTAGTTGGCATTTTGAAAGGGAGGACGGTGAAAATTCAGATCGCTGTAAAAACGACAGGAAAGTTCAAAGGAAAATTGCCCATAGGGTTTGAAGACTGTTAAATCGACACAGAGGGCATCCATTACACCGGCTGATCCGCGTTAGTGAGTAAATGAGAGACACAGACAGACAGAGAAAGGGGGGGGTGGGGGGGGGTCGCAGGTGGCTTGTTACGGTAATACAGAAAACGTTTTCGTTATTTTGTTGGTTCTCATTGTGTTGTTGTTGTTGGTGGTGGTGGTGTGTGTGTGTTTGGGTGGGGTGGGGGGGGGGGGGGGGGATATAAGTGTTTGTTTTTAGTTTGGACAATGTATTTATGTTGTTTCTTTTTTTTCGGGGGGAGGGGGTGTCATTCACTTGAGCTTGATTTGTGTTTGTTGGCTTTTAGGGGGATTCTTGGTTTATCTTCTGGTGTGTGTTTTGTTCGTTTTCTTTTTCATTATGTTTTCTGTTGTTTGAATATGTCTTTTTTCTCTTCTACTTTTTTCCATCTATATTTCCTTTCTCGATTTATCATCAAGCGAGATATGTTTTAATATGAGGCACAAGAAGGATTGCCTATCGTCATCTATTCGTAACTGATTTATATTGTTTTAAGATGGATTGCTTTGACTTCCAACTTTTTACGTAATTATTTCAGAAGCATGGTACAGCGCAGTCGTGGTGTGCGTGTTTTTCCCTCTTGTATGGGGTCATGGCCTTATTATTGAATAACACTGTCTGTCTGTCTGTCTGTCTGTCTCTCTCTCTCTCTCTCTCTCCTCTCTCTCTCTCTCTCTCCCTCCCTCCCTCCCTCCCTCCCTCCCTCCCCCGAATTCCGAGTAGGTACGGAAAAACCCGAACATTGCCGAGCGATCGTTGAGCTTAACTGAAAGGCGATGTACTGTGAAAGGAAAAATCGTTGCGCTTCATTATATCATTGTATTGCATCGGGTCGTGTTTTGTCGCTTTGTGTGGCATCAATCGGGTGGATTACCGCTGATTCACTGTGAAACGCGAGAGTCGTGTTGCGCTTCATTATCGTTTTGTGTTGGGTTGGTTTTTTATGTGGCTTTGTTTTGGGGTTGTTGTTTTTTTGCATTGTTGTTATTGTATTGTGTTGTGTCGTGTTTTATCGATTCATCTCGTTACTAACCTTAGATGGGTATGCAGTTGATTTCGTGTGATTATCTGGAGAAACAAATTTTTTTTAGGTGTGTGTGTGTGTGTGCGCGCGCGCGTGTTTGTGTGTGTGTGTACTCGTGTGTGCTACTTGCATGCGCACGTGCTTGAACTCTGTCTTGTGTCTAAATTCCATTCTAAAATTACTGCTCCTCTCTCTCTCTCTCTCTCTCTCATCTCTCTCTCTCTCTCTCTCTCTCTCTCTCCTCCTCCCTCCCTCCTTCCCTCCTTCCCTCCACCCCCACCCTTCACCAAAATATACACAGTGCAGGGAACGAAGCGTGAAATTGACTTCCACTTAAGAGCATATTTTGTCTGTTCTCCCTTAAAGTTAAAACTGTACCTACTTTCCCCTCCTTCCAGGGTGGGGGGATAGGTAGTAGGCAGGATTCCAACCTACAAGTACTCTCTTGAGTGGTGGGTGTCAAAATCCATCTGTCGATAAACTGTTGAGCAGAACTGAATTTCAGGGCTGGGTGCAGTAGGAGTTTTTGAGGGTGATGGTTTTTTGTTGAGGACTGGAGGCTTCTATCAGGGAGCAACAACAATCAAAAAAACAAAACTAACAAAACTAAGCAGACATATATGTTATGTTGTCGCTTGCCAAACCTGATAAATGAAAACTTGGGGGTCGCCTATAGCAAAGTGTCTGTTAAAGGTGTTGGTAGTGTGCGTGTTACAGATACTTTTGGTGTGAGGGTTTTTGTTGGGGTTGTGTTTTTGGTGTGTGTGTGGTTTGTTTTGTTCTGGTTTTTTATTGTTGTTTGGGGTTGTTTTTTGTTGTGGTGGGTTGTTTGTTTTTTTTTTTTTTTTGGGGGAGGGGGGTATTTTGTTTTGGTTGCTGTTTTTGTTTCGGGTCTTTTCTTTGTTTTACATCTTTGCTTGCCTGCAATTTAGGATTTTTTTTAAAAACTTCAACTCAGCGTGTTACAATATTCTGTAATGTAATTTGATGGGTTTTGGACACACACGAAATCGTCACCACGCACTCGAGATCGTACCAGTGTTTTGTAGTGTGGGCAGGTCTCTGTCTGTCTGTCTCTCTTTCTCTCTCTCTGTATATGTATATGTTTGTGTCTGTGTGTGTGTGTGTGTCTCCCTCCCTCATCTCTCTCGCCTCTTCCTTCTCTCACCCCCCCCCCCCCCCTCTTCTCTCTCTCTCTCTCTCTCTCTCTCTCTCTCTTTCTCTCTGTGTTTTTATTTCAAACAGGAGTGTATTTATTTGAACAGGTCGGTCAGTCAATCATTCTACCTCTTGCTGACAAGAAAGATTGAAGACTGCATTAAACACTGCCTGAAGCATTTTTGAAGAGAAAAACACCTGGTGTGTGTGTGAGTGCGCGCACGTGTGTGTCTGTGTGTTAGGAGTGTGTGTGACGCAATTTCGTTTAATGTCTTGCATTTTTATTCTTTGTTTTACTTTGTTCCTTTCATGCATGCTGAATATGGGGGGGGGGGGGGGGGGGGGGGGGGGGGGGGGGGGGGGGGTCAGATCCAGTTGGTACTGGTGATATTTTGGGGGGGTTGACTTACTGCTAGGGTCGTTGTCCTGTTCAATGTGTTTATAATCCATCATACCCCCAAAATAGGAACAGAAATCCTGTCTTCATTCTGTGTGTGGTGTGGTGTGGTATGGTGTGTGTGTGTGTGTGTGTGCGCGCGTGCATGTGCGTGCGTGTGTGTTGTGATGTGTGTGTGTTGTGGTGTGTGCGTATAAATTTAAACGAGGAATCACAGTCGGACCACACTGATAGAACGAAAAGTTATAACTCTTACTAATCATGTGTGTGCGCGCGTCTGTGTGTGTGTGAGCGCGCGCGCGCGCGCTTACCCGCCGGCACATTCCAGAGTTAAGAAACAGCGTCCAGATGAAAGGAATAGATAGTTGGTGTGCTGTAAATGTTTCAGCGCCTTCTTTTCTAACAACTGGGTTAAAAGCAAATTTCCCGCTCTGATCTAATCGTGCGTGTCTCTGCCTTGGTTCGTGGTTTATGAGAGACTGTCTGTCTTTCTGTCTGTCTGCCTGTCAGTCTGTCTCTGTCTGTCTCTCTCTCTCTC
>CM054141.1:32942991-33045683 GCA_028751875.1 Rapana venosa
GGAAGAAACTTTTCCTGACCATGATTCATTAAATTGTGGTGTGTGTGTTTTGGGGCGCGCCCCCACACCCAAAACACAACACACAAAACGTAATAATGAACCTCCCCATTTTTAAAATCGCTTTTCGCTGTGCTCCCGAAGAAAATCTTAGTACCAAAGGGGAAAAGGAGAGAAAAGAGAGGGGGAAGGGGGAAGAGGAGAAGAGAGAGAGGAGAGGGGGGGAGAGAGAGGGGAGAAAAAAAGAAATAGCAGTTACATTTATGTAAAAACCCCGAGAGAGAGAGGGGGGAAAAAATGTAAACACAAAACAACTGGGGGGGGGGGGGGGGGGGGGGGGGGCGGGGTAAAGAATGGGTCAGAGAAACAGGAAAAAGTTTAAAGGAAAGGAAAATTTTTAACACCCCCACCAGACGCGCCAACACCAAAACAACACCATCCACCGGGAATAAATGATAGGGACAGGATTGTAAGACAGGAGAGATGGAAAAAATTTTTTGCCCCATGCTTATTAGTTTTCCCCGGTGCATCCTATTGTATGAGTTTGAAGACAAACTGGAAAGACAGGGGCGTGAGCCGGGTTTTCACGTCAGCGCCCCCCCCCCCCCCCCCCCCCCCACCCCCTCACAACCCACACCCAAGATTCAAGGTTCACGCGGTTGGGGTGTCCTTTCACACAACACAAACCCCACCCAAACACACTCACACAAAACACACACTCACACAAACACACACACACTCTCACACACACACTCACACACACACCCCACACCACACACACACAACCACACACACACACACACACGCACACACATTGGTGCATTCAGAACATATGCCCATATAGATGTACAAATCTGTTCCTGAATTTGTGCACACGTACGTGTGCAGTCACATACAAAGAAACTTTTTTTTTTTAATACCACTTAAAGTCACGAGATTACTCTTCGTGAAATTCGGGCTGCTCTCCCCGGGGAGAGCGCGTCGCCACAAGAGCAGCGCCACCCTTTTTCCCTATCAGAGTGGCTTTTTTCTAAGAATTTTGCCAGGGACAACTCTCTTGTTGCCGTCGGTTCTTTTAGTGCGCTGAAAATTTTGTGTAACACACAGGACCTCGGTTTATCGTCTCATCCGAAAGATGCACACACAGACTCTTTCATACACGTACCCTCGAGCGCGCGTCAAAGTCCTTCAGATGAGACTGTAAACCGAGGAGGCCCTGTGTGCTAACACACGCATACATCTCGCGCACACGTTAGAAACCCATTCCGCCTTTTGGAAGAGTAGGCCATTTCGTGGCGGTAGGAACGGATGACAGAATTCCAGAAAAACGCATTCACACGGGTGTCGTGTTCAGACACTATCCCCGAAGTCAGAATGCGGCTACCTCAATGGTGTGTGTGTGTGTGTGGGGGGGGGGGGGGGGGGGGGGGAGAGAGAATGGTTGCATACGCAAAAATATCACCCATTTGTGAACCTCGGAGCTCAAACCAAGGAACGGGGAAAATGGACCTTGAATGATGATCAAGGAGTTAGTCTTTCGGATAGGACGATAAACCGAGGTCCCGTATGCAATACACATTTCGCGGGTATGAAAGAATCCATGGAGAGAGTTGTCCTGGGTAAATTTCTATTGGGAAAAAAACCCACACACAAAACACTCTTAGGCCTATAGGTAAAGGAATACACTTGCAAACAGAAAAGTATCCCCCCCCCCCAAAAAAAAAAAAACCAAAAAAGACAAAAAGGGGGGTGGAGCTGCTCTCATAGGGAAGCACTCTCCCCCAATGGAAGCCCCATTTACGTGCATATTTTGAGCTTCTGCATGCGTATACGTGTAAGGTAAAAGGGTAAAGGAGTCCCATACCCTATAAGGTCGTAGGGGAGCGAGGCGTCAGAGACCTCACTTCTCTAGGGCCAGCATAATGAGGGCGGCGCCCATCTCCTCTCCCTCGCTGCTTTACCTTCCCTGACCCTAAAGAGGGCAGGTACCCATTTACGGCTGGGGGAACTGTACTGAAGCCAAGGCGCGCAAACGGTCACCCATCCAACTGGTAACCACGCTCGACGCTGCTTAACTTGGCTGGGGGAAAGCGAGTGCTCCGACCACTGAGCTATCCCGTCCCCCGTATACGTGTACAGGAAGGGAATTCAGGCATTGGCAGGTCTGCGCTGCGCTTTGGCTGTGAAGAGCTAGAAGACCAAAGACTGTTCCAGATCTAAGTCTGGCCTGACAATCCCTCGTGAATTTGCTGTTATCTACAAATATCGCAGCAAACCATTAATTGTCTTTTCAACCTTTCTTCGTCTTTCTGGGCTTTTAACTTCGAGCCAGATAGAGAGAGAGAGGAGAGAGAGAGAGAGGGGGGGGGGGGGGGGGGGGGGGCAGGCTGGTGTTTTTATTTCGTCATTGCTCTGACGGGATTGCTAGATATTTTTTTTGTGGGTTTTTTTTTCGTTTAAAATACAGCGAGCTGAGAATAGTGCTTACAAGGTGGGCAAGTTTTAAAGACTTTGAGAAAATGAGTTGTGTGTGTGTGTGTTTTGTTGAAAGGGAATATGTTTGGAAAGACGTCTTTTATTCCTTTTTTAGAGGTAAAGGGATATGTCTTGACTCTAGTGTCTGCGACTATCGGCTTGCCTCTCTCTCTCTCTCTCTCTCTCTCTCTCTCTCTCGCTCTTTCTCTCTCTCTCGCTCTCTCGCTCTCTCACACACACACACCATCTCTACCCTCTCACCCTGTGAACACACTGATGCAATCGCTTTCTAGCCGCGACTATCTTCGCCTCAGTGCATTCTGAACGTAATAAGGGAGAGAAAGTTGAACAAGGTAGACATAGAGATACGTGTAGTTTCTGTCTCCATCCCCCGCGACTGACTTAGAGGGAGGAAATAACCCTGTTGTTGATGATGATGACAAAGAAAGGAACGGCCTGTCGACTGTGGTGATAATATTTCACCGTGAAATGGAGCCTGAGATTTGAACTGGTGGAAGCATTCTTGCTTTGGTGATGTCACATGCACACTCACAACACAACATAACACAACACAACACAACACGCACACAACATAACGCAACACAACATTAACAACACACACAAACACAACAACAGCAACAACAACAACACACACACAACACACACACACGCACACACACACACACACACACACCACCCCCACCACCACCACCACAACACAACAACACAAACACACAACACAACACAACACAACACAAACACCAAATTCTTCGATTTTTTAAAAATTTTGTGTGTGTGTGTGCTATTTTTCGATTTCTTCTCTGCTACCCCCTCCAACTCCGCCCTCCACCTCCACCCCCCTCTCCCCTCCATCCCGTTCCTCTCTTCTCTCTCTCTCTCTCTCTCTCTCTCTCTCTCTCTCTCTCTCTCTCTCTCTCTCTCTCTCTCTCTTTAGATTCTTGATATTTATTTATCTATTGCGCTTTTGGCGGTGAGGGGGGGGGGGGGGGGGGGGGGGGGTCTTAAAGGGTATTTTTGGTTATCTTTAGAGTTTGTGATTTGTGGCTCTTATACATTTTCTCTCTCCCTCCCCTGTGTGTGCGTGTGTATGTATGTATTTGTGTGTGTGTGTGTGTGTATGTATGTATGTATTTGTGTGTGTTTGATAAAGAGAGAGAGAGAGAGAGTGTGTGTGTGTGTGTGTGTGTGCATGCGGTGCGTGCGTGCGTGTGTGTGAAGATCAAAGCGAAAGCACAGGGGAGATAGAATCTGTCTGGGGAGGCTTGTACATTGCTATCTGAATTATTGTCTTGTTTCTATGGGGACTCTGTGTGTGTGTGTGTGTGTGTGTGTGTGTGTGTGTGTGTGTGTTGTGTGTGTGTGTGTGTGCTGATGGGAACGACCCACCCTTGTTGAATATTGGTTTTGGCGCTTGTTTCGTTTGGGTGAAAAAATAGGGGGGGGGGCTCTTTTGTTTCTGTTGAGATGCCGCTAGTTTGTGTTCGTTCCTTTTATCTTGGGGGGGGGGGGGGGGGGGGGAGGGGGGGGGGGGGGGGGGTGAGTGGTGTGGTGTTTAGTAAAACATTCTTATATAGTCCAGAATGGATGCATTCTGCAAGCAGTCATAGTCAGATATAAACACCATTACATTCATACCAGTAACTGTCTATAGCACAACACTTGTGAAAGACGTTAATTGGATCTTGAAACGTAACATTCAGTATAGACAGCATATTCCCCCCCACCCCACCCCCCCCCCCCCCACCCCCACCCCCCCACCCCCCCCCCCCCCCCCCCCCCCCCCCCCCCCCCCCCCCCCCCCCCCCCCCCCCCCCCCCCCCCCCCCCCCCCCCCCCCCCCCCCCCCCCCCCCCCCCCCCCCCCCCCCCCCCCCCGTTCATCTGCTAGAACTCCGAGGTTCACATGTGGAAAGATTTTGCGTATGCAGCCGTCTTTGCCCACCATTAAGGTATCTGCATTCTGTCTTCATGGATCAGAACAGCATATTGTGTACTTCAAGCAATGATACTTTTTTTTTTAATCGTAAGCTTATTACATACATCAGACACACAACCAGATTAAAAGTTATCCCTTATATTTTTTAAAATAACAGTGACCTTGGTTTTTTTTCTAAGGGGACGGGATAGCTCAGTGGTCGTAGCACTCGCTTTCCCCAGCTAAGGTTAAGCAGCATCGAGCGTAGTTACCACTTGGATGGGTGACCGTTTGCGCGCCTTGGCTTCAGTACAGTCCCCCCAGCTGTAAATGGGTACCTGCCTCTTTAGGGTCAGGGAAGGTACAGCAGCTAGGGAGAGGAGATGGGCGCCGCCCTCAATATGCTGGCCCCTTGAGAAGCTGAGGTCTCCGATGCCTCACTCACCTACTACTACATAGGTTATGAGACACCTTTACCTTTACCGTGTTCTTTTTTTATATGTTGCAGGTGCACATCGAGGTACTGGATGTGAACGACAATGAGCCGGTGTTCACCCACCAAAAGTACATGGCCAAGATTCCTGAGAACTGCGAGGTGGGGCGCCACGTCCTTCGCGTGTCCGCTTCCGACCGTGACAGGGGCGACCTCTTCTATTCCATCGCTTCCGCTGCCTCCGTCACCAGTCTGAACAAGTTCAAGATTGGACCAAGGAATGGTGAGGAGATAAAGACAAGAGGGCGGGTCCGTGGATGATTATAGACGGGAGGATGAGGTCTTTGTGAAGACAGGAGGGGTCTTAGGGAAGATAGGCAAGTGGGATTTTAAGGAGGATAGACGTGTGGGGTTTTAGGGAAGATAGACAAAAGGGATTTTAAGAAAGATAGACATGTGGAGTTTTAGGGAAGATAAACAGGAGATTTTAATGAAGATAGACGAGAGGTTTTAAGGAAGATAGACAAGGGGATTTAAGGAAGATAGACAAAAGGGGATTTAAGGACGATAGACAAAAGGGGATTTAAGGAAGATAGACATGTGGGGTTTTAAGGAAGATAGTCGAAGGGGATTTTAAGGAAAATAGACAAGGGGATTTAAGGAAGATAGACTAAAGGGGATGTAAGGAAGATAGACAAAAGGGGTTTTAAGGAAGATAAACAAGGAGTTTTAAGGAAGATGGACAATGCAGTCTTCTCATTCAATATATACTTATGGCTTTACAGTGATTCCCACCTGTAAGGAATGAGACAAAGAGTGCATGTACTGGGTGACCCCCCAGAGTAATTTATGAAGGTATATTCATGCGTTTACTTTTTCAATTTACAGTTAAAATGCATTTCATGACTTGGTGTTGGGTTTGTTTTTTTTCAACTTCATAATTTTGCCTGTCTTGTCTTGTAAAGTGTTCTTCATAATACTGTATAAACCTTAACAAAGCCTGAACTCGACTACAACAGATAACAGGCTGCTGCCATGAGGTCACCAGCCAGAAGGAAGCCTGGAATTCTGCTGAATCAGCTTGGCAGTGTTCAAGTAGTGCCTGTCCTGCTTGGTCGTATATATAATTTGTACATGATTTACAGTCATTGCTGTTTGTTCCCTAGGGGTGATCATGGTGGCAGAAAAAGTGGACAGGGAGGAGATGCATCGCCATTTGCTGACCATCATGGTTCGCGACCAAGGCGTCCCCTCCAAGAAGAGCTTTGCCCGTGTGGAGATCGACATTGAGGACGACAACGACCACACCCCCATGTTCCTGTCCAGCAAGTTCGAAGGCAGCGTGTTCGAGACTGCGTCCGTTGGCAGCTCTGTGGTGCAGGTGGTGGCGACCGATCAGGACAAGGGGAGCAATGCGGAGCTGGCGTATTCCATTCTGTCTGGTGAGTTGAGGGTGCTGACTGGAAAAGAGTGGTGGGCGTGTGTGTGTTTGTGTGTGTGTGTGTGTGTGTGTGTGTGCGTGCTTGTGTGTGTGTATGTATGTATGTTCCTGTGTGTGTGTGTGTGTGTGTATGTATATGCGTGTGTGTGTATGTATATTGGTGTGTGTGTGTGAGTGAAGGGTAGAGTCTGGATTTGAATCAGAAATTGATGGTTCAATGTGTGCATGTGGTAAATGATAGATTATACAATATATATATATATATATATATATATATATATATATATATGTGTGTGTGTGTAAGGACAAATACAGGCTTTTGTTATCTGGGGTTTTTTAGGGGGAGGGGTATTTTTGCTTTGTTTTTGGGGGGTTGTTTTGTTTTGTGTTTTTAATCTGATGCTCGCTACTTTTCTGCTGATGCTCAATGTTTTCTCTCCTCACAGGCAATGCTGACAGCACTTTTGCCATAGATGAGCGGGAGGGCATCATTTCTGTTGCCAAGCAACTGGACCGGTCCACACAGCCTGTGTTCCATCTGGTTGTCATGGCGACGGACCATGGACAGCCACCTCGGAGCAGCACGGCCGCCGTGATGATCACCGTCACCGTCTCCAACAACGCTCTGCCCAAATTCACCAGCTCTGAAATGGTGACGGAACTGAAGGTAAGAAAGGAAGGATGATCATAATTATTGCACTGTTTGTAGTCATGGCAGATTTGCAGATTTCCGAGTTTGCTTGAGGGGAAGAAACATGTCTCCAGATTATGGTGCTAACTGCACCCCCCACCCTCACCCTCACCCAACCCCTTTGCACCTGTCTGTGTGTATAGTTGTTTACTTAGGACTGGATTTGACTGTAGTTGATTGGTGGGGGGACAGGGGGGGGGGGGGGGGGGGGGGGGAGTCATTTTGTTTTATTTTGTTGTTTAGGAGAAGGAAAATTAAATGTGAAGTAAACTGTTGTGTTTTTATCCTATAGACTAATCTGATACGGGACAGAGTAAGTGACAGTGATGATTGCTGATTTAAGACTACTTTATTTGAATGAGAGTAGGAAACCTAGCTAAGGTGGGTCTAGTGTCTAAAAGCATCGCATGTTACCTTGAAAGTGAGAATCCTGTCCCAAAGCAGTCTTTTTCTTGCCGTCAATGGCGGTGTAGATGCTAGTCTACGCTGAGGAGGCATCAGCAGTAAGTGATGAGAAAACAGCAAAAGTTTCATAATTGTTTTCATCTGGTATATGTATCATTCTTTGAAAAGACTGTATTTTTTCAGAACATATCTCTGTTTCTTGATGGTCTTGAAAACTCATGACTTGTTTTCAATCAGAAAAGTTTGTTGTATGAGTACTTTTTTTTTGTATGAGTACTCTTTCTGTCTCTCACTCTCTCTCTCTCTCTCTCTCTCTCTCTCTCTCTCTATCTCTATCTCTCTTCTCTCTCTCTCTCTCTCTCTCTCTCTCTCTCTCTCTCTCTCCTCTTTGTTGCATTACTGGGTGGGATGCGCAGTGCCTGATCTTTTTCTGTGCCTGTAATTATGGAGGAGGTCCGTCCGCTGGTCTCAGCTGATGCATCCTGACTTGAGAGCAGCTGGGTATGTTTGTATTTCTGTAACCCACCAAATGCTGAAATTTTATCTTCTGCATGTGTAGTATATATACACCAAGGAAATGAAGGCACTGGCAGGTCTGCTCTTTAAGCTGACCTGAGAGATGAGACAAATCTCCGCCCTTGATTCATCAGACCCCTCTGCTGAGGTTTGAACCCGAAACTTCATGGACCCATATGATTGAAGTCAAAGGGTCTTAGCACCTGGGCTATAGCATCCATCCCTCTTGATGTATGACTGTTGTTGTCACTGCTGTGTGCAGGAAAACAGGCCTGCAGGCACGGTGCTGGATGCCGTGAGGGCAGAATGCCTCTCCACTGTCGTCTACACCCTCATCGACGGCAACACTGATGGCGCTTTCTTCCTCAACCCTAACTCCGGGGTCCTGTCCACAACCAAAGAAATCGACTATGAACAACATCAGTTCTTCAACCTCACCATCCTCGCTACCAACATTGTCAGCGCCACTGCCATCGCCCACGTCATGGTCCACATCAATGACGAAAACGACAACCATCCAGAATTCGCTGCTTCAGAATTTTATGGAAACATCAGCGAGACAGCTCAGCCAGGGTCCATGGTATTGAGCCCTGAGAATTTGCCATTGGTGATTCAAGCATCGGATAAAGATTCAGGCAAAAATGCATTGTTGGAGTACGAAATCATAGACCCTGATGCCCGACAGTACTTCACCATCGACATCAACACAGGAGCCTTGCGGAGTTTGTCGCCTCTGGATCATGAGAACCAGACTGTGTTTAATTTCACAGTGCAGGTTCATGACAGGGGGGTGCCTCGTCTGGCTGCCCGCACTGCTGCCCGAGTGGTGATCTTCATCAGTGATGTTAACGACAACCCACCCCGCTTCAAACAGCCATCCTACACTGCCACGGTCTTGTTGCCGACCTATGTGGATGTGATGGTGGTGAAGGTGGAGGCTGTGGATCGCGATTCCATCAACAAGGCCTTGACCTACAGCATCGTTGGAGGCAACGGTGACAACCTTTTTGCCATCAACCCTCAGAGTGGGGTTCTTTATGTTGAACACACAAAGAACGTTCAGAACAGGTAAAAGGAAAAAAATTTAAGATTTTTATTTTATCACTTATGAAATTTCTGACTCTTTTATCACAATATTCAGAATAGGTAAAGCAAAAGTTTTAAGAATGTTTATGAATTGTAAAAGTAAAGAACAATTTTTTGGCTAAAAATATTTAGATTCTTGTATCATACTTTCACTTTGGCAGGCCACACCCAGTAACAAAGCACAAAAGACAATATATAAAAAAGTCTGTTTGCTGTCATCATTTTGTTTGTTTGCAGCGGCATGGTTTAAAAACAATTTCCATGGGGGGAAAATGAAACACAACAACAACAAAAAAAGGAACAATACACTTTCAACAGATCAAACGATAAAAAACAGTTCTAGCAGTTATCATTACTTGTTGCTTAGACCTATATATATATATATAATATATATATTTGTTCCTTGGCTAGAGCTACAAGGTGCACCAGTGGTGAGGTTTTCACGACTGTTTTAGGCCACCATTAAGGTAAACACCTTCTGACTTCAGGAATGTGTATACATTATGAATATTAAAGTACTGCATTTTACAGTTATGCCCGTGCACTTACATTCAGTCTGTGAGTATGGGCTAGTCAGTAGATGGGGAATTTACATTTTATCAGGAATAAACCAGCATAAGGCCCAGCTGATATTTTAACACAGCATACAAAACCATATTTTACAGGTACACACTGACAGTTCAAGCAAGTGACGGCCTCTTCGAAACACTCGTCGAAGTTGTGGTCACTGTCAAGCAATCCAGCGACAGCGGCCTCCACTTCACCAAGGACCGCTACTCTGCCTCTGTGATGGAGAATGACAAGAGAGTGCAGAACCTTGTGGTAGTGCAACCCATAGGGCCTGGCTTGGTGCAGAATTTTGCCTTTTCTCTCCTCAACAATGGTGACCTGTTTGCCATCGGGCCAACATCTGGAGTGCTGCAGACAAAAGGACTGGCCTTTGATCGAGAAGAGCGAGAAAACTACACTGTAGTTGTTCAGGTTCACTGGTTTCTTTCTCCTTTTACAGAAAATTGTCTTATATTGATTGTCTTTATTTTGATAGATATCACTGATGTTTCAATGTTCTTTATTCATAAGCAAAGGAAACGATCAGCCTGAGGATGTGGTCCATGATTACTGCTGTTTTATGTGATAAATGTTTACAATCTTTTAGGTATACATCCAACCCAAATGAGTTTCTTGTAGTTTTGAGATGATTAAAAAGGTCATTTTCCTATAATTCAGTGTGATTCAGAGTCATGACGTTCCAGCTTCTCATCTGTGCTTACATGCTTTTTGGTGAATTGATGTAAATGTGGAGTTTTTTGGTTTTCTTATTTACTTTTTGCTAATGCCCAGGTAATATCTCAGGTCTCATAATTATATCACACTGTCTATTATAGGTATACATATCTCTGTACAGGATTATGTGCAAAACTGCATGGTTATTGATTTTGATTTATAAATGCATTGTCGTTCATACTCATATATGTGATTAGCTTTAAAATTCATAATTAAGGTGTTTTTGTGTTAATACATGGGTTCTTTGTGTGTGTGTGTGCATGTGTTTGTGATGATTTTGGCAGGTGATGGACTCGAACCCACAGCCTGGCACAGCCCATGCGGTGGTGATGGTGAAGGTGAAGGACGTGAATGACAACGCCCCCATGTTTGTCAAACAGCCGTTCCAAACGGTGGTGCCGACCAGTGCACAGCATGGGGAAACCATCAAAAGGGTGAGCATCAGCCGAGGGGTGTTGATGCCAGTGATTTTGTGCTATTTCTTTCTCTGTCTGTCTGTCTGTCTCTCTCTCTCTCGCGCGCGCTCAACCATGACTCCATAGGTTAATCATGCTCATTACGTCTGGAAATGAAGTTACTACAAAACAGTTAGCTCTTTTTCTATATAAAGCATTTAGACTGCGGGACACCCTTAGCAACTCTTGATAAATTATCATGTTTTGCAAACGTTTTGTGAATTGATTGTTTATGTGAGTATTACTTGTATGATAGTGTTTGCTTTGTGTTTTGCCCCTTCAAATGTGGCCAAGGCCTTTTGAATAAACCATTCGCATTCACATTCTCTCTCTCTCTCTCTCTCTCTCTCTCTCTCTCTCTCTCTTTCTTTCTTTCTTTCTGTGCATTCCCTTACCAGGAAAGGTGCATAGTGTCTGGTCTCCTGCTGCATGTGTCATTTTGCAGGAGGTCTGCCTCTGGCCTTAGCCAACACATTCCGACTTCAGAGCAGCTACTTTCAGACTATCCATACAGAAGTTTTGCTAACACTGTTTTCATTTTTCCCCCTGTCCCCTAGGTGACAGCCACAGATGCAGATGTGGGTGACAATGCAGAAATCCGTTACTTCCTGCCATCGCATCTGACGGACAACGGCAAAGATGCCTTCGCCATCAACCAGTACAACGGTGACATCGTTGTCAGAGAGCTCACTGAAGATGACCGCAACTCCAATTTTCTTCTGACTGTGGAGGCCGTCGATCAAGGTTGGGAAAGAGAGTCGGCGTGTGTGTGTGTGTGTGTTTGTTCGTTCTTATGGTTAATGTCTGTTCACTGTAAGTGGTATTAGACGGGGGAAAAGAACTGATAGCAGAAAGGATAGAAAGTGATATGGAAAGAGAGTCAAGTAATAGTTTGGCAGGTATTAAACCAAGAATGTAATGCATGAAAATGCAACATTGGCAAGACCATCTAAAGGAACTTTTAAAGAAATGCGAAAACTGAGCTGTGTACAACTGACCTATGTACACATGTTGCTCTAATAGTCAAGCATACGTACAGTCATCAGCCATACAGATTATGTCCTACAATTTATTCTTTCTGCCTTCCTTCTTTTTCTTCCTTCCACACATTGATGACACCTTCATTGATCCATTCATTTATCAAAAGCTATAGTTTGCACCTGTAAGATATGATAGAAGAAAATACTATATCTGTAAATTTCATACCTCTGTGAGTACAAAGTAGTGTCCACAAAGCTATGTTTTGCATTATCGATGATATCATCATTTTTCAGATTTTCTTTTTTCAATTAATGTTCATGACCAAAATCTGCATTGTCTCTCTCAGGTACACCTCCACTATCCACCACCGTGGAGGTTCCCATTCACGTAGTGGACAGCTCCAGCCCCGTGTTTGAAGTACAGCACAGTGAGGTTCAAATCCCGGAGAACACACCAGTCCACTCGGCCGTGCTGAGCGTTCAGGCTGTCAGCCCAAAGAGCCAAAAGCTCATCTACTCCATCGTTGATGGCGACCGATACGGCGATTTTGCCGTTGACTTCAACACAGGTATGTCTGTAAATTCTGCTGCCAGAAGTTTTGGCATAGCTTTTGCTGGTAACCTGATGTAGTTGATAACACTTGTCAAGAGCTTTTTGGTGAAAAATGGTTATGTGAGTGTGTGTGTGTGTGCTGTTGAAAGCAGATGCAAAGTGTCGCACATTACTGTCTCACAAAAATGTTTTGTTAACGTACAAAGCACTCGCTTAGAGAAATAGTGTCAGCTGATTGAGATTGCATTCAGATTTCTGCCATTGACTGTAGGTGCTGACCGCATAACAAGCAAGAGTGAAGTGTTGCACCCACTACTTGGACAGCTTAGCATTTTGTTTGTTAACATGCATTGCTTTTGATACGTTTGCTGACGATTGTGATTTGATGTTTGTTACTGATTGAAAGAGTTTTGCTAATCTTTATGACTGATGTAGAGGTGATTCATTAGTATTGTGTCAGATTTATGAAAAATGGTGCTCTGATTTATCAATGTTGAGAGTGATATTCATGAAGAATTTTTTTTAATTCTTTTATTTCGGGGATAATGGAATAAACACTCGTGTGCTTTTTTACATCCAGTGGTAATTAGGCCCAATTGTCAGGTCGAAAGTGGTTTATGATTGTCTAGATTAACAGCTTTTGGGAGAGTGAAGCTAGATGGTGCCATCATATACTAATTGCTCAGAGTTGATCATTGGAAATTGATTTTTTGTAGTGCTGATGTAGAAAGCTGTAAAAATCCTTCCTTTCTCTTAGAAAGCTTCCAATCCCCTTTCCTTTTTTTAACCAGAATTTTTTTTTCCAGTTAAGTCTTTCTTACCTCATTACACTGTGCTTTCTCATCTGTATAGCAAGATTTATTACTGCAATTCTCTACACTCTAATATCTCATTATTCACAATAATAATAAATATCTTGTATTTAATCTTATGTATATTCCCAGAGATGCTTTTTATTCATCAATGACATTTAAATGCTGGTTTGTTGTTGTTTGTGTGTGTGTTGTTTTGGGGTTGTTGAAGCCCAGCACCTGAATTGTCGAATCGAAATCATGAACAGCTGTGGATTTTTAATGTGTCGTGCACAGCAGTAAAGAAGGAGGAGGGGAAAGACGAACTGAAGTAGTGTTTGTGCTGAGTGTTGTGTGTGAGGCAGAGACATTTCAAAGTCTTTTAATTCATTTCTTAACCTATCACCTGCAATCATCTTTATAATATACATGGCTTTAATTTTGTCACTATTTTATGGGAGAAGGTGCAGGAAAAATAGATACTAGTGTAGAGTTCTGTTTCACTCTGTTGCAATACAACGTAGATCTTTAATGCTTAACGATTAATACTCGTCTTTTCCTGACTGTTTGCTGTGGTGTCAGATATGCGAGAGTTAGGGCCATGTGAGTACACTTCTTCCCCATTTTTTTGTTTTGTTTTGTTTTTGTTTAATCCTGCAGAGGAGCGATCTTTCACTGTTGTTGCATTGTTCTTTTTTTTTTTTTTGGTGTTGAAAATATTCCTCTTTTTTTGTGCTGGGTTTAAAAATCCACTTTTTTTTTTTTTTAGCCCTGTAGTTGACTTTCACTAACATTTGTATGAAATCTAACATGTTCAGGTTTTTCTGTAGACACGATTTTCCGTTTCCTTGTTCTCCTCCCAGTGTATATATTAGTGTTGTTTCACAGTGTAACCAAGTATTTGATATTACGGTTCACCCTCAACTCTCGTTGGTGTTGTGGTGATATGTCTAACATTTTACGAATTGTTGTCCTAGCAGCTTTGATAATCAGGCGTTTGTCTGCAATGGTCATACATATATGCATGCATATTTGAGTGTATAGAAGTGTGTGTGTGTGTTTTGGTGTGAATGTGTGTATGAGAGAGAGTGAGTGTGTGTATGAGAGAGAGAGAGACAGTGGGTAACTGTGTGAATGCACTGTAGGATTTCTTTTGATGTATATATGCACAAAATGTTATTATTATGAATGTAAAGAAAGGATGTCCACCTGCACCCCCATTTAAAAATAATAAATCCTATTAAATCCTTTTTAATCTATTTGGCTGCTTCACTATGAAAACTACCATGAAATTTTCTAAGTAATATGCAAATGAATAAGTTTTTGGGAAAATGCATTTCTGATTTTAAAATTTCCAATGGAGGGCTGGGGGGTGAGCAATTGGAAATCTTGCCTGTATCTGACATCATTTAGTTTTGAAAGCTGATCTAACTTTTATTCAGACGTAAACTGCTTTTGTGATTCAATCAATGTATTGTTCATTTCTTTGTGTTTGATAGGCCTGTCTGCCTGATCTTTATTACTGCTTGTTTGTTTCTCTTTCTCTCTGAATCTCAGTCTGTTGTCTCTCTCTGTCTCTCTCTTTGTCTCTGTCTATCTCTCTCTCCCTCCCTCTCTCTCTCTCTCTCTCTCTCTCTCTCTCTCTCTCTCTCTCTCTCTCTCTCTCTTTTTCTCTCTCCCCTCTTTCACTCTCTTTCCCTTTTCCCTTCTCTCTCCCTCTGTCTCTTTCTCTTGTTCCCCCTCTTTAACTCGCTCTCTCCCCCTTCTCCCTCTCTGTCTTGCATGCCAAATAATGCTCTCTGCTCCTCAATTATTCTCTAAGAAAACCAGTGAACATTTTTTTTTTAAATTAATTTCCACTGTGTGGTATGGCATGTAGTAGTGTTCAGTGGTATGTGTACTGGACCACATAATGTACAGTAGCATGTGGAAACCTCATCCATTGTTAATCATTTACTCTCTCTCTCTCTCTCTCTCTCTCTCTTCTCTCTCTCTCTCTCTCACTCTTTCTGTCTCTCTCTCACTCTCTCTGTCTCATTGTCTTTCTTTCTGTCTGTCTCTCTCTCAGTTTTGTTGTCATAATTGCTTTAGTTTAAGAGAGAGAGAGAAAGAGAGAGAGAGAGAGAGAGAGAGAGAGAGAGAGAGAGAGAGAGAGAGAGAGAGAGAGAGAGAGAGAAAGGGGTGGTGGTGGGGTAGGGGACCAGGGAGGGGGCCAGGGTGGCTTCTGCTCCAAAATTGTGATATCTTCTTCTTCTTTTCATTATTTCAGTGTTGGCTTTGGTGATGACAGACATACAGGGATTCACTTTGGATAGGGGGATTACAGAGGGAGGGTGGGGAGGGGAGTATTTTGCCATCATTGTGTCACAGACAGCGTGATGACAGCCCTGAAATGGCCTCTGCGGTCGGTGGGACTATAAACAACAGAGTTGGATTGGATTGGATTGGACTGTCAAGCACTGTTATTGTTAACATCTATTGTAAAAGGTGTCGATTGACGCTTTGTTGATTGATTGATGTTAGACAAATCGACGTCCTGTTGAGTCGTGCGGTGTTTCTGCTGCTGCTTTATGATGGTTTGATTTGGTTGGTTGATTTCTGCCTTTTTTTGCATTAATTATCTGTAGTAGTGTGTCGATAGGTAGATAAATAGTTTTATTGATTCATTGGTTAAGAGATATCGTGAGGTATTTAAATATTAATACTGTTAGATTAATAAATATAGCTGGACGTAGGTTGGAAAGTTAACTGATAGATAGATGAATATGGATAGATAGATTGATCGATCGATCAATCGATCGATGTAATGGTGTGTGTGTGTGTAGATAGATAGATAGATAGATAGATAGATAGAGAGATAGAGAGATAGATAGAGAGATTGATAGAGAGATTGATAGATACAGACAGACAGACAGACAGATATAACGGTGTGTATGTGTGTGTGTGCATGCCCATATGCACACACTGTGAATTCAAACTGAAATATAAAAAGGAAGGTGGCAAGACGGTTAAGACATTCACCTGCCTAACAAGTTAACCGCAATGCTCTGGGTTTGATTCCCAGCCTTTCCCTTTCTTCCCAGTTGGACAAGAAAATTGAACTGAATGTCAGCGTCCTTCAGATGAGACTGTAAACCTAAGCCCCATAAGTGAACACCTTGCACACATGTTAAAACCTATTCTGCCTTTTGAAAGAGTGGGCCATTCTGTGCCAGTAGGAATGGATAACAGTTCTGTTTAAAACGCATGCAAACAGGTGTGTTTAGACACCATCCCAGAAGAGGATTGCTGCTACCTAAATGGTAGGGAAAATAAATAGTCATAATCGCAAAAATCTCAACATTTGTGTCCCTTGGGGCTCTAGCCGAGGAACAAAATAAAAGAAAGAAAGACTCAAAATTTCTTAAGTTTCTTGTATACCTTTTTTTAGGATATTAATTACATATAGATATATATATATGTATGTATTTCTACACATGTTATACAACAATACACACATGAAGTAAGCTGAAAATTATGTACACACTTCAATAATGATATACAAAACGAAGTGTAGACAATGAAAAGTAAATCTCAAAATAGCAAAAATAGGTGTACAGTTTTTTCTTGTAACAGAATCATTCATATATATATATATATATATATATTTCTCTCACTCTTTCTCTCTCTCTTTCTCTCTCCCTCTCTCTCTCTCTCTCTATATATATATATATATATATATATATCTATATCTATATATATATATATAGAGAGAGAGAGAGAGAGACCACTGAGAGAGATACATATATATATATGTGTATGCTGGGCTACCTGGTCTCTTGCAGTAAAAATAGTTTCCCCCATCTTCTGGACAATCTGTGCTAGACATCTCTTCTCTTTTATCTGCCTGTGTGTAGTTTGGGTTCTGACTTTCTTGTTTCTGTCTTCCCTTTTCCGCATTTTCCCCCCAGATTTTTGGTTTTGCCAGTAATTTCTTTTTTGGTTTTGGATCCCTTTCCCACCCCACCCCCTCCCTCCCTTACTTATTTTTTTTTCATTATTCTAAAAAGGAAAAAAGTTATGCAGAGTAAGATTGAGTTAAAGTTTATCTTTGTCGCTTTTATTGGCCTTCTGTAGTATGGGGGCAAAAAATGAGTGAGTGAGTGAGTGAGTGTGTGTGTGTGTGTGTGTGTGTGTGTGTGTGTGTGTGTGCATGCATGTGTGTGTGTGTGTACGCATGTGAGGAGGGTAGTAGTATGTGTATGTTCAGTACTTTTTATGATTAGACAAAAGGAAGTAGGCATATGTGTGCATGGATACATACATACATAACATTCATAAAATACATACATATGTATATATATAAATAGATATAGAGATAGATAGATAGATAGATATAGATGATATCTATATAAGCACTGAAGTTGAATGTGAAAAAATCATGTAATTTATTCACTGGTTGGCACTGATCAAACGTAACAGCTCATTGGCAAGAAAATGTATAGACTAACCTCTTTTTCAGACCTGTATCATCTTACATCTCACCTCTCACCTCGTTCATGATATGGTTTAATTTCTACATTAACGGCCAGTCTGTAATTTTTAATCTTTAGAATCAGTTATATGCATTTGGGTTGTCCATATTCAGGCTACTATTTTGAAGTATTGCAATTCAGCTTTCCATAGAGTGTAGGTTTTCTGGGGAAAGAGGGGGTGGGCATCTGTACTTGAGCTAGAGCTCCAAGGTGAGATTTTGAATTTGCAACCGTTTTTGTCCACCATTAAGGTGGCCATCTTCCGACTTTGGCAATGATGTCCCAACTGGACACCAGTGTGCATGCATTTTAAAATTCTGTCTTCTGTTCCTACCAGCATACAATGGCCTACTTTCCAAAAGGTGGAACAGGTTTTAATATGTGCGCAAGATGTTCTGCGTATGTTCTCTCATGGGATCTCGGTTAAAAGTCTCTTATGAAGGACTTTCGGGGGAATGAAGTCTA
This sequence comes from Rapana venosa, assembly GCA_028751875.1. NCBI lineage: Eukaryota > Metazoa > Mollusca > Gastropoda > Neogastropoda > Muricidae > Rapana > Rapana venosa. The sequence continues at coordinate 32,961,012 of CM054141.1, forward strand.
GAGGAAAACTCCCCTCGAACAGCCATCTCACTGGTGTCTTGAACCCAGGCCATCAGATCACTAGCTGAATTCTCTAACCACTCAGCTGTCCTGTCCTGTGAATGTTTATTTCACTGGTGTCTTGAACCCAGGCCATCAGATCACTAGCTGAATTCTCTAACCACTCAGCTGTCCTGTCCTCTGAATGTTTATTTCTCTGCTGTTTCCATGAAGCCCCACCCCCTCCCTTCTCCCCATCCCAACCCTTCTCCCCCCACCCTCCCCCCATTCCCCTGCCAGAAGAGGCTGAGTAGCTGCCAGGTTCCTTGGTTGATGCTCAGTTTATATTGTTGTTGTTGTTGTTGTTGTTTTTAATACTTGACTAATCTCTACAGATGACAGTTTGTTTTGTTTTTTTCCTGTCTTGCCCTGAGTTTTCTTTTCAGTCATAATGAATGTATTGTGCATAATTTTTTGGTTGTAGGATCTAATTTACTTGCTGGCGAAATGTTTAGAATATTTTTTAAAAATTGCAGTGTTTGTATGAAACAGGAGGAGTTATTATAGTGAGACTATTTAACAATGTTTAAATGATGATAACAGTCATAAGGAATATATTTGTTATAATCATAATGACCACAAAAAATACACACGTGTGTCATTAATTTTTTTCCATGGCTGTTGTTGTTGTTGTTGTATTTACATCACAGCTGAGGTTTCAGCTTTAGGGACTGAAACTCTTCCATGGCATGAGTAAGCCAAATTAATAAGATTGTGAAACTCCTTGTCCCAAATCTTTATGAATCATTTAAAAGGCAGGAAATCTTTGAGTGGAAATTGTTGGGTTTTTTTTAATCCTCACTTCATGGTATCAAAATTGGGTGACAATCTTTGCTAAGACACTACAGTCAAACACAGTGTGTGTCAAAGTCAAAGTCAAACTTTTATTTCCAGATGGTACATTGAATAAGCAAAATACTTGCTTTGTGTGTGTGTGTGTGTGTGTGCGCATACATGCATGTGTGTGTTCTATGATGGTCAGCGATGACTAACCTGTATGTGTGTATGTTCAGGTCTGATCCTGGTGGCTGGAGAACTGGACCGAGAGGGTCAGGAGAGGTATCAGCTGGTGATCAGGGCTAGCGACGTCAGCTCTGCCAGCTACTCCGATATGCACCTCACTGTTCTTATACAGGTAACAAAAAAAAGATGAATCAAACAGATATTCCTACAGTGTGAATGCAGCTACCTTCATGGTGGGCTAAAATGGTCCCATATGCAAAAATCTCACCATTGGTGTGCTTCAAAGTTCTAGCCGAGGAACAAACCAAACAAATTTAACAGATTTTTGTTTGGGGGGGTCATGACTAGAGCTTTGAGGTTCACCAATGGTGAGGTTTTGTGCATGTGACCGTTTTTACCCACCGTTAAGGTAGTGACACTCTGACTTCAGTGATCAATCTTCTTCTTCTTCATGTGCCAGGTCTGTTGCAGACATCGGCGATCATGGCCTTCCATTCCTCTCTGTTGTCAGTTCTCCTGATGAGTTCCAGTGATCAATATATAATTGAATATTATGAATAAATAAATGAATGAAAATAAAAACCCTACAAAAAAAGGATTATCATACTGTGCTGATTTTGATCATGATATCCATTTGATGGAAGTTTCTTGCAAAGTTGTTGTGAGTGTTCTGATCATCTGTGGAATCTTTCCCACCAGGATGTCAACGACAACGCCCCGGTGTTTGAGAGCCTGCGCTACACACACACGGTGTCAGAAGTGGCGAGGGTGGGTACGTCCATCCTGACGGTGGCGGCACGGGATAGCGACGAGGCGGCCAACAGTCTGATTCACTACAGCCTGGCCCCCACGTCACCTGACAGCACTGACACCCAGCCCTTCTTCGTCAACTCCGAGAGTGGTACCATTGTCCTGCACAGGTGAGTGCATACCCCTTCAGTTTTGTTTTGTCTTGGGGGAAAAGATGATTTCCTGACTTTGCTGTATATAAGTGAAGAGAAAAGTTCATCTTGAAGGTTTGTGGTTGTTTAAGGTTTTGGTCCTATGGAGTGTTACTTTGTTTGCTAAAACCTTGATACATGAACACAAATTTGCTTGTTTTTGTAGTATTACAAAAAGAAGCTAGCCTTTTCACTTTCTGGAAATTAGGTTTGGAAGAGAATTAAGTTTTTTTACTGTGACCTTTTAACGTCATCCTGTGTTCAGATACTGACACAGTTGTCGTGTCTGAGACTTCAGCGTTGTGGTGTGTGCAGATCCTGACAAAGATGATGTGTCTGAGACTTCAGCATTGTGTTGTGTGCAGATCCTGACAAAGATGTTGTGTCTGAGACTTCAACATTGTGTTGTGTGCAGATCCTGACACAGCTGTCGTGTCTGAGACTTCAGCATTGTGTTGTGTGCAGATCCTGACACAGTTGTCGTATCTGAGACTTCAGCGTTGTGTTGTGTGCAGATCCTGACAAAGTTGTTGTGTCTGAGACTTCAGCATTGTGTTGTGTGCAGATCCTGACAAAGATGTTGTGTCTGAGACTTCAGCATTGTGTTGTGTGCAGATCCTGACAAAGATGTTGTGTCTGAGACTTCAGTATTGTGTTGTGTGCAAATCCTGACACAGTTGTCGTGTCTGAGACTTCAGCATTGTGTTGTGTGCAGATCCTGACAAAGATGTTGTGTCTGAGACTTCAGCATTGTGTTGTGTGCAGATCCTGACAAAGATGTTTCTGAGACTTCAGTATTGTGTTGTGTGCAGATCCTGACAAAGTTGTTGTGTCTGAGACTTCAGCATTGTGTTGTGTGCAGATCCTGACAGAGTTGTTGTGTCTGAGACTTCAGCATTGTGTTGTGTGCAGATCCTGTCAAAGTTGTTGTGTCTGAGACTTCAGCATTGTGTTGTGTGCAGATCCTGACAAAGATGTGTCTGAGACTTCAGCATTGTGTTGTGTGCAGATCCTGACAAAGATGTGTCTGAGACTTCAGCATTGTGTTGTGTGCAGATCCTGACAAAGATGTGTCTGAGACTTCAGCATTGTGTTGTGTGCAGATCCTGACAAAGATGTGTCTGAGACTTCAGCATTGTGTTGTGTGCAGATCCTGACAAAGATGTTGTGTCTGAGACTTCAGCATTGTGTTGTGTGCAGATCCTGACAAAGATGTCGTGTCTGAGACTTCAGCATTGTGTTGTGTGCAGATCCTGACAAAGTTGTTGTGTCTGAGACTTCAGCATTGTGTTGTGTGCAGATCCTGACAAAGATGTTGTGTCTGAGACTTCAGCATTGTGTTGTGTGCAGATCCTGACAAAGATGTTGTGTCTGAGACTTCAGCATTGTGTTGTGTGCAGATCCTTGGATCATGAGGCCCAAGCAGAGTACATCTTCTTGGCAGTGGCCACCGATAGTGGTATGCCAGCGCGCAGCAGCACCGCCACCGTCCATGTCATCGTCCTTGACCTTAACGACAATGCCCCTCAGTTCACGCAGCCATCTTTCAACTGCTACATCACTGACCAGGCCCAGCGCGGCCAACTGGTTACCAAGGTGAGAGGAGGGCATTTTGTCAGTTATCCTTCAGCTCAAAGAACTGTAATTCCCTTTTGGACTCAAAAAAACCCAACAAAAAAACCTTTGAACTGTGTTGTGTAATTATTGCATTGTCTTCCATCACATGCATTTTTTATTCATGTTTGTTCTATAGATAGCGTTTGTTAGTTCCTGTGGTGTTTATGGGTAAATCAGATAAAACATATGTTTAGAAACTTCTTCAAAGCCTTTTCAAGCCAGTGATATCAGTTTATTTAAGAAGGAAAAAAAAAGCATATTTTAAACCCAAATACTGGCAGTTTATTTCAAGCCCAGATATTGATCTGTTTAACACACATAATATGTGAAAAATCTATTTCAAGCCCAGATACTAACATTCTGCCTCAAGTCCAAAAAAGAACAAGATTGATTTTCTTCATATTTTTCATATAGAAGTACAGGTGTAAACAATTTTCAGCTTCAAGCCTAAATAATTATTGATTTCCATCATACTTTAGCACAGGTATCAACAACCTACTCCAAACCCAGATACAAATAATCCACCTCGAATCTTAAGAAATAATGAATGATTCCGTCAAATTACAGGTAACCGGAATCGATGCTGACGAATCAGACAAAGGCAAGTTGGTCTACTCCATCATCGGGGGCAATGAAAAACAGGCCTTCGACATCGACCCACAATCAGGACTGATCACTGTTTCGGAACATCGCAAACCCAAGTTCAGCCCTGCCTACGTCTTGAATGTGTCGGTCAGTGATGGGGTCTTTACCAGTTTCTCTCGAGTGGCGATTGGAGTTCGCAACACCAACCAGCACATACCACACTTCACGGAGCAGAATTACCATGTGGAGGTGTCAGAGATGATCTCTGTGGGCATGAGTGTGACTTCTGTGTCTGCCATGGACGCTGACCGAGGGAATTATGGGATGTTGACTTATACGCTGACCAGTCAGCAAATGGCGATATATTTCTCCATTGATGCCGATACTGGTATGGAAAAGAGGCTTAATTTCAGTGTTTGTTTTTTTGTTTTTTTTAATCTCTCTGTTCATCATAGTTCTTCTGTCAGCAATCGTCATTCTGTTTATGTCTCTTTCTCAGTCTTTCTCTCAGTCTCTTTCCTGATCATTCCAAGTTTTAATCTCTGCTGTGCACATTTTGCTGAAGATACCTTTTTTTAAGTTCAAAGGGTCACTATATATTTGATTTGTAAACTGTCGTTATGGAAGATTTTGCCTTTACAGAAGATTAGGACAGTTTTCTTTATAATAATTATTTGAATACTATGTAAATTATCCGGAGATTTTTGGAGGACAAATCAGGGTTTTAACTTAACTTCAAAAAGTCTGTATTGGGTTTTGCAATCTTGACTCTCAGTATGCTGGCAATGACATTTTTAACACACTTACAGCCTTGGTGTGGTTGTCAGTTTTCAACCTTGCTATCAATGGCAAACGTGCACACAAAGGAAACTTTTCTTTTTGTTCCTCGTCCAGAACTCTGGAGTTCACCAGTGGTGAGATTTTGCGTATGCGACCATTTTTACCCACCATTAAGGTAGCTGTATTCCAACTTCAGGCGTGGTGTCTAAATATGACCCATTTGTGCATACTTTTTTTTTTAATGTCATCTGTTCCTTCTGGAACACAAAGACCTGCTCATCCAAAAGGTGGAAAGGGTTTTCAACCTGTGTACGAGATGCATTCGCACACGAGACCTTGGCTTACTGTCTCATCCTAAGGACTTTTGGGGGGATTGGAGTTGGTATAGAAGTTAACTCCAGGGGAAAATCTACTAAAACAGGCGCCTCAGTGGTGGTTCAGTCCCAGGTCATCAGATCACAGCGCAAGGCTCTAACCACTAAGCCATCCTGCTTCAAAAAATGAAACGGGATTTTATACCAGACAAAGATCCACTAAACATCTATTTTAGGGGTAAAGGCAACCTCTCAAAATCGACGCACTCAAACCAAATGTTCTTTTGTTGTGGCCACAGGAGAAATCACCACAAAACAAATCTTGGATCGGGAGAAAACAAACCAGTTTCAGCTGACAGTGGCCGCCACGGATAATGGCGGTCAGATGGGGTTTGCCAGCGTCACCATCGCCATCAAAGACGAGAACGACAACATGCCACAGTTCATGATGGAAGAGTACCGAGCCAACATCCACTTCAACGCCTCCATCGGCACCACCATTCTTCAGGTAGGCTCAGGTGTTGTTGTAATAAAGAGGAAATGTGTGTCGGTCTAGCTGATTTGAAGGTATTAGAAAATCAGTATCAGGGAAGGAAAAGCATGAATCAGAGAGAGAGATGGAAAAACGTTGAAAAGTAACAGTAACACAGACAACAATAACAGCAAGAGATAGGGGGAAAAAAGGAAGAGAGAAATCAGTGGATGCTCAGATGATTGATTCTAAAATATGAATACCATAAGGTACCTGATCACACCTATTCTTATCTTTAGGCAAGAAAGTATATCTGTATGTATATAAATTCACTCTAGTTTCAGCCAGCACACAATCACAGATACTATTGGTATTTTCTTTTCATTACATACAAAGTTTCAAACATACATAACGTGCAAACTTAATATACTTTCGTAGTGTCTGTTTCATTTTTACAACAAACATTATTGCATTTTAATGTTTGTTGTGCTCTTACTTGTTTTGGTAACATGAATAGACTCAAAAGTGTTTCCTTGCCTATAATGGCAGTTTTGTTTTGGCAGCAAATCAGGGCTTGTAATAAGTTTTTAGTTTGGGCAGTAAAAATTACAGTGTTTATAATAGCTGTGGACTTTCTGCAGCAACATCAGAAACTGACCAATGAAATGACTGTTACCAGGTGAAGGCAGAAGACGCAGACCTGGCAGCCAATGGCTACATTCAGTACATGCTGCACTCGGGAGAGGACCCCGATGTCAGTCAGCTCTTTGCCGTTGACCAGGAGACAGGGGACATCACTGTCAAAGCCAGTCTCACTTTTGCAGGTACGGGGATAATTTAACTCATTAACATTGTAAGTATACGTAACCAGTTGAGGATCAAATTGATGATATTGTTCATTCCAAGCTCTAACAAGGTGACCTGTAATGAGTGTAAATGTTGTTGTAATGTGTGTATTCTTTACCAGTGTAACTCAATGAATTTTTTTTTTTATATTTAGAAAACAAAACTGGGTCCAAGATGTTCACTTTATAGTGACTATTTGTTGAAGTAAAAAAAAATTTGGGGTTAAAAAGGAGGGAAAACCACTGTTCCCAGCACTGGATGAAAAACTATGGTCCAGATTTTTGTTCTGTTCAGCTTCATGTTAATTTGTGTGGGAACGTAACACTAACAGTAAATTGCCTGAAACCATTTATAGGGGAGTTTGGAGGGGTTTTTTCATTCCTTGTTAGAGCTTTGAGGTTCACCAATGGTGAGATTTCTTTTTGTATTTATAGGTTTACTTTCCTTATTGACTTATTTTTGGATTTTGTGAATGAAAAATAAAATAATGTTATGCTCAGTTCACTCTTTTTTTTTTTTTGGGTTAACAAAGATTATGAGTTCATTGTTTTTATGAACGAAATGTATTTTCAGAAAAAAAATGTGTGATTGTTTGTCAAATAGAATTTAGTGTTGCTCATAATGAATTCACAGAGCCACTAGGGGAGGAGAGGTTTCCGTTTGTGCCCTCAGTGACCAAAAGGAACAAAAAAATTGCAGAAAATAGATTATGTTGATGCCTTCAGATACTTTGCTGAATACTGTCTGTAACTTCTGACATATGCATGTGTTACAGTGAACAAGGTGTACCAGTTCTTTATACGAGCCAGAGACCAAGGAGAACCTGCTTTAGAAAATCACGTCCCCGTGGAAATTCTCATCATGGGATCAGACGATGCCCCACCCTCGTTCCCTACCCCCCAGCGCTCATTTTTCATCCAGGAGGACGAACCTGTCGGGGGTATCATCGCCACGCTGCGCGCCAGCAGTCAGCTCCCTTTGACCTACACCCTCATCCCTGGCATGACCAACAACACCAACAACCCTGCCGCTTTCTCCGTGGACAACTTGGGCCAGATCCGTATCGTTCAACAACTGGATCGGGAGATCACACCAGCCTATGTCTTGTCTCTGAGGGCGCAGACGGAAACCTCTCCTCCCTTAGTGGCTCACATGGATGTCCATATCCAACTACGTGATGTCAACGATAATTATCCGCAGTTCGAGTCCAACCCATACCGAGCTACTGTTGTGGAGAATTCTGAAGTAAGAACGCAGATCATTCAAGTGAAAGCCACTGACGACGATTTGTCCAGAACGGTAAGCTACTCTTTCAGGCCAGGCCTGGAAGATGTGGCCAATATATTTTCTATCGATGAGAACACAGGCTGGATCAGTCTCCTTTCCAAGCTGGACCGAGAAACAAAAAACAGATATAACTTAACCGTGGTAGCAACAGACAGCGGTGACGACTCAAGGTTAAACGGACAGGGCAAACAACTGACGTCCCTCACAAGCATTCTCCTCACTGTAACAGACTACAACGACAACGCTCCTCAGTTCGACCGGTCTCAGTTCTCCACTGCTGTCAACGAAGGAGCTTTACCCGGCACAGTCATCCTGACCTTGACCTCTGGAGACATGGACGTGGGTGTGAACGCAGACGTGACTTACTACATCGTGAACGGGGACCGATTGGGGCAGTTCCAGATCCATTCCAACGGGGAGATGTTTGTCAACAAGCCGCTAGACCGTGAAACGTCCAGGTTTTACAAGTTGGTGGTGGCCGCCACTGATGGAGGATTTGTGACGTACACCGACGTGCTGGTCACTGTGCTGGATGACAACGACAACGCTCCGCAGTGTCTGGAGGTGAGTGACAACAGACAGACACATGTCCGTTTCATCTATGTTTTATTTATGTCTGCTGTGTGATTTGACAGTCGACTAGTTAACATGTCCATAGACATTCATTGTTCAGATCTAGACTTCCCCCTTTGGGGATGCCGGGGGCCTGTCAGTATAAACATCATCCCCACCTTCTGGAAATTCTGTGCTAGGAGTTCCCTCTTTTCTATCCCTTCTCCTGCCTTTTTTCCAGAAATACTTAAAAGATGATAATTCTTTCCTATGCCAAAGTCGGATATGCTGGGCCTGACTTGTCAGGCACTTAATAGCAGTGCAACACGTTTTCACTCATATGACAGACAACAATAGTTGCTGTTTGAGTGTTCAACGAAAAAGATCTAGACTGAGGCTGGACCTTTTTCCTTCATTGCATTATACCATCAAGTCATAGTCAAGTAGGATGTTTTGTTTTCTTTAATGAAATAAAAAGGACTTGAGGTTTCATGCATAGTATGATATAGCGCTATATAAATTCCATTTATTATTATTATTATGTATACCATTAATCTTATGTCTTGCATTTTTTCTGTTCATAAAAAAATCACCAATAAGAAATAATCCCTGGAAAAACTTACGTTATGAAAGCACTTGTGCCATGTTATGTGTAGGAGGGATTTTGGGGAGGAGGGAGGGTGTTCCTCAGCTAGAGCTCTGAAGTTCACCAATGGTGAGATTTTGCGTACGCGACTGTTTGCCCGCCATTAAGTTAGCCACATTTCGACTTCAGGGAACGTGTAGTCTGATGTGACTGTTATAGAAATCTATACATCAATTAAAAATGATGTGTCATATGTTCTTTAGTTAAATTATATTCTGAATTATTATTCATAACTTGCTACAAATGAGAATACATTTTTGAAATCTTATTTGGCTGTTTACTCGCGCATAATTCGTCTCACTTTAGCATCCACACATACTTTTTGAATCTTATCATTCACCATGTACATAACTCTCATAAAGGTTACTTTTAGAAATATTGTGTACTACAGATGCAGAACAAATTACACACACATATAAGAGCTATCCATCTTTCATAGAAGAGTAGGCCAACTATGAGCAGTTGTGTGGATGACATGAACAACCCAGCATGCAATCTTAACACACCTGGAGAGGGATGGACTCCGCCAGATTCAAATCACCTAAGACAGATTGCCAGAAAGTTGCTGTTCAGTGCCTTAATGACTACTGAGGAAGTAACAGTAAGAAGTCGGATTCTTTTAGAAGCTTTCTTTTTCTTTTAAACTTTTACCATTTGTTTTTTCATTCTTTGATTATATCACCAAGTTTTATCAATGGTGAGATGTTTGCATATGAGTCCATTTTTGAACACCATTAAGGTAGCCACATTCAAACTTCAGGGATGAGAAAGTAATATTCATTTTTCTGGAGGGAAGGGGGTTTCTTTCTTCTAGCTAGTGATATGCTCCATATCTATTACATGTTTTCTTTTCAGCCGTTTGTGGAGGTGATTGAGAACGAAGACGTGGCTGTCGGAAAGCCAGTGGCCCACATCCGGGCTTCAGACAAAGACGAAGCGTCCACCATCAATGCCCAGATCCACTACTCTCTGTCTGGAGAAGGTGCCGACATGTTTATGCTGGAAAAAGAATCGGGTATGTGTATGATGACGATAAGACAAAAATGATGATGATGATGATCACTCACTCACGCATGCACGCACAGGCGCGAGCACACACACACACACACACGCACCAGATTACATTATTTGAAGGGAGAAATATAATAACTGATGAGAGTTAAAGATTCTCCAGTTTCTTTTAAGCACTAGTGACTGATAAGATAGCTCAGTGATTTAAGTAACTTTTCTATGAATCCAAAGGTTTATGGTTCAGATCTCTCAAAAGACTTACGCTGAAGTCAGACTCTGTAAGTTGAAGTCAAACTCTGTAAGTTGAAGTTAAACTCTGTAAGTTGAAGTCAAACTCTGTAAGTTGAAGTCAAACTCTGTAAGTTGAAGTCAAAACCTTAACCCTGAAACCAAAACCTTTACTCTGATATCAAACTTTTACCTTGAAGTCAAAACCTTTTTCCTGAAATCAAAACTTCTACTCTGAAGCCAAAACCTTTACTCTGAGGCCAAAACCTTTACTTTGAGGCCAAAACCTTTACTTTGAGGCCAAAACCTTTACTCTGAAGCCAAAACCTTTACTTTGAGGCCAACCCCTTTACTCTGAAGCCAAAACCTTTACTCTGAAGCCAACACCTTTACTCTGAAGCCAAAACCTTTACTTCGAGGCCAAAATCTTTACTCTGAAGTCAAAACCTTTACCCTGAAGTCAAAACCTTTACTCTGAAGTGAAAAAAACTTTACTTTGAGGCCAAAACCTTTACTTTGAGGCCAAAACCTTTATTCTGAAGCCAGATCCGTGCACAGAGAATTACACCATCAGTGTTGTAGATAAGAAGATTTGGGTTTTTATTTTTTTCTTTCCTCGGCTAGAGCGCCAAGGTTTACCAATAGTGAGATTTTGCGTATGCAACCATTTACCCACAATTAAGGTAACTATATTCTGAATTCAAGGATGAAGTCTTAACACAACACCACTGCGCATACACTTTAAAAATTTTGTCATCTGTTCCTACCTTCATGAAGTGGCCTACTCTTCTGAAAGGCATCACAGGTTTTTAACCTGAATGCAATATGTTCCACATGCATTTGCATACAGGACCTAGGTTTACAGTCTCATCTGAAGGACTTTTGGGAAAGTGGAGTCAGTACTGATGTTAACTCCAGGGGAAAAATCCCCTAGAAAGAAATATGCATTTAACTTGCTGTCACAACCAACTCGTTTACTAACTTCTTCGCTTCTTATTCCGCATAGGTATACTGCGCACAGCAGCAAAACTGGACCGAGAGATGCAGCAGAAGTACGAGTTACAAGTCACAGCCACAGATGGGGGAGGCCTGAGTTGTGTGACGGAGGTTCAAGTCTTCTTGCGAGACGTCAACGACAACCCGCCCGAATTCACTGACGACTCCAGAGACACGCTCACGGTGCAGGAGGATGCTCGTGTCAACACGCTGTTGACGCGTGTTACGACTGTTGACAAGGATACAGGTAGACTTTTTTTTTAGATGTTTTATTGCTGGTTTAATGTGTATGTATGGTTTAGTATATATATATATATGTGTTGGTGATCATTTATTGTGCTGTTGTGTGTGATGTATCGAATCTATGTATAGAAAGAGAGAGAGATATAGATAGACAGACAGGTGAAATAAAGAGCGATAGAAAGTTTGTTTTCTTTTTACAACCCATGTGTTTATCCTATGGACTGTTGGGGGGGGTTCGGGGGGAGGAAGGGTTACATGATGGTTAGAGCCTTTTCAATTTTAAAAAAAATTTTTAATTCTTTTATTTCAAGGATAATGGAATAAGCACTCGAGTGCTTTTTTCATCCAGTCCCTGTGTGTATGCAGATTTGTAAATTTTGTCATTCGTTAAGTTAGGTTGCTAAATTTAGAGTACTGTTAGAGGAGAACATCTACTGTCAATTCACTTGCAACAAGAGTTTAGAAAAACTTCAAAGGAAAAGTGATCATGTCTCCTCTGTTTCAATGAGAACATTTAAAACATATGACTATGAACAAGAGTTGTCACTCTCATTAGTCCATTCCCTATGCCTATGTAATAAAATAACACAATGCAATAATTGTCCATCATTTTTATAATCGCTCTTTATAGGAAAATCCATGCGTATATTTTTCAGACATCAATCCCAATACTTTTTTCCCTTTGCCTCTATGATAATAAACATGTTGCAGATCTTTATTTATTTTAGTAACTATGCATCAATTTTCAAGTGTCTCTGAAGAGGACAATCCTTGTGTTTATTTTTCAGGCATCATTCACAATACTTTTTTTCTCTTTGCCTATATGATAATAAACATACTGCAGATCTTTATTTATTTTAGTAACTATTTACCATTTTTGAAAGTGGCTGTGCACAGCATGCAAATCCAACATCACTCAGTCAAAGAGTGCTAAATTCAGCGCGCCTCTTCCTTTTACTAAGTGTGGTCAGCTCCTGCTGTAATTAGCACCAGCTGGGCTGGGATGGGATGGAATAGAGAGCAGCTGAAAGCAGGAGAAACTGACAGCAGTGTGTGTACAGGACAGTCCCCATGTTCGTGTTGCAGGCATCAATCGTAACACCCGCTACCAGCTTCGGCAGATGCACCCCAACGTCTTCAGCATCGACCCCAAGAGCGGGATCCTCAGTCTGGTGGGCAGTCTGGACAGAGAGGAGCACCCCCAGTACGACGTCACTGTCGTCGCTTATAATGAGGTACACACACACGCCTGTTGTCTGGAGGTTCCTTCCTCCCTTGTCTAGAAAGTGAAATGTTTGGTTTGGTTTGGTTCCTTGGTTAGAACTCTTTGAGGTTCACCGATGGTTGGATTTTACATATGCGACCAGTTTTGCCCACCATTTAGGTAGCCACATTCCATCTTCGGAGCTTTGTCTAAACACCGACCATTGTGCATGCACTTTTAAAATTTTGTCATCTCTTCCTACTGGCACACACTAACTTACTATTCCGAAAAGCGGGACTGGTTTTTAACATTGCACAAGATGTTCTGCTTGTATTCATACACAGGACTTGAGTTTATTGTCTCATCCAAAAGGACTTGAGGGGAGTAGACTCCATACTGATGTTAACTCCTTTGAATGGGGGTCTTGGTTGGTGGCCCGAACCTGCACTATCACATCCAAGCTCAACACTCTACCCACTAGGCTATCCCACCTCCACCCACCACTATCTCTCTGATTAATTCTTCATCCTTCTCCTCTCTTCTTCTCTTCAGATCTCCCCAGAACTGTCGGCCTCTACTGTGTTGAAAGTGGTGGTCCTTGACGTCAACGACAACCCGCCTACCTTTGAGCGTACCAGCTACTATGCCGTCGTTGATGAGGCCATTGAAGTGGGGTCGGTGGTTGAAAGGGTCAAGGCCACCAGCTTGGATATCGGGGCCAATGCCGCCATTACTTACAGCATCGCTGCAGGAAACCAGCAGGGCAAGTTTGCCATCAACGCAAAAAATGGTGAGTTTGTGTGTGTGGGTATGTGAGTGTCTTTATGAAGATGAGTGTGAAATATGAATCGCCAGTTTTCTGTGTGTCTCTCTCTGTCTCTCTCTCTCTTCCCCCCCCCCCCCCCCTCTCTCACTCTCTCTCTCCCTCTCATCCCACTTTCACTCTCTCTGACATTTCAATAGGTTCTTTTTCTTTCAAGTCTTAATATTTTTTTTAACGTTTACTTTATAACAGTTTCATATCAGATTTCAGAAGTTGGGTAAGTACTTACATAAATTCACACACAAAAGCTCCTTTTTGGGGGGTCATCTTCTTCCAATACACCACTATACAAAACTTGCCTCATTAAAAAAAAAACAGAAACAAAAACATAAACCTTGATCTGAATCGAACCCTCTACCTAACAGGAGAGCTGAGAGTGTCCGAACCTCTGGACCATGAGCTGTCCCGGGAATACTTTCTAACCATCCTGGCCAGGGACCACGGGTCCCCGCCACTGAGCAACACGGCCATCATCAGCATCAACATCACGGACATCAACGACAACCCGCCACGCTTCAGTCAGGACACTTACGCCGCCTCTGTTAGTGAGCTGGCTCAAGTGGGAACAGAAGTCTTCAAGGTAGCGTGTATTTTTTGTTGCTGTTGGAATCAGAATTTTGAAGTTAGTTTGTTACATGAAATTTTGTTATAGAGTACATGCTGTTAAGCATGTTGTTGCTGTTGCTGCTGCTGTTGCTGCTGCTGCTGCTGCTTAACTAGAGCTCCAAGGTTCACCAAAGCTGAGGTTTTGCGTGTGACCATTTTTTATCCACCATTAAGGCAGCCACATACCAACTTCAGAGGTGGTTTCTAAACTAAGACACCTGTGTCCATAGGTTTTTTCCTTCTGTTTCTACCGGCACAAAATGGCCTACTCTTTCAAAAGGCAGAATGGGTTTTTAATGTGCACAAGCTGTTCTGCGTGCATTCACTCACAGGGTCTCAGTTTATAGTCCACAATACAACTCCACTCCCTTGAAAGCCTTCGGATGGGACTATAAACTGAGTTCCCATGAGCAAACACATGCAGAACATCTTACGCATACAATAAAAACCCTTTCTGCCTTGCAGAAGAGCAGGCCATTTTGTGCAGGCAGTTACTATTGAGATTAACTTAGCAGGTGGAAAATGTCTTTGTGTGTTTTGTTTTGGGACACTAGTTAGTACTTAAATTAAAAACCTGGAGAGAGGATTGGCAGTCTGCAGTGAGCTACGTTTTTCCGTTTTGGGCTGTGAGCCAGCACACTAATGGCATTACTCTTGTCCTCAGTAACGACAGAAAATGGCGTGAATTCTTTCATCAGGTGATGGCCACTGATCCCGACAGTTACGCCAACTCCGTCATCACCTACAGCATCATCGATGGCAACACCAAAGGAAGCTTTCTGATTGGTCCTCAGGATGGGGTCATTCAGGTCGCCAAGCCTCTTGACAGAGAATCTGTAAGTTGGATGGTGTGATCTTTTTGTATGTTCAGAGTTTTCTTTGTATTTGGGAAGAGGAAAAAGCTGCCGTTGTCCTGATGTACTTGTAGATAGATGTGTGTGTGTGTGTGTGTGTGTGTGTGTGTGTGTGTGTGTGTGTGTGTGTGTGTGTGTGTGTAAAGTTATGAATCTGATCTTTAGGTTGTTTTTTATCCTTTCTTTTTTCTTTTCTATGACCTACAGTAAACATGAAATGAAATAAAATTGGGAAAAAAATCTCTCTTACCCACAATTTTGTTGAACAAAGAAGGTAGGACTCTACACTTTTACATTACATACATATTTTTGTTTTGTTGCATACATATCGAGGAGTCTTCATGGCTGTAGGGACCCCATGGATGACTTCACATCATATTACTTTTGTAGAAGTGAGGAACAGAACCAGAAAAAGTTAACAGCCCCTATGAAGTCCTTCGGATGAGACTATAAACTGAGGCCCCGTGTTTGAACGCATGCAGAACATCTTGCGCACACGTTAAATCCTGTTCCACTTTTCGGAAGAGTAGGCCATTGTGTGCCTGTGGAAACAGATGACAAAATTTACAAAACTGCATACACACGGGGACTGGATGTAAAAAAAGCACATGAGTGCTTATTCCATTATCCTCGATATAAAAGAATAAATAAATAAATAAAATAAAAAAGACTGCGTGACCACACAGGGAAGAGAGAAAAGACACAAAATTTCATCGTACAGGTTGCATGCTGGGTATGTTCATGTTTCCGAACGCTGACTTGAATTATGGGATCTTAAACTTGTATGTTTGATCTTCAGGCTGTGTATATATACACAAAGGGAATTAAAGCACTGGCGGGTCTGCATTTGAAGGTGACCTGTGACATTGTAAAAATCCACGTAAAAATCCACGCCCTTAATTCACCAGACATCGCCAAGATTCAAACCCACGAATTTATAGACTTAAGGGATTGAAGTGAAACAGTCTAAACCCCTCAGCTATAGTGTCAGTCAGTAAACTGACTAAATTCATCGATATCACTCTCACTATTTTTTTAGAACATTCTCATTCCCTGGCTGGCTGCTGTCTGTGCTTCAGGTGGAGAGGTTTGCGCTGACGATCCAGGCGCGAGACTCGGGCAGTCCTATGCTGTACACCACCGCCATGGTCAGTGTCGTGGTGGAGGACGCCAACGACAACCCGCCCCGCTTCGCCAACAGCAACTATACCGCGCAGGTCCAGGTAAGAGCTGTCCTGTGTAGGAGGAAGCTTCCTCACTGGCGTTTTTCGACAAATGCCTGCGAGAAGATCTTGTTCTGTCGATGGCATTTTTGGGGAGAGAAGTTATTTTGACTTGTGATTGTTCATGCTTTTGTTTGTGTGTGTGTGTGGTTTGATAGTGTTGCTTTTCTTCGTTTTGGGGGGTTTGTTTGGGGTTTTTTTAATTGAAGTTTGACATGTTTCTTTTCTGGGTCTTTTTTTTTTATATCTTGATACTGCATTCTTTTTAAGTTTTTTTTTAAATTTGGAGTGTGTTTTTATGATTCTGCTTTGAGAAGTTTTACTTGCTGACTTAACTTTTTTCACAGACTTTGAATCATGATTGGAACTGTTTTACACTGCATTTTAACCCTTTGGCTATCAAAAAGAAGTTGTATTCGTTTTGAAATTATATCTAAATTTAGCCTGAATAAGAGACAACTGTTGGTGCATTACATGTTAGTACATTAGTAGTCGCTATGCCTTACAAATCTAGGTGAACAATTTTCAACCAGAGGTTTAGTGGCTAAGCTTTGGGCTTTGAAAATAGAGCTTGATTTTGATTAATTAATCATAGCCTGACATATTAGAAGCTGCTGTAAGCATTGAAAGGATTAATACATATATATGGCTTTCAGGTTTGGTAGTGTAAATTGATATGGGCAAGTTGTAGTTTAGCAAACTAGAATAAATGTTTTTGAGGTCTTTTTTGTGAGCAGGACATGTCTACTTTGTAAATGCAGAATGTTAGAGAAAAATTGGTAAAATCCAGTTGCATCATAGTGTAATTTTACACAGTTTTCAACTTAGACCAAAGAATTTGTCTGTGTTTCTGTCTCCCTCTCTACCCCTCTCTCTCTCCCCCTCTCTCTCTCCCTCCCTCTCTCTCTCTCTCTCCCCCCTCCCTCCCCCCCTCCCTCCTCCCTCTCTCTCATACTTTGCATTTATTTTCTGAAGGAGGAAGAGGAGATTAATAATTGTCAGAAAATATATTGATATTAGTTTGTTTCCGACAAACTGAACTTAGCTGTCCATAAGGAAGGAGCTGTCAATATTTTCTTATCTATGAGTTGGATTTTAGCCTGGTAACTGTTTAGGTATCCATGCTTTATCTTCCAAGGGTCATATGCTGAGTGCGTGTTGATTTCTATAACTCTGACATACAGGTGTTTGTTTTCTGTGTTTTTCTTGTTTTGGATGTTCATTGTCGGGGGGATTATGTTTGTTTGGGGAGTTTTTTAGCTGTTGTTTTTTTCATGCATGGATTTGAAGACAGCAGCAAGTCTATCCATGGGCTTCTTGTGCTCATTCTTGACACTTTCAATTCCATCTCTGAGCATTTTTTGCCAGCTAGAATCAGGAAGGGAAACAGAAGGAGCTGTTTCAAGCAAAATCTGTTCAGATGTCCTCGTTTAACTTCTTTGTTCTGGCAGGCTGAAATGACTCAAAAGATGAAGTTGCCTGCTGATAAAAGTGGACACAGGAGTTGTAGAAAACCTGTGTTTAATTGTGATCTACAATCGTCATTCTCATTGTACTACTAGTCTCTGCAGAGCTTTAGATGACGCAGCTCACAGATTTGAAACATAGAAAGAAAAATCTGTAACCACAACTTAAGTGAAGCCATAGAATTATTGAAAAATGAAAAACACAGTCATGCTCATGGGTTTGTCCTAGGCTGCAGTAGAAGCTTGTCTTGATATCAAAACAGATAAAGGAACATATTTATGTAGCTGCAAGCCCATGATTTACCCACTATAGCAGCTGACAGCAAAATGAGAAATACAGGGGTACAAATGAAAACCCTTCCTCAAACAGAAGGCTGGAAGTAGCCCATGTCCCCGTTTTGAGGCATATTTTGTTTGTCTTTGGGTTCTGTGTGTTCACATAATAAAACAGTAGGTTTATGGACAAGGTGGAGCCTGTCCTTGTTATGAGGCAAGGTTTCCATGTGCTTCCCATTTACCTGTTTGCTAACCAGAGAGGCACAGTGTCCTCAAAGTTGCAACTTGCCCATAACTCACTGCTTGGCAGTCTCAGTGCAGTACCCAATGACTCCTCATGGAGTCAATATTAAGAAGTCAGAAGCTAATGAAGATGTCAGAAGTTATTGGAGAAGTCAGGTCAAACCAAATATGCTCACTGGTTTGTAGTATAAACATCTTTGGCTTTGCAGTGACCTATGTGGGAATTAGCTAACACTTCCATTCCATTGTCTAAGAAAATTCATCTGTTAGTCTCATTTGTGTTTCATGTCAAGATGGGTAGAAAGCTTATGGGTAAGGGACATGAAGATAAGTGAATGATGTACAGTTAGGAACGTAAGAGCATGGGTATTGTGAGGTTGAGGAGAACATGGCAGGGGGGCTGCATCTGATGATGTTTTGTTTTCCCTGCTCAGCGGGTTGTCTTTACGGAAGTGAGTATGGATGGAATGCCAGAACTAACGGTAAAAATAACAACCGGTCTTCTTGATGCATTTTTTCACTGCATGCAACACTTGCCTTCATCGTCACCTCTTTTTTTTTTTTTTAATTATTCATTTCACATTTCTGTACTCACCAATGCTTTTTGGTGTCAGAAAATCACTCGATGTTCTTATGATTTGTCGATATTTTGTAGAAAGGTTTGTTCCTTTTTCTGTGATAATTTCTTTTCATGGTTTACCCTCTTTTCTTTTTTTCTATGTGAACAGACTGCTATGAATGACTTTTAAATATCACTTGATGCGTTTATTTTGTGTAGTTCTAGAAATAATGCATCTCATGTTTTTTCCGTTTGAATGGTATTAAAAAATCACTTGATGAGTTTATTTTGTGTAGTTCTAGAAATAATGCATCTCATGTTCTTTTCCTCTGAATAATATGGAAAACAAAATCACTTGATGTGGGTGTGTCAATTTTGTATATATCTTAGAAATATTGCACCTCCTATTCTTTTCTCTGCATCGCATAAGAAATATGTTTGAGTGACTGTCTGTGTATAGTTTCCGTTTCATTTTCATGGCCTTGTTTTGTTTGGTGATATGTGTTGACACAATGTATTTATGTTTCAAATAGATTTTAAGTTCGATTATTGTCTTGCTCAGTTGTAGTTATTGGTAAATCATCAGAGGAATGCCATTTCTGTGTGCATGTCTGTGAGTTGGCATGTTGCATGGAGAGATAGATTAAAAGAAGGAAAAAAAAGGGGGGGGGGGGGGGGGGAATGTAGTTCAAAATTATTTTTTTTTCTACGTTCCTTGGCTAGAGCTTAAAGTTCACCATGGAGAAATTTTGCGTATGCAACCATTTTTAACTGTCACATAGGTAGCAACATTCTAACTTAGACATATGTCTAAACACAACACCAGTGTGCATGAGTTAGGGTTTTTTTAATTATTATTTTTTCATTCATTCCTAAAGGAAAAAAAGGAGGTAAAGGAGTCCCATAACCTATAAGGTCGTAGGGGAGCGAGGCGTCAGAGACCTCACTTCTCTAGGGGCCAGCATATTGAGGGCGGCGCCCATCTCCTCTCCCTCGCTGCTTTACCTTCCCTGACCCTAAAGAGGGCAGGTACCCATTGACAGCTGGGTGAACTGGGGGAACTGTATGAAGCCAAGGCGCGCAAACGGTCACCCATCCAACTGGTAACCACGCTCGACGCTGCTTAACTTGGCTGGGGGAAAGCGAGTGCTCTGACCACTGAGCTATCCCGTCCCCGTTCCTACTTGCACAAAATTGCCCAATCTTACAAAAGATGGAATGGGTTTTTGTCATCTGTACAAGTTGTTCAGCGGGTATTTCCCCACTGAGCCTCAGTTTATAGTCTCATCCGAAGGAGCGGAGTCGGTACTGATGTTGACTCCAGAGAAAATTTGCCTAAAATGGGCACCTCTGTTGTGGCTCGATCCTAGGACATCAGATCACAAGCAAAACGCTCTAACCACCAGCCTATCCCATGCCCCATATGCAGAAATAATGTTTTGTTTTATGTAGAAGTTTCCCCATGGGCTTGCTGGGAGATTTTTCTCTATAAGTGGTAGTCTCACTTCTTTGACATTATGTCTGAGATCATTCTGTCCTATCGTATCTCTGATTCTTTTTTTTTTCTTTTTTCTTCTCTTGTCTTCTCATTCTTTTTTACCTCCTCTATTTGTTTTTGTATGCATTCACCAGTATTTCATCAAGAAATTCTCCTGAGAGGTCTAATTGAGCATTATATTTGTTAAAACTGTGGTGATGGTCTGGGGGCTTCCTTCATTTTTTTCTTTTAAACCATCTAGGATGTGAGAATTGGTATTTTTGTTCAGTGTGGTATTTTTTAGCATAATTTTTGTCTCTTTTTTCCCCCAAAATGCTTTCTTAAGGGTTTGTTTTGAGGGGGAGGGGGGGGGGGGATGGGTCGGGACGTCCCCTTTTAGAATGAATGGGATATAATAAAAGCCAAAACTAGAAGCATATCCGGAAGGGTTTGTTATTTCATAACTGGCTAGACATCCTTCTTCAGTTTGGATTTTTGTTGTTGTTGTTTGATTTCATGGCTAGACCTCCTAGGTTTTCCAGTGGAGAGACTTTGCTTTGACCATTTTTGCCCACAATTAAGGTAGCCACTTTCTATTTTGGGGAATGGTTTTTTTTCGGTGGGGGGAATAAGGGAGGATATATATTTTTTTGTTATCTGTTCTTATCGGCTGGACTTTAAGTAACATCAAGACATGGAAAAGTGCATTAGTCTGTGAAATATTTTTACAAAATAGTACATTTAGTCTGTGAAATGTTTCTTCAGTTTTTACAGTCTTTAATGGAGACATAGCTATGTTAAAACTCTATGAAAGTGCTGATTCTTGAATGTCGGAAGCTTATGCTTTAGTGCGCAATGTCGGCAGACAACCACATTTCTCACATGTTTAGTATCGTTGCACTCTCATCGAAGATGTGGGCTTCTGTAGCAAGGTAGTCATCAGTGGGATAAAGTGGCATGCTTTTCATGTGCTAGGTTGCTTGAGGGAAGTCTGATGCTGTGTGTATGGTAAGATACACCCATGGAACATTGCACAAGTATTGAATGTAATACTATCTACAAGATTTTAGATGCTTTTGGTACAGAAATAGAATCATACTAGATTCTAAATTATTTTGGTATGGAGATAGGATGGCGATTGTAAAATGTAAAAGTGTCTTACATATCTGAGTGGAAGGGTGATACTTTTGCTTGTTTTTAATAGAAATTCTCACTTTCAAAGCTACCAGATGAGTACATTTATTTTATTTATTTATTTATTCTTTTATATCAAGGATAATGGAATAAGCACTAATGTGCTTTTTTACATCCAGTCCCGGTGTGTTTGCGGTTTTGTAAATTTTGTCATCCATTCCCATCGGCACACAATGGCCTACTCTTATGAAAAGCGGAACAGGATTTAACATGTGCGCAAGATGTTCTGCGTGTGTTCGCACACGGGGCCTCGGTTTATAGTCTCATCCGAAGGGTTTATGTGTGTGTGCGCTCAAGAGTAAAAGTAGTACTATTTTTAGAAATGTATTCACTAATAATATGTCAACTTAAAGTGAAGTTTGCTCATCTTTGTGGTCTGATTTGACTTCAAAGTCTTTTCATTTGTAAAAATAATTACTGGAAGAACACGGCAGATGCTTGCAGCTTGCTTGGTAAATGCTTCTCAGGAATTTGAAAGAGACACACTGCTGTAATGCATTTTGTTTGTGTGCTTCTGCTACTGCTATGTAAAGAGAGGTGGATGTTGTTCAAAATTATCATGTGAATGGGAAAATGTTATATTTTAGGGAAGAAAAAAGTAATATATGTGTAGGTGTCACAAACTTTTCCAATATTATATTGTCTTTTTTCTTATTGTATTGTTCTGTATTAAACACATAACCAAACAAATCTTTTAAAAATGTTCTCTTGATATGCTTTTGTAGGGGTTAGGGAGAGAGCTGGCAGTTGTTTGTTGTTTAAAAAAAAAACGGTGTGTGTCTCATCTCATTTATTGACCACGGATAATGGTGAAAAAGATGCTCTGTTTTAAGTGTATATTCTTTGGTAACTGACCACGACTGTTGCTACATTTACAGTTTCTGTAAGGAGCTAATCAGTGAAAGTGTAGATACAGCTTGTGTGTATTCTTTTCTTGTATGAAAGATTGCAGTCATCACCACTACAATTCATTCTGTTCATTGTATGAAAAGGTCTTGTTTCTCTGGGTTATATCTCTCCCTCTTTTTTTTCTCTCTCTCTCTCTCTCTTTTTCACAACATTGAAATGATAAAGGATGTATGACTCTGAACAATTATGCTTTAACAACGACAATAATGAATATAACAATTGTAATGATGATGATTATATTAATAACAATAATGATGATATTGATGGTGATACTTTTTTATAGGTGATACTTTTTTATATTATGAAGATAGTTCAAAAGCACAAAAAGATTCAAGATTCTTTACTTGTTTCTGGCCAGCTTCATTAATTTTTTTTAAAACACAATATATATTAGCGTGCGTGCGTGTGTGTGTGTGCGTGCATGTGTGTGTGTGAGTGAGTGAGGGACCACAAAACTCTTGTGGAGAGTACATTTTCTTCCATTTTTTTCTCTCTCTAGAATTGTTATGTTTGTGTGCATAGGCAGAATAAAAACTCAGCAAATATTCCTACTACTTTGGATTTTTTTCTCTGTACCTGAGCTGTATTAAGGACGGTTAAAAAAAAAAAAAATAATAAAGAAAAGAAAGAAAATGCTTACTGGAATCACCACGCTCTTATGGTCACTGTAGTGAGTTGCACATTAGTATCTTTGCATGTAAAGCTCTCTTTTTTCCCATTCCATCTTTTGTTGGGTTGTTGTGTTGTTGCTAGTGCAGGTCCTCAGAATGTTTGGCATTGAAGAAGGACTAGTGCAAACCATTCAAGCACTATACAACACTGCAAGCAGTGCAGTCCTTCTGAACAATCAGGTCGGAGACTACTTCAAAACCACAGTTGGGGTCCGACAAGGATGCCTGTTATCTCCAGTCCTGTTCAATCTGTTCTTGGAAAACATCATGAGAGAGACCCTCCATGACTTCCACCCTACCATCTCCATTGGCGGCAGACCCCTCAACAACTTACGGTTTGCCGATGACATTGACCTCATGGGCGGAAGTAACACAGAGCTGCAAGATCTTACGACCAGACTTGAGAACAGAGCTGGAGCATATGGGATGGAGGTGAGCTCGGAGAAAAGTAAAGTACTTGTGAACAGCACGAGCAATGCCACCGCTAAAATTTACATGAACGGCCAACAACTGGAGGAGGTAGACGCTTTTAAATACCTCGGCGCTACACTCACAAAGGACGGGCGATCGACGACAGAAATCAAAGTCAGAATAGCCATGGCAACATCTTCCATGACAAAACTCACCACCATATGGAAAAGTAAAGAGATCAGTTTCCCAATCAAACTAAAGCTCTACAAAGCCCTAATTCAGTCGATCCTGCTGTACGGAAGTGAAACCTGGACATTGACTGCTGAAACAGCAAAGCGAATCCAGTCATTCGAAACAAAATGCCATAGAAAACTACTGGGCATATCCTGGAGAGAACGAAAGACCAACGAATTTGTCAAGAGTCAAATAACACGGCTGGCAGGTCCACAGGAACCCCTTCTCACCATCGTCAAAAAGAAAAAGCTGACATGGTTCGGCCACGTCACCCGCCACAACACTCTGCCCAAAACAGTACTGCAGGGAACACTCGAAGGTGGCAGAAGGAGGGGAAGACAGAACAAGTCATGGATGGACAACATCAGAGAATGGACCAGGATGAATGACTCGGCACTACTGCGCAGAGCCGAGGACCGAGATGGTTGGAGGAGGCTTACCACGGCATCGTCTTTCATGTCTCCCCCACGACCGCCAAGGTCACGGGTCTGATGATGATGATGATGATGTGTTGTTTTGTTTTGTTTGTTCCTGTGCTAAAGCTTTGAGGTTTACCAGTGGTGAGATTTTTCATATGTGACCATTTACCCACCATTAAGCTAGCTGCATTCCCGCTTGTGGGATGACGTTTAAACGTGACACATATGTGCGTGCTTTTTTTTTTTTGGTCATCCATTTCAACCAGCACTGAATGACCTACTCTTCCAAAAGGCAGAACGGGTTTTTAATGTGTGCAAAGGATGTTCTCTGTGCATTTGCACATGGGGCTCAATGCTCACTGTATAGTCTCACCCAAAGGACTTTTGGAAAAGTGGAGTCGGTACTGATGTTAACTCCAGTGCAAAAATCCCCTTGAATGGGTGTCTCATTGGTAGCTCAAGACTTGGCTGTCGGATCAAGACACACAAAACAGTATTGATAAGGGGAAGAATGAAGTTACAGCTAATCTGGAGAAGATACGTCAGTTTGTCATTTATATCAACCGATGAATCCTTTTGTGTGTGGTCATTTTTGTTTCTCTGTAGTAGCTAGTGCTAATGTGTCTGCAGTCATGTATGCATGGCATGCCTGTGTGTGCATGTGTGTGTGAGGGGGGGGGGGGGGTAAGAGAGAGAGAGAGAGTGTGTGTGTGTTTGTACAAAACTGGCTCATTGCTGAGTCATGATCATAATAACAAGTTTACATTTATTTTTGTTCTTACCCATAGTAATAATTGAACATTCATATCCCTGCCATCCATTCAGTTGTTGGGTTTATTAAAATCTCTATTAAACGTTACTAAGACTTTTGATTAATGTTACAATCTAGCTTTTTTTTCAGGTGGGATACTAGCTTAATACAGTTTATGCCCAGTCATTTTTCAGTAAGACTTGGCTGCGATGCCAGCGACAGTAGTCAAATTGCTGCCCATCATATTAATTGGTTTGATTGAACATGTGTCCTGATTGATCAATTGGCCAATCATTAGATCAGTTGATTGAGATTTTTTTAGTTGGATTGACTGGTGGATTAGATTTTATGTAAATAAGCAATACTAGGTGCAGGAACAAAAGAAACAGTAGCTGCTCGATTAAGAAACAGGATAAGCAGACAGACAAATAAACAAAAATATAATTGACACTGCTGCAGGAGGGACGCAGAACAGGAATCGAAATCTTGACCTTCACGGTCACTGACCTTGACACTGCCGACAATGGGGCGCCCTTCACCTTCGACATCGTTGCGGGCAACAAAGATGGAGAATTTCACGTCAGCAGTAGAGGAGTGTTGTCCACCGCCGGCAAACTGTCCAAACAGGTGAGGTGGAGGGTGTGGTGTCTTGACTGATTCATTTGTTTCCACAAGCTTTGTACGAAGCAAATCAGTACAGTGCAATGCAACACAACACAATGCAATACAATATAATGCAATACAATACAATGCAATAAAGTACAGTGTTGTATACACTATAACACAATTAAATACAACACAACACAAAACACTGCAAAATGGTACACAACAAACCAGTTCTCTGTTGCCCAGGTCAAGGAGCTATACCAGCTGACAGTTCGAGTGTTCGACAGCGGCTCCCCACCTCTACACTCCGACTCCAGAGTTACCATTCATGTCGTGGATGACAGCGTCTACCCCCCTGACGTTCGTAACCTCTCCATCCACATCAGTTCCTGCATGGACGCCTTCCCGGGAGGGGTCATAGGTCAGATCGAGGCTCGAGATCGGGATCCTTATGACACACTGTCATTTAACATCGTGTCACCCAATCGTCATCTGTTTGACGTTCATCGAGATGACGGTCGGCTGATCGCTCTGACAGGATTGGATGAGGGGGAGTACATTGTCAACATCAGCATCACGGATCAGAAGTTCATGCGATTTGGTCAGGTAAGTTGTGGGACTGGAAAAGATGAGATACAAAGAAGCATAAGGGAGAGATTCTTACTCTGAACAAGTGTGTGTATAATTTGTGTTCATTATTGTATAGTTTGTGTTCATTATTGCAGACTTGCTGCATATTTTGATTGAGATAGTAGCTAGTCAAGTGTCTGTGTAGTAGACTTCTCAGCCAGTGTAGTGTAGTATGTATAAGCTAATCATTATGCAGTGAAAGAATCCTTGAAAAACTTATGTTGTATACAGGTGTGAGAGGGTTGCATTTAATGTGGAAGTAAGCGTGAGTGTATGCTTGTATTTGTGCGTGAGTTTCAAAGAGTCTGCATATCATCTTTTCATAACAAATAAGCAGTTGTTAGGAACTGCACTATAAGAGTGATTTCAATAAACAGAGCCACAAACATGAATCACTCAGCTGCATAATATTTCAGTCAGATTTACGAAATACCAGTTATAAACACAAATCATACTGTTGCCAGATGGCACATTATTTCAACGTATTCAGTGACAAAACCAATCTGGTAGGATTAGTACATATCCCGTTCTCTTTCCAGTTTTAGCCAGTCCTTATTGTGGTGCTTTTTTATCCAAATCATGTCTCTGTTCTTCCCAGGTTCTGGTCACGGTGGTATGCATCTCCAAAGAAATCGTCGACAACGCCGTCACCATCCAGTTCGGCAATATGATCCCTGAACAGTTCTACGCCAGCTACAAAAAAGACTTCCAGCGCGTCGTGAAAGAAAAGCTCAATGTTCGCCTCAACGACGTGGAAATCATCAACGTCCAGCCCTCAGCCGACACGATCCAAGCGAGCAACAGCAACCGACCTCGCCGCAGCACGCCGGACAACGACCTCGATGTTTTGTTCGCCGTACGTCGCTCCCTCGATCGCTTCATCAACCGAAGGTCGTTGAAGAGAAAAGTGCAGAGGTTTGTGAACGAGCTGGAGATCGAGCTAGGCGTGCGTGTACTGAGGGTGTTCAGTGACGTGTGTACGCGGTCAACGTGCGAGACGGGGACTTGTGTTGGGAGCGTGGTGTTTGACGACACGAATCTTGTACCTGTGGTGGTCAACGGAGAAAGCTTTGTGTCCGCCCGACACTTCTATACCCACCAGTGTGTGTGCATGGAAGGTAAGCTTTGTTGTGATTGTATTCTTTGTGGGGGGGGCGGTTGATAGTTCAGTATTTGGTAGAGGAAGAAAGGAATAGGTGTTTTGAGGTTGTGTGTTTGAACTAGAATAAAGATTTTGCTCGTTCTAGAATAAATTGCTATGATGTACAATGAGAATTGTGATTGATCAGTGTAATCAGATCTTTGCACACAAAAAATCACTTAGACGCGATGTCTTTTGGTTTTAGTTTGGGGTTGTTGGTTTTTATGTTTTTTCAGTTATTTAAGTTTTTGCTTGATTCTTTTTCAAGTAAACTTGAAACTTTTCTTGAATATAAACTACTACTAAAGAGTGGGTTGGTTTTTTGGGTTTTTTTAAATGCTCCCAAAATGCGTGTTGATAATCAAAAGAAAATACACTCTCTAGAGGGTCTGTGAGTTTCTATATATTTATTTATTGATATATTCTCTGTCTTTTACGCAAACACAGTCACACACACATATATACGTCCCCTCCTCCTCCAAAGAAAACCCCCAACAAACAAACCAAAAAACCACCATCATCCTTTCAAAACACTCCTCCTGCTTTTCCCAGATGACTGCCAGTCCACCCTGTGCGGGGACAAGCGGTGTGAAGCGTACGAAGTCTGCAGCCAGGACGTGTTTGGTTCTCCGGCCTGCCAGTGTCCTGAGGGTCGCAACGGTCCGCAGTGTCAGAACGTTATCCCCCTCTGCTCCGGCAGCAAGTGTCCTGTTGGTGAGTGCACTGGGGTAGTTTTCTGTGTGGTGATGTGTGGGTGGTGGGTTGGTTGGTGAGGGGTTTTTGGTGTGTGGGTGTTGAGGTGGGTTGTTATCAGGGGTGGGGTAGGCCATTTTCCCACCACTGTAGGCAAAATCTTCATTGGTGCCCCTACGGGATAGGTGAAGGTGAGCTGAAGGTAGCCACATTCCAACTTCGGAGATGATCAGATGCGTTTATAGACAGCAGTGTACATGTGCATGCATTTTGTTTTCAGTTTTGTCCTCTGTTCCTACCAGCATAAATGGCCTACTCTTTCAAAAGGCAGAATTGGTTTGAATGTGTATGCAAAATGGTCTATATTCCAACTTCGGAGATGATCAGATGGGTTAGTAGACAGCAGTGTACATGTGTATGCATTTTTTTTTCCAGTTTTGTCCTCTGTTCCTACCAGCATAAATGGCCTACTCTTTCAAAAGGGAGAACAGGTTTGAACGTGTGTGCAAGATAGTCTATGTGCATTCCCACATGGAACCTTGGTTTATAGTCTCGTCCAAAGGACTTTTGGGGAGCAGGGTTGGTACAAATTATAACTCCAGGGGAAAAGTTCCCTAAAATAGGCATCTTTGTGGTGTCTTGAATCCATTAGACTATCCCACCTCCCCTCCCTAACATGATATAATGAGAGTAATGTGTATGCACGTTAAATGTGCTTTGTGCCTGTATTACTCAGATATTGCTCTGTACGAAAGCTATCATTTGTATCATTATTATTATTGTCATTATTATCATTATTATCATTATTGTTGGTGATTCTACTTCCAGAGCGGCCGATGACCTTCTCCGGTAGGAGCTACGCCAAATGGACCATGGGCCACCCTACAGACAAACGCATGTCTCTGTCTCTGAGGTTCCGCACACGCCAAAACACCGCCATCCTCATGTACGCCAAGGGACAAGTGGATTACAGCATCTTGGCGGTAGGCTGCTCTCCCTCAGTCTTTTTTTGTTTTTAAACTGTTATACAGAGAGGATGAATGGTGGATCGTTGAGTGACTACAGCATAGTCTCAAAGTTTTAGACGATCAAGTGAAAATAAGGCTGTGATGATGATTTGGGGGAGAAACAAGTGTAACTAATGCTGTTATATAGTAAAGCCACCAATATAATAGTGTAACCAGTGAAGCAGTAACAAGTGATTGATCAGAAAACAAGAATCAAATACATTATTATGAGTTTAATGATACAGTAGGGGCTTATGTTCCTGCTTCAAAACAGCAGCCTTAAAAAAATAGAAGAAAAAAAGAGACCCACCCTAAATCAAACCTTTAGGAGAAGAGTAATTGAGTGCCATTTAAGTGCCAAACATCATGCACACCAAATGCAGTTGCTGAAAACTTTGCTCAAAGACTTTTTAGGAATGGCAGAAAGATACCATTTCAAAATCTGACACTTAAAGAATAGGAGCATTTAAAAATTGCTTCAACACCTATGCCTAGTCTGGAATATCACTTCACCTCTGCATCATACAGTATTTTTCTTGTCGTCAGATTGAAGAACGAAGCCAAGTGTACCATTTATGTATTATATCTTCTGTCTCAGATTGAAGAAGGAAGTCTGGTGTATCGCTTCAACTGTGGAAGTGGAGAAGGACAAGTGTGGATCCCCGTGGACCTCAGCGACGGCCAGTGGCACAGAGTGTCGGTGGAGAGAACGGGCCGACTGGCTGAGATTTTATTGGACGAGGTCTACACTGCCATGGGAACGGCCCCGGGTGTGCATGATGTCCTCAACCTTGACTCTGAGGAGGTATTCTTTGGCGCCAAGGTCGACATCCTGCGTAACGGCTATCGGGACATCAGCAAGGGTTTTGAGGGCTGCATGGAAGATATCAGGTATGAGTGTGTGAACGTTTTGCTTGATTTTTTAAAAATTATTGTTGCAATGTGTTTATTTTTGTGTGTGAAAAGATATACTTGTAAATGAAAACAGACTTGAAAAAAACCACTTTATTACTTCTTTATTTGTATGTAGTCTTTTTTTTTTATAAGAGTCACACACACACATACATGTATACACATGCACATACTTAAGCATAAATGTGCACACACAAACATCCACACACACACCAACTGAAAACAACACACTCCACGCACACTCCCCCTTCACAGTACACATCCCATCCAACACACACAACACACAACACCACAGTCATCTGAGACCTGGATGAAGAACAAAGGCAACACTTTTATCATTACGCTGTTCTGTTGGTTTGTGCGGTTGTTAACACACGTTGCCCCTGCCTTCTCATGGGCAGTAACGACACTCGCCCTTTCCCAGGAGTTCGAGTTGCTCGATTCCACCTGCAAGACACAAACACCAAGGGTCATCGTTTGCCGCATGATTCACCCAGAGTATGTCACCATGTCTTTCATTATGACGTAGCATTTAGTTGTTGTGTGTTCCCCAGCTTAACACACGGGAGGTCACCCACAGTATGCACTCTGACTCTCTCATCCCACCTGGGAAACACAGAGAGTCACCCACAGTATGCACTCTGACTCTCTCATCCCACCTGAGAAACGTAGTCACCCACAGTATGCACTCTGACTCTCTCATCCCACCTGAGAAACATAGAGAGTCACCCACTGTATGCACTCTGACTCTCTCATCCCACCTGAGAAACACAGAGAGTCACCCACAGTATGCACTCTGACTCTCTCATCCCACCTGAGAAACATAGTCACCCACAGTATGCACTCTGACTCTCTCATCCCACCTAGGAAACACAGAGAGTCACCCACAGTATGCACTCTGACTCTCTCATCCCACCTGAGAAACATAGAGAGTCACCCACAGTATGCACTCTGACTCTCTCATCCCACCTAGGAAACACAGAGAGTCACCCACAGTATGCACTCTGACTCTCTCATCCCACCTGAGAAACATAGAGAGTCACCCACAGTATGCACTCTGACTCTCTCATCCCACCTAGGAAACACAGAGAGTCACCCACAGTATGCACTCTCTCATCCCACCTGAGAAACACAGAGAGTCACCCACAGTATACACTCTGACTCTCTCATCCCACCTGAGAAACACAGAGAGTCACCCACAGTATGCACTCTGACTCTCTCATCCCACCTGAGAAACACAGAGAGTCACCCACAGTATGCACTCTGACTCTCTCATCCCACCTAGGAAACACAGAGAGTCACCCACAGTATGCACTCTGACTCTCTCATCCCACCTGAGAAACACAGAGAGTCACCCACAGTATGCACTCTGACTCTCTCATCCCACCTGGGAATCACTGGGACATTGTAAAACTACACCCTGGAAGAGAAGTCACAGGAACTTCACTCAAACTTCCTTTATTCACTGCATTCATTCTGAACACTTGCCCTTTGCCATTGCCCTTGTCTGCAAAAGCAGACCTCACCACGAGCAGGTAAGGGATGACTTGTTCAGGAGTGGCTATGCATTGCGCTTGCACTAAACAAGTTAACGGACAGCAGACCACCACATCATAAAAAGAGCAATGAACTTCGTAGCGGATGGAAAGAGACCAAAGGGAAGACCTAGCAAAACCTGGGCTACCTGTTTTGCAGATGATCTTAGAGAAAGGGGCATAAATGAGGAGGAAGCTCAAAACAGAGAGAAATGGAGAAGGCTCATCAATGTCGAACCTCCCATGGGAGAAACATGACAAAAAAGGAAGAAGAAGAAGATTCATTCTGTTTTTCTCTTTTTTTTTCCAGACGCCTGCAGCAGTTCTCCGTGTCTGAACGGAGGTGTGTGCCAGACGTCAGGGCTGAACTCGTACATCTGCCTGTGCCGCGATCGCTACAAGGGAGCCAAGTGTGAACTGGACCCAGACCCCTGTCAGGATTTCCCTTGTCACAACAAGGGTGTGTAGTACACTTGTGCCCGCTGTGGGATCTGTGTGTGTGTGTGAGGGAAGTGTGTGTGTGAATGAAGGGAAGGAATGTATGTGTGTGTGTGTGGTTTGTAGAGAGGGTAAGAATGTGGGCGAGGCATGAGTAATGTGCTGAGAGAGAGAGGGATGTTGAGGAGAGGGTGGTGTGGGTAGGGGTGAAATAAACATAGTGTATTTATAAACACAACAGAGAGACACGCATGCATTCATGCACACACACACACACTACATTACATTCATGTAAATGGTAATATTGAAAGTGTGCATGCCTTAGTTTAGTGTGTACAGCTTTTGTTCAGTTTTGTTTTTGGTTGGGGTTTGTTGTTGTTGTTGTTTTGTTGTTGTTGTTTGTTTGTTTGGGGGTTTTTTTTTTTGGGGGGGGGGGTTGGGGGTGGTGGTCAAAGCACCAATATTAAAAATCTATTGTTTATTATCTTAAAAAACTATTATAGAATCAGTATGTATGGATGTAAAAATCAAAGTTTTTATCAAGTGTTTCCAATATGTTTTATGACGCATTCGGTTTAAAAATAGATTTAACCTGATGAGTACAGAAAAAGTAGATTATATTTTTTAAAGAAAAATCAAAATAGTTAACATGTATTTGATTGTTATAGAAGTTACTATATCTTGTATGATCATTGTCAGTAAAGGACCAGCATTGAAAACCTTGTGTTTGTTGTTACACTTTCATGTTAGCAAAACTATCGTAGTCTGGCTACTTCTTCACATTCTCTTTAGTATGGTTACAAAAACAAACGTTCGTTTTTTTCTATCAACATACTCTGATGCATCCAGTTTCAGAATGAATTTTAAGCTACTAACAGTCTAAAACAAAACCAGATTTTTGTGTCAAAAGAATTTAGATTCAAGAGAGTTCACATACATTTAATTTGTTAACATACATACCGCAGGTTATATTGCCATTTGCGAAATTGAACCAAAACTGAATCAATATACGCATCTCAACATAGTGACCAGATGTTTAACCATACTTTCTTCCTCAGGTCAATGCCGAGTGGACGGAGAATCCCCCAATTCCTACACCTGTCGTTGCCCTGGTAACCTGTTAGGAATGAGGTGTACATACGGCATCAACTGTCGTCCTAATCCCTGTTTGCATGGAGGGACCTGCATTGAAGGCCCTACCTCAGCCCTCTGTCACTGCGCTCCAGGGTTTGCAGGTTAGTTGGTGGTGATGGTGATGATGTTGATGTGAGTGATGATGCTGATGTTATGTGATGGTGTTGATGTTATGTGAGTGATAATGTTGATGTTTTAGAGAGAGAGAGGAGGGGGGGGGAGGGGGGGGGAGACAGACAGAGATATAAA
The DNA here is from genome assembly GCA_028751875.1 of Rapana venosa. Classification (NCBI taxonomy): domain Eukaryota; kingdom Metazoa; phylum Mollusca; class Gastropoda; order Neogastropoda; family Muricidae; genus Rapana; species Rapana venosa. The sequence goes on from CM054141.1 coordinate 32,994,197, forward strand.
GATATAGACAAAAATATAGACAGACAGATTCATGTATTTTTTAATTTGTTTATATGCGTGTGTGTGGCTCAAACTTGCATCGTCAGGTTACAAGTTCAACGTTTTAACCACCAGACTATCCCAAACCACCCTTCCACCCATTTCCCCATTCAGATACGAGCAAATAATTCTGGTCTTTTTGGACCCATTTTTAAAGTCTCTACATCTTATCACTTCTGTTATTACAGCCATAGTAAAAGTGTATCATAAATAACAGAGTCATGGCCAAATTTTTAAAAATTTTTAAATGAAAGACTAGGGCGCTTTGGAGGGGTGTTGGGTTAAAACTGATTCTGACTTTCAGGCCTGTACTGCGACAAGACGATGGAGGCGTGTGACTCGGCACCATGTCTGAACGGTGGGGTGTGTCAAGGTCTGTCGGGCGGTCGCTTCCAGTGCAACTGCTCCGTGGGCTACACAGGGCAGCACTGTGGGGAGGTGGACCTCACCCCCATCACCTCCACCTCCGGCGGCATCAACCCTGAGGAAATCTACGGCATCGTAGGTGAGGAGGCCTGTCGTTTCTGTTCTTTCTGGGGGTGGGATAGCTCCGGTGGTCAGAGCTCTCGCTCTCTCTCCGCGAATTAACAACGTTAGGCAGCGTTGAGCATGGTTGCCTCATGGATGGGTGGGTGGCTGTCCGTACGCCTTGGCTTCAGTACAGTTCACCCAGTTGTAAATGGGTACCTGCTTTTTGGACGGACAGGGAAGGTAAAGCAGCGAGGGAGAGGAGATGGGCACCGCCCTCAAAATGCTGGCCCTTGGAGAAGCTGAAGTCTGTGACTTCTCACTCCCCACTGACTCCATAGGTTATGGGAGACTTTTTCCTTTACCGGTGATTTCTGTTCATCAGTCTCTTTGTTTTTGAGGGGAAAGCAGACTGGCATCATGTTACATTTTCATTGTTCAGCATCACCCAGAACTTCTTTAAAAATGTGGAAATAGATTCTTCAAGCACTGGTTGTCAAAAGAAACAGTGTCCTGGAAAAAACCTTGGATGCATGCTGGGTATTTTTGTGTTTCTGCAACTCACAAACACTGACATGCACACTGAAAGAGGAGTAAAGCATTGGCAGGTTTGCGCAAAGTTTACCTGGGAGATTTGAATAAGCATCCTCACCTTACACTTCCCCACGAGATGTTGCCAAGCTTCAAACTCACAACTTCAGGGCTTTAAACTTTTGATCCGTTACCCCATCCAGGGGACTGTTGTCGTGTCAGTCAAAAGAACATCAAACAGAAAATGGATAGACGACAACTGTTAACAGTCAAAAGAACAAGAAAAGATTCTTTTTTTTTTTCAATGATTGAATCAACAAATCAACACTGTGTGTGTACCCAGGTGTGGTGGCTTGCCTCTTCCTGCTGGTGCTCATCTTCGTCGCCTGCCGAATCTGGAAGCGGCGTAAGCGAGAGCGGGGGCGAGCGAACGTGACGCCGGGTATCGCCCGTGACAACAGCGAGGTCTTGCTGAATGGATTGATGAAGGACAGCTCCTCTGACTTCAAACGCAAAGTCAGCAACCCCGACCTTTCTGTTCCTGTTCATAACATTCCTTCACAGGTGAGTTATTTGTAGACAGGTCGTTTTGAGTGAAAATCAATAGCTCGGGTATTTTTTATGTTTGACATGGTTCGTTATTCTTCGCTTTAATATCCTTCCACTTTAAGTGATATTAGATGATCGGGAAAAGAATTATGTAGAGAAAGGGAAAAGAGTTAGGGAAGAATGTGTACGAGTGAGCATATGTAAGTTGGAGTGTGAGCAGTTATAGAGTGTTATGAAGTTAATATGATGTTCTTAATCAATGTTGTAAAATTGCAGTTTCACTTTTGTCATGTCAGAAGTATTCATAATGGATTTTTTTCAACTTTTCTGTTAACTTCTTATTACTCATTGTTTTTTGGTATTCTTCGACTGTCGTGTGTCAGACCTAACATGGTCCTCGTGGTTGGCTGAGCTGTACACTCCATTCACGATGATTTCAGCCTCCCCCGGTTCCCAACCGGCCCGTGTCCTACACCCCAAGCACCCACGACTCTCTCAACGTCCTCAACAACCTGGACAATGTGCGGAACTACGGCAGCGCTGCAGACGATTTGGAAACGTCGGGCACTCGACAGCGGATCCCTGACTTCACAGACTACCTGGCCTCCTTCTCCGCCCATGGGAGGTCACATTCACGGCCCTCCAATGCATCCACCTTGGTTGCCAGTCTGCCACCCCCTCCCCCATCCAACCCCCCATCTGACACGGAATCACTGCAGAAGGCACCCTGGGAATTTGAGTATCCCAACATCCTGGGCAGTTACGAAGGTGAGCAGAAAGGCATCGGTGCTTGTCAGTGGTTTCCTTTGCTGTGTACTTTTTTGTGCATAACAGGGAAAAAACAAGGGTTATGTTTGTTTAGATGATAATTTGCATGCTTTGGCAAAATCTTTAAGTGTCAGGTATCAGTCAAGAATAAAGAACAGTTGACTTAAAGGGAGACAGACGACACAGGTGTAGTTTTAGCCAAGACCATGGTTTGGAGTTGCTGGGGGGGGGGGGGGGGGGGGGGGGGGGCACCTTTTGTTTGGTTTTTTGTCTTATCAAAAGCTACTATCTGCATATGTGAAGATTTATCTGTATGTATTTAAAGCATGTATGTTGTATGTCATTTCCTTGAAAACATAATCATCTATTTGTGTATTGTTTGGGCAGCCATAGCAGGTTGTTTCCATGGCAAAAATAGGTGAAGTTACATTTTTGGAGAGGATTAAATTTTTGCAAGTGATGCACCTTTTTACTTATGATATAACTAACATTTTGTAACTAATATAAAAGAAAAAAGAAACGATTATGTCAAATTTTGATAAGTTATAACCTCAACGTCCCCACTTTTGACTCCCAACAAAAACTGCATGTGGACTGCCTCCGTTCTGCAGTCTTACCTCATTTTCCCCATGGTGATGCAGAGGACAAGCACCGAGACAACATGGCCAAGCAGATGCCCGGGCTCCACTCCCCGATGGTCAGCTCTCGACCGCTGGGCAAAGCAGCCGGAGGGATGCCAGACACCAGCTCCGTCAGCAGTCTGGCCGTCTCCGAATCCGAGGACGATTTGAACGGTAAGCGGCGGTAGGATAGAGTGTTGTGTGGTGTGTCAAGTTTGTGGCATGTTACGACAGATTTCAGGTCATAGATAGAGGATAGTGGTTGTATTTTAGATTTTCTTTATTTTGTGTACTGGTGTATTAGGGTTAGCCTAGGTGTTTGTGTTGTTAAAGAGAGAGGTGAGTGTAAAATGCAGATGTGTTTTTTCGGTGGGTACATTTTTTTGGTGTTTGGATAGGATATTGAGTTAGATTAGCAGTTAGTGTAGAGTGGTTCAGTTATGATTTGTTTCTGAAAGTACAAGTATAATCTGCATTTGAAGATCCCAGGGATGCTGTGTAGGATCTTGTATAGACCCTCTGGAGTGATTGTCAGTGTGTGTGTGTGTGCTTTAAGTATTCATGTGTGTGCACATTCATACATGTGTGTACTGTATACACTTATATGCAAAATGCTCAAATCAGCTCATGCCCATGTACACGTAGAGCTAGCCCTTCCCAGTGCAGGGCTGCATGTCCATCTCCACTTTATTCTTTCCTGAAATTCCCACCTGCTTTGATAAATATGTCTATGGATTGATGAATCCAGTGTGTTATAAAAAATACATTAAAAGTTTGCATTGTGAAAGAAGGTTTATGCATATTCCTCATGGGCTTAAAGTAACAAAACTGCCTGCCTGATATAGCTGCCTAGTTTCATACAGAATTCGTCAATGTGCGTTATACTGCTGATATTTCATAATTGCATAATCACAGTCTGCAGTGACAGAAAAAGTTAAATTTCATTGGCTGAAAATGTTTAAACAGTTGTTTTTTTTAGTCATAGCAGCAGACCTGTGGGTGCTGGATAGAATGTAACCTGCAGTGTGCATTTTTGCTCCTTTTGTTTAGGCAGCCCTTAGGTGGGAAAAGCTTATGACCTGAATAGACTCTACATCTTTTTTATATCTTTTAAATCAGTTGTGTTCAGTGGTATTCCTGTGCTCATTTGTGTTTTGTTTCAGTGATCTAGGATTCTTTCTTTTTCCCCAAATTGTGCTGAGATGGAGCAATAACTGGGGAAAAAGTCTGTAATGAAAAAGAAAAAAAATTGTCGTAGGAAGAATTTTCTTGCAAGGTTTACTACCACTTTTATCATAACTCAAAAGACTGGCATTTTCTCTGTGTGTGTGTGTGTGTGTGTGTGGTGTGTGTGTGTGTGTGTGTGTGTGTTCCTTTATTTCTATGTCTTTACATGTGTTCATTTATGAAGTTTGTCTTTCTCCCTGTGCACACATATGTAAGAACGTGTGTGTGTACACATATGACTGGACAGAAAAATAGTTTTACTGTGCTCAGGTGTTTGTAAGACAGCATGAGTATGTATGTTCTTATATTTGAGTGGAGATATATATATATATATATATATATATATATATATATATATAATATATATATATATGAGTTCATTGTTCATTTGTTACTATCATAAATGAGATAATAACCCTGAATGTTCAGGTGAAATTCAAAAGGTAAGAACAAATAATCAGCATAATGATCAATAAAAAGCATGATAAACATCTAGGATTCAGCTAAATCTCCTCTCTCTCTCTCTCTCTCTCTCTCTCTCTCTCTCTCTCTCCTCTCTCTCTCTCTCTCTCTCTCTCTCTCTCTCTCTCTCTCTTTCATACCAAAAATGTATTGATTAATATATATATATATATATTTAAATATATACAAACATTTCAGCTTAGTGTCCCATTTTGGTACTTTCTGCTTTTTTTCCCTTCAGATTTCAGTCAATCTATATACTGTCCTCTCTCCTCTCTAGCACAATAATCCCATTTTTATTGACCGATTTTTTTTCTTGTAATCAAAGCTTCAAAAAATTAATGTAAACTTCATATTTTTCATATCAAGGTTTGCCTGCCTCTGGGTTGTGTTTGTTTTTTTGAAATAGCATTTTGCTTTTATCATATTACTACATGTTGTAAGTTTTTCTTTCTTCCGTTGACTTTTTTTTTTTCTTTTAACTTAGGAATGTCAATGTGATTGGTTTGAAAGAACACGGATTTCGTTATCGTTTTGTGTTATTATCATCATCATTATTATTTTTTGTTGTTGTTCTGACTTTTCTACAGTTTGGCGGGCACAGAAAAAAGGTAGAATGGCGTGGTGCAGCCTGTCCTTCTTTTTTTAACCTCTTGTCGTCTTTTTGTATCTCCTCCGACTTAATTGCATCCGTTGGTTCTTTATTGAATGTCGTTGTGTAGACGCTTACGTTGCGTTACGTTCCCCCGATGTGTTGTGTAGGAGTTCCAGCTGATGGTGTTTTAGATTTCTCTCTCTCTCTGGTTTTTTTTTTTGTTTTTGTTTTTGTTTCTTGACTTGCGATTTTCTTTTATGTTTGTTCGTTGTTTTATTTCGAATTCAGTTGTTTTTTTTGGATGGTGTTTATTGCACTTTTTAAAAAAATTATGTTTTAAAAGTCAATTTTCAGACCTTTATTTTAAATTATCCATGAGCATTTCTTAATTGTGTCGGCAGTTCCTGGCTTTATATGTTAAAGGTTTACTCCCTGCGTGCTTGTTAAGTGTACTGACAAATATCTTACTCCCTTTCAGCGTTACGTACATATTCTATATATGTCTTGTAATCATATCGAATCTCCGTCAGTTTGCATCTCTGTGTGTTGGTTAGTGTGTGTATACACACACACACATATATATTTCCGTTTTCTGTTATTCCTTGCCCCCCTTTCCCCATATTTTATGTGCATGGCATGAGAAGTTATTGGAATTAGGTGTCATAGTCTAGAAAGATAGCAGTCTCTGTTTTCTTTTCTTTTCTTTTTTAATGTTTGATGCATGGATCTGCAAGTTTGTTAGAGTTTAGTTTTTTTTCTGGACTTTCTCCTTTCTCCGTCTTTCTCTGTCCTTATCTGTCTGTCTCAGTCTCTGTCTCTGTTTTCCTCTCTCTCTGTCTCTTTCTTCTTGTTTCTTTTCCTTTTTTTTCTTTCTTTTTATTCTGTTTCAAGAAACAGCAGCATTTAAAGCTTCATACTGGTAGTCAACCTGATCCAATTCAGCAATCATCACTCTTGTCTGTTCTCCTCCAAAACCACCCACAAGAAAATGTATACAATACGAATGTGGGCCTTTTTTCTGTGTGTTGGTCATGGGCATTTTTAGTCATTTTCTTCACACAGAATACATCACATAAAAACTGATGTAGATGCTGGGAAGGAAAAATTAATGTACAAATCGTGGACTATCAAAATTTATCATCGACCAAAAAGCAAACACACACACACCTCTCTCTCCCTCTCTCCCTCCCCCCCCCCACACACACTCACATGTTCTCTCTCACACACACACACACACACACACACAGAGAGAACATATTGGACAAGAACAGTGTTGGATGTGTGTGTGTGTTTTCAGACATATGGGTGAAACAGAGTGCAGGTAAATACAGAGCCTGAATCATTCCCTTCCATTTCTCCTTTGCCCGACTTGTATCTTATCTGCTGTCTGTTAGTATTCTGGGAAAGACTGTACAGAATTAGACATTTTGTGCCATTTTTCTTTTGTTTCATTTTGTTTTGGGGGAAGGGTTAGTTTTGGGTGGGTGGTTTTTGTTGGGGTTTTTTTTTTGGAGGGGGGGTCTTGTTTTTGTTTGGGGTTTTTTGGGGGGTTTTTTTAGCAAAGCATGCGGAGAGAAACAAAAACAATGACAAAACATAATTATTATGATATGGTTTATTGGTGGCTGGGAGAGGGGGGGGGGGGGGGGGATAGCCTTGTGGTGAAAGCATTGCGCTCATGATTTGACAGCCCAGAATCAAGCCTGGATTCAAGCCACCTCTGAGATGCCAGTTCAAGGGAATTGATTTTTTCCCTGGAGTGAACATCAGTATACACTCCACTCTCCCGAAAGTCCTTCAGATGATACTCTAAATCCGACGCCCCATCCGAGACTACGCAGAACATCTTGTACACATGCTGAAACCCATTCTGCCTTTCATGTGTGAATGTGCACAGAACATTTTTGGCACATGCTAAAAACCCATTCTTCCTTTCAGAAGAGTAGGCCATATAGGCTGGTGAGAATGAATGACCAAAAAAAATTTTTTTTTTTCAACGCATCCATGGGTGTCGTATGTAGACATCGTCCTCTAAGTCGGAATGTGGCCACCTTGACATTTCAGGGAGGGTGGGGGGGTGTCAGAAAGAACGGCCATCATAATCATGCCACTAATTCCAACTGTCACATTCTCCAGCATCTTGTGTCAGTCTCTCAGAGCCAGCAAGTCCTCAGGAAGTGAATCAGATACTTGGGCTCTTTGACTATGCTTGACGCCAGAAGCTGTGGAGGTTTGTTTGGGTGTGAGTACTTGGATGGCATGATAGTAAGGTTGATTGGGGGGGGGGGGGGGGGGGGGGTGAGTGGGGGCAGGGGGGGGTGGTGGGGGCAGGGGGGGGGGGGGGGGGGGGCAGGGGGGGGGGGGGGGGGGGGGGGGGGGCACCAGGTGTGTTTTAGGCTTGCCTGCAGTCTGTTCCAGAAGACGGACAGTTGTCCACTTTCTCCTCCAGGTTCTCTCTATTGCTTTCAGACAGATTTAGAATCCATGAAGCAATCAGTAACGTTAATAAGAGAAGAAGAATAGTAATAATGATGATGTGATGATGATGATATTTGATGATGATGATGTGATGACAAATAATGTCAGTTTGTTTGCATTTCTTTTCATATGTGAGCTGATGTAACATTACACAACTGCCATACATTCAGTCTGCTGAAATATTATACACATAAATTTGAGATGATCTGAAATGATTGGTGATCTGTTAGAATTTTTTTTTTTCAGTCACCAAAAGTGAGTAATTTTAGCAGCTTCATTTATGCCAAGCTCAGTGTGTTTGTCTTTGAAAATCCTTTAGTTTTATAGACATATATACTTATATATAAAGGGTTGTTTTACATTATCCTTTTCCAGGAAAGAAGTATATAAGATATGTAGGGGGAGGGTAGGAGGTGGTTTTTTTAATTATTGTAATGCGCTTTTGTGCATATGTAATCGACTGCACTACTAGTACATTTCGTGCACCCGGAAGATGTAATTTTTTATCTCCCCCAAATGCACAATGAATGTAGTTTTCAAAGTACGTCCTTCACAAAATGTGTATGTGACCTAGTCAGATTGTATTCTCAGTGAAATCAAATTGTGTTGTGTACAGTTGAGTGTCAGTGGAAGTGAAAATATATGTGTAGCTGCACTTTAGATGGTGTTTATTGCTTTTGGTGAACGGTCTACTTCAATGTTTAAAGGGACTGAGAGAGATACAGACAGACTGAGAGAGACAGAGAGAGCTGGAGAGAGAGACAGAGAGAGAGTCCGCTCATCTCTTGAGACTGAAAGGAGAACAACGAAAACAAGAACAAAAGGGGGGGGGGGGTTTGACAGTAGAGATGGGGTATGGAAGGGGAGAATACTTGGTGTGTGTGTGTGGTGTGTATGTGTGTGTGTGTGTGTGTGTGTGTGTGTTGTGTGTATTTTGGGGATCAGATTTGTTACCATTAATTCTTGTTGCACCTGTCTATTTTATGTGTGTAGCTTGTTTTTTTTCCTTCTCCGAATTTCTCTGTTTTTACATTGGATATCTTGGTTGTTGAGGTTGTTTTTGTTTGTGCGTCCTGTTTTGTATGTATGGCTGTTTTTGGTTCTATATATTTATTTGTTGTTCGTTTGAGAAATCCTTTTTTTTTTTTTTTTTTTTGAAAGAAAGAAAAAGAAAAAATTATACGAGTTAAAATACATTCTTCTCTCTTTTTTGTTGTTGTTTAAAGTTATTCCTTTGTATTGGTTCCCCCCTTCCCCCCCCCCCCCCCCACCTAGTTTGTCTCTCTCTTCTCTCTTTGTCTTTCTGTCTGTCTGTCTCTCTATCTCTATCTCTCTCCCTCTCTCTCTCTCCCTCTCTCTCCCTCTCTCTCTCCCTCTCTCTCTCTCTCTCTCTCTCTCTCTCTCTCTCTCTCTCTCTCTCTCTCTCTCTCTCAATGATTTTGGATGAAAAATCTCTGCAATGAACCTAGTTGATAACTGCATGCAGATTTTGTAACTATATGTCAACCATGTATCAGCAACAATGTAGCTTAATTCATATGTATTTATGATATAACAAAAAGCTGATTATATATATCTAGATAATGCTTCAGAAAATAGTAACTTTGTTTGTATGTGTGTATTCATGAAGCATAATTGTCAACAAATTTGTCCTCTTTTTTCTTTCTTCACAATTTGATTATGATGACCATGATAAAATAACGTAAACATCTTCCGAAAGTAGTGATCAAAATTATGACAATCTCCTCTTTTCGTTAGGAGTGTGTGTGTGTGTGTGTAGTTCTTCAGTTTAACGTCCTTCCACCAAAAAGTGATATTAGACGATTAAGTGTGTGTGTATGCGTGTGTGCATGCGTGTGTGTGTGTTGCATGCATGTGTGTGTAAATATGTATGTATAGGTGCGTGTGTGTATGTGTGTGCATATATGAGTGTGTGTGTATGTGTGTGAGTGTATGTGTGTGTGAATGAGTGAGAGAGTGTGAGTATATGAGTGAAATTGCATGCGTTTGTGAGAGAGTGTGTGTGTGTGAAATTGTGTTCGTTTGTGAATGTGTGTATGTGTGTGTGTACATGTGTGTGTGAGAGACACTTTATGTTTGTTTCTGATTTTAAAGTTTATCATGTTTAAATGCTCATACTACAAAGGGGCATAATAAGATCTACACCTATAGAGATGTAAATGATTGATTCATGCATGATTTTGCATGCCTAACCATAAACATCAGACAGAGGGTGGGATAGCCTAGTGGTTAGAGTGTTGAGCTAGTGATCTGGTGGCCTGGATTCAAACCAACATCATGGCATCCATTTGAGGGGATTTTTTCCCCCTGGAGTTAACATTGGTACTGATTCCTCTCCCCCGAAAGTCCTCAGATGAATTTATAAACCAAGGTTCAGTATGTGAACACGTGCAGAACATCCTGTGCACATGTTAAAACCTGTTCAGCCTTTCAGAAGAGTAGCCCATTGTGTGCTTGTAGAAACAGATGTTTTTAAACACATACACACTGGTCTTGTGTTTAGACATCAGCCCCAAAGTTGGAATGTGGCTGCCTTAATAACGATGTGGAAAAAATGGTCTAATACACAGAATCTCACCATTGGTGAACTTGTGAGCCTAGCTGAGGAATGAAAGACAAAAAAATAATGCATGCATAAATATATGTGTACACCATCATTGTAATATCTGTTAATATCCTTCTCTGTTGCCCGAGGCAATGACAGAAATTGTTGGTGATGATTCGGCGTTCATCTTAGAGAGATTTTCAACAAAATTTATATAGCATCAAATGGCAGCAACAAAGGCTCTCTTTTTGGGAGTAATTAGCAAGGAATTTACCATCATAAACAATTGTTATCAGTCCTGACTCCAGTCCCCCAAAAGTCCTTTGGATGAGACTCTTAATCGAGGCCCCATGTGCTATTAATGCCGGTAAGAAAGGATAACAAAAAAATCATACACATGCGCACTAGTTTCATGTGAAGACATCATCCGTGAAGTCAGAGTTTGACTACCTTAATGATCAGCAAAAACAGTCACATACATAAAAGATCTCACCATTGCTGAACCTTGAAGCTCTAGCGGAGGAACAAAAAAGAAAAAAAAAGACAATTGTTTAACACACTCTCTCTCTCTATCCCCCCCTCTCTCTCTTTCTCTCTCTCTGTCTCCCTCTCTCCCTCCTCTCTCTCTCTCTCTCCCTCTCTCTCTCTCTTTCTCTTTCTCTCTCTCTCCCTCTCTCTCTCTGTGCGAATGCTCATGAATAGTCATCATACACATCCACAAAATCATCCTACAGTCTACACTGTGGTGTGAGCACTGGGTGTGGTGTGCACAGTACAGTGCTGTATCTCTGTGACCCCTGGTGGCCATTTGTCATCCATCACCGTAACAGCATGTTCTGAGCATGCGCACACACACACAGTCATAGAGTAGTAGTGTCTTGCGGGTTTGGTCTCTAGCTCTTCCCCCTTTGTTTTTTTCCTTTTAAATTGCCTCCCCTTGCCTCTCCTGCCTTAAGGTATCATCATTATTGATCTGTAGGATAAAGCTTAAAGCTATGGGATTTTTTTTTGTTTTTGCGGATTATGGGGAAAGTGCTTTCTGACCTGGGCTTTTTTGTTGTTGTTTTTTTTTGGGGGGGAAGGGGGGTTGGGTTGGGGGGGTTTCGGGGGGGGGGGGGGTGTGGAAAATGGTGAGATAGTTGTTTCTTTATGCTTTGGATGGGGTTTGATTTATGCCGTGCTTTTTTTTTTCATAGTATGGTTGGATTTTTGTTTAATAGTGGTGAAAGAATAGATTATTTGTTTTTGAAAACTTGTAGTTCATTATTTTACCTGAGTCATTTTAAGGAGAAAAAAATACTCAAATTATTACATTACATCATGAACAGTTAAAGCTAGACTGTCTTAAATGTTTGAAATCACATACTTTTTTTTTCCTATTTCAGTGGAATTTTTTTTACCAAAATTTGAAAATCTTTCTAAGCAAAGTTTAATTTATTCCTCTCTGAGTCCATTTTGGAAGATCAAGTTAATACATTGCTTTAATTTCATAAAAGACACAAACATGATCAAATTGTTTGCAGTCTAACGAATCATTGGAGTTTTTGTTATGTAGTTTCTTAGTTGTTTTTCCTCTCTATTGGCAGCTAATTACATGAAGTGTTGCAGTCTTTAGGTTTCAACATTTTCAGAGACCTTGTATCTCAGTAGAAATCTTTAATACTATTAACAGTAGATTTCATTTGAAGTTGTACATCTGAACAGGTTTTGAAGCTCTTATGTTTACTGTAATTGTATCTTGGTAGAAATCTTCTTCATTTCAAAAGCAGAATATCATCTTTATTGTAAACAATTATACAAACTAGAAAGTGTATGTCTTAACTCATCTCAAAATTCATATTTTTCATGAGACTTACATTTTTCAGCTAAACTGCTTCAGTCAAACCTTTAATCAAGATGAGAGCAGAGACTAATACTGTTGCACATGACGACTGTTACAGGCTATCACTGGGACACCTCTGACTGGGCCCCACGCTCGTCACTGCCCAACATCAGTGAGATCCCAGCCACAGAAGTGGCCGATTCTTCATCTTCCCCTCCAAGTGACGACAGCAACGAACACGTCCCTGCATTAGCAGCCGCCACGGCCTCTGCTGTCGATTCAATGACTCACGGCATCAGTGCCATTCCTGACCCAGACTACATGACTGATTCCGAATACGTTGGGGAGACGGAGAACGAGTTGGATTTTGACGATCGGGAAGACATGCCCCTTCACCAGCCTGATCTGCCCAATTACGATCAGCTGCTGTCACTGAGAGATCTGAACGACAGTTACGAGTTACCGCAGAACCTGAACGTTCATCCTGACCAGTACCTTCCCTACTATCACCAGAACTTTGACCAGGACAGCGTCAGTGGTTTGCAGACTGAGGAGGAGAACGGGAATTTGAGTGACGAGCAGAACAACGAGGTGGACGCTGCTGTTGCTCAGAGCGTGGCGGAAAGAACTGCTCGCCGGCAGCCCCCGGGCCGGGTGTTCTTGTCGCCGGGGTACGTGACGAGCGGGGAGTACACGACTGACGTGGAGCCCCCGTCACGGGCCTCCTTCATTGACGACATGTCCATGAGTGTCGGGGGCTACACCTCCAACGCCTCCTGCTCAGACATCTCAGGCTTGTGCGAAATTGAAGACTCTGAAATTAACAACAGTGACGACGACGATGACGATGATGATGTGAATGATGACACTGAAGATGTTTCCCCTTGCTTACCTTCCCACCTCCACACGCAGGTATGAGAAGAGTCACTCTGCTCCTTGTGACCCTCAGCTGTGACAGGCGACCTGGAAGTGTGACCTTGACGCATTGTAACAGCTGAATTTCTGATGCTTCATAATGGAGTTGAAATGTGATGTCTTTTCCAGGTACCTTCATAAACTCATGATCAATTTACCGATAGTGACAGTAATCACCACAGCAACATGAACTCAGTACGAGAAAATGAATGATGACTATTGAAGTTTGACAGTAAACTCTGGCAATGACAATGAACACTAATCTTCATGTATCGAACAGCACACATGGTGCAGACCTTGGCCTAAGCGCTCAGGCAAGACAGTTTTGATGAAAATTGTTTTGAAAATTTAGACACGTAGTTTAAGATGATGATCTTCAGTTCCAGCTATTTTATTATCTTTGAAGTTTTCAAACCTTTTAGTTTTCATTTTAAATGTCTTATATTGTTTGATGTACATTTTGTTTTATAAGTACCGTGTTTATTTTTTTATATGATTAGAAGGCACCAGAGAGAAGGAAAACATCTGAAAATGGCGATAAAGATATATTCACGAAACTGTTCTGTTAAAGGAAAGATTTGCTATATTTGTATCGTCAGTTGGGGCCTTGATTCCAAAGCATAGCGTCACTGGCCCAGATTGTGTCATGTTCTCCGCATGAGACTTGGGAATAGGTTAAGGTGTGTGTGTGTGAGTGTGTGTTTCAGAGAGAGAGAGAGCAAAAGCTGGAGAGATAGTAAAGAAAGGACAAAAGTATTAAAGAAAAGGAGGGAAGGGAGTAACTAACTTTTGTTTTTTTAACGGTTCTAGCAACAGAAAGATGTGTGTAATTTAGTAAGATTCAGAGACAGAGTGGATAATTTGAAACATATGGCTTAAATGTAGAAGCAGAACAAATCTGACTTGATATCATGCCTGAATGTAGACACCCAAAATTGTATGAAACACAATGGGACTGTCATTTATTGACACTTAAAGAGCTGTTCAGGTTCTTCAGGAAAAATGCTGTGCATATGAAGGTGCGTGCATGCACAGATGCAAACACACACAAACACACACATGCACGTGATGAAGATTTGTGGGTAATTCCCTCTCAAGTTTGCGAGTGCGTTGATCATCCAGGTATAATAGTTGTGACCTGGAGAAAGTTTCATCCTCAGACTTTGTAAGGAACTGTATTAATCACAGGAAAATGGATTGGAAAAAGAATGATTACACAGTAGTGTCATGTATAAGCTGAAACTGAATAGTAGGGCCTTTTGTCTTTTTTTTTTTTTGTTCTTTTTCAAAAAGGGGGGATGGAGGTAGAGGTTTAGTTTTAAACATCCAGATTTTTGTTTTTGTTTCTTCTTTCCCTCCCCTCCCTTTTTTTTATTATAGTTTTTTGTTGTTTTGTTTATTTGGGAGGGCTTTGGGTGGGGTTTTTGTTTGAAGGGGGGGGGGGGGTTGTTTTTTGGGGAGAAGGGGTGCTTTGCTCTCCTTTTAGAAGTTTGTTTGGGTTTGTGGTTTTTTTAATTCTATCTCGCATTTTTTTCCTTTTTCTTTTTTCTTGAGGGAAGGGGGTCAGTCATTTTAATTGACAATTTGTTTCAGCATTTGCAGAACTGCTGAGAATCTTATTAACAGATTACACAAGGCAGTGAAGGATTAGAATATTGACACCAATTCTTATCAAAACAGTTGCTGTCATTTTATGTAAAATTGTGAAAATGCTTTTTTTTTTAAATCAAGCAGTTAGATAGTAGAATTGATTTGCTAAGGAGCAACTGCATTTTAGGAATAGGCTGTATTCCATGCTTATTACCATAATTCTATCCATTATTTTTTCTTTCTTAGCACATGGTCTGGGTGAGTCATTGAATACAAGCAGTCAGTGAGTCATTTTTATTAGTGCAAAAGACACAGTACCCTATGATTAATTACCTGTCCCTCTTTTCTGTGTATTTGTGGGTGTGTTTGTGCATGCACATGCATATGTATGTATGTTTGTAAGCATGCGGATTTGTACAAACGTGTGTGATTTTTTTTTCACAGCAAGAGAACTTGTTTACATTTCATAGCAATATCATGAAAGGCTCAAAGTTTTAACATGGGCATAAAAGTATTACAGAATGCCCAAAATATCTTAGGAGCACAATAGTAATTATAATACGATATGTTCAGAATATATGTATATATACCAGCCTGTTGAAAATGCAAATATATAGACATGAAACATTAACGGGATTGTGAACAATCTGTTGTTAAGATCTGACCACAAAAAACCCCTACCATGCGATGCTCTGATTTAGATCAGACTTTGACTGTTCACCAAAATTGTGAAGAGATGTGTTTTTTAAAAGCTGTTGAAGATTGAGGGAGAGATTGTCGTTGAGAATGTGACCTCAGGAAAATATTTACAGACTTTGCTGTTTGCGTGTGCTGTTATCAGCTCGAATCTTTCAGCTAAGTGTCCATACTTATGAAATGTCTTCCCCTTCTAGTACTTGCTAGCAGTTTTATCCCACCAAGAAGGATAAATAATGGCATTTAGTGTTGTGGAGTAAGTATGGAGAGAATATTTCATATTCGTTTATAGTTGGGGGGTTTTGTAGATTTTCATAAGTATTGTGTGTGAATTGTTAAAATATCAGGAACCTTTGACTACTTCTTAGTTTGTTCTGTCAGAGGTTAATCTTCTGTTTATGTAAGGGGGTGGGTTTGGTTTGGGGTTTGTTTTTTTTCCTACCAAATTTTTTTCCTCCACTTATGAAAATAATGTGTGTCCAAAAAAAAAGGTTTTGTGTTAATATACTTGACGGTAAATCTGTAGAAGCCATAATTTTTGTCCATTGTTTTGGGGTTTTTTAATGACTCCGGTTTATCAGTACATAAAGCACTAAATCAGTATGTCACTGAAGTAAAATCAGATTAAAATTTTATTTTTTTAAAATTTAGGAATAAATGATTGCTTCCTCTCATCCACGCGTTAAAATTTCTGGTGGAAGCAGTCACATACGTACAATCTCACCATTGGTAAACCTTGGAGCTCTAGCCAAGGGGTGGGGGGGGGGGGGGGGGGGGGGGGGGGTGACTTGTGCATATCATGCGAACCCACCAACATTGAAAATTAGCAAGAGCAGGGAGGTACCTCACAACTGTCCAGGCAAAATTAATAGTTTTCAATTCCCACCTGTATTCCTGAAGTCAGAATGTGGCTACCTACTGTTCTTCGGCTAGAACTCTTAGGTTCATCCATGGTGAAACTTTGCATATGCAACCATGTACCCACCATCAGGGCACCTGCATTCTGAAAGAGAGCATGATGCAGTATTGACTACTTTTGCAAAACTATTGGATATTAAAATAAAACAAAATAGAAGACAGTTTGTTGTTGCTGTTAGCTAACATTGCAAGAAAGAAAATAAGGCCTGTATCACTTTCACAAGATTTTGAAGGTAATGCTAGTATTTTACTTAAAAGTTATTTCTGTAGTATTTTGCAAGAAGCCTTTATCCCACACACAAAAATTGCAGAAAAGCTAGCATTATACTAACTACCATAAAATTGAAGATTTTACTGAGGATTTTAGCTAAGACTTTATCACACCGTTGTAGCAAAGACTGTGACTGTGCGATACTGCTACACAAAACCTGTGAATCCACTCTGCTTCTATTTTTAACCAGATCAAGGACGTTTCACTTTCATTTTAAAATTGGTTTAAACATGAAATTTCTTAACAATTTAAGTGCCTCGATATGGCCTCTGTGGTCCGCAGGGCTATAAACAACAAGATTGGAACCCTTTGAGTATGATAGTTATATCATCTTTCTCAGAGAAAGAGACAAAATTGATAAAGAAACAGCATCGGCAATACTATCAAGTGAGTGTTTGAAAAAAAGGATCCTTTCAATGAAATGTGAGTGTATGAACTTAGAAGGGCAAGTGAATATTGACCTAACTTCCAAGTCTTTCCCTGTACGCCTGATACCACACTCTGCTGCTCCATTCGCCAAGTCTTTGAACATTGGGAGTAGAGAGCAATCTTTTCTCAGGGTAATCTATGATTATATTCATGATACAGGGAGCTGTGGATGTGAACAATAATCATTTAGACAAAAGATCTTAACACATGCGGATAACCTTTCACAAGGTTACATTCACAGTCTCATGTCCAAAATACTGTTTTAATGTTTTTCTTTTATTCGTAATCTTAATGTATCTACTGTACTCTGTGATTTAAACAGGATATAGACCATTGTCCTTATCAAGTTCAAAAAAACACTTTGATATTATAATGACAAGATAAAATATGACTCACTGAGTGCGAGATGATGTCAGGCCAGTTGATATTTTGAAGGTTTAAAACACGGAAGTGGAAATGTAAAACTTTGTACACTTACCTTTCATGCAGTTTTTCATGCATGAAATGAATATCACATTTTTTTCATGCTCATACTCTCGCAAAGATGGTCATCAAAATACAAGATCACAAATGATCGATTTTATTCTACATTTTAGACAGATTGGTGGGTTGTTTTGGGGTTGGGTTTTTTTTAAATATATATATCAATGAGAGAGATAAGAAAAGAAAAAGAGAGAGATTATGTTTGCAAGTTTTTAGTAACTGATTTTTTTTTTTTAAAGAAAGGAGTGCTGACAAAGATACAGAGAAAGAAACTGAACTCAGGCAGTATCTTGTGTGTTGTCTGGATTTTTTGTTGGACTTTCAAATACTTAAAAACAATTTAAGTCCAGGTATGGCATTTGGTGTTGATAGCGTGTGTGTGTGTGTGGATTCAAGTCTTGTTGCTGCCATACTTCCGTACAAAGAGAAAGCGATCAACTACCAGGTCTCTGTATGTATATAATATGTATGTTAACTTGAAGTTGAGATGTTCTCTGTGTGTGTGTGTGTGTGTGCAAATATGTGCATATGTCAGAAATTTTTAGAACATTTTTATTAAATGCAAAGAATGGT
The DNA here is from genome assembly GCA_028751875.1 of Rapana venosa. Lineage (NCBI taxonomy): Eukaryota > Metazoa > Mollusca > Gastropoda > Neogastropoda > Muricidae > Rapana > Rapana venosa. The sequence continues at coordinate 33,012,197 of CM054141.1, forward strand.
ATTTGTAGGACACCCTGAGCCTTGATCAAATTTCTGATGCATGACAGATAAGTCCAGTTGTTATTTTCAACTCAAAATTAGAAAAGCTTAAGACATAGTTTTGCAAACCTGGTCAGTATGTTTACATAGAACACACTCATCATATTGCACTAACAAACACACACACACACAATCAACAATGAAAACAAAGAATTGGAACAAGAAAAAAGACAGAGAGAGAGAATTATACTTCACACATTTTCATGTGAAGAAGAGAACTATTCAGTGAAAACAAAGACAATTGGCATTATTGAAAAATTGGAGGGGGGAAGAAAAAGCTTTTTGTTTGAATATCAATTTGCAAGAGGCCAGTCTGGGCTTATTCGCTTGAAAAGAAAGTTGTGTCAATACTTTGAAAGAATTGTATGGAGGAGTTACAGTAAAACAAAAACACGAAAAAGGTTGTGACAAATTTAAACATGCACTTTCTGACTTAGTCATTGGTCGTGACTGTTTGGGGTTTGTTTTTGTTTTCTTAATATCATTGCTTTATGTTGATCAAGCAATACTGGGTTGGTTTGGGGTGGGTTTTTTTTGTTTTTTTAGGAATACATGAATTTTGAAAGATCAATATGAGGTCAGAATGTTATGTGAAACATACGACCTGACAGTTGTACCTTTTATGTAGCCAAGTTTAAGATATATATATATATATATATGTGCTTGTGATTTGGGGGGTTGATTTATTCGGGGGGGGGGGGGGTGTGTGTTAAAAACATTTTAAGCACAGTTTTTCTTTTTGTTTTGGCACAGAATGTTTTTCAGCACATTTCTTTTTTTTTTTTCAGTTTCTGTTTTCTGTGTTAAAAGAAAAAATTACGTGTGCCTTTTTCTCTAAACCCTACAGTTTTTTTCCTTTCTCTAATTTGTTTGGTTTGTTTGATTTATTAATGTCTTGAATGCACATCTTTTGAGCAGAACTAAAAATTGTGTGAAATAGAAAATATTTAGACTTGGGTTGTTTTTTTCTCTCTGTCGCTTACATGAGAGAGAATACCATTTCACTGTGTTCATACCATTTTTCATGCACTCATTGTGCTTGGTTGGTTGGTTGGTTGGTTGTTGTTTTTTTTAATCAAGTGGTTCTGTGTATGATTTATATGGGACTGACTTAAGTGACTGATGATAATTTTGTGGTGCTCAAATTCTGTTTGTGGTCATTTGAACTTCTTCTGACATTATATACTTTCTCTTTCATTTGGTTTTATCTTAAGTCTAGCTTTTTCTTTTTTTTTACCAGGATAAAGTTTGCATACTGTATTCGTATGTTTTACTTCTTTTTCCCCCTTTGTAGTCTTACTTTATACTGTCATACTTTTCTAGTGTTCTCTTGTTTGTTTTAGTTCAGTTTGGGGGATTTTTTGGTTGATGTTTTTTTTCCCCTCTGGATCAAGTTTGCACATAAGTTTGCATGTTCCACTCCATAATCTTTTGTGTCCTTATAGTTTGTCTTTTATACATTCTATCATACTTTCCAGTGTTAAAATGGTCATTGAGAAAAGCTTGATATGATGTCAGAATGGACTCATTTCATTATGTATGTAGAAGTTTAGATCTGGTCTGTGTGTACATTTTTTTGTTCTCCTCACTGGTCATTGTACTTGTTTTGGGTGTAAAAAAAAATCTATAAAAAAACAACAAATGAAAAAGAGGAAGAAAGAAAAACATCGGCAGATAGCTGATGGGCTTCTGTGCATCAAGTACAAGGACAAATATCTGGATTCTTCTGTTGGTGTGATTGTAGCTACAGATTTTGATATTGTGTGCACTGTTCATTTTTGTGTATTTCCAATCAAAGCATACTCATTTTTTTTCTCATTAGGAATGTGGCGTTGATGTTGTGTGTGTTGTGTGTGTGTGTGTGTTGTGTGTTGTGTGTGTGTGTGTGTGTGTGTGTGTGTGTGTGTGTGTGTGTGTGTGGTGTGTGTGTTACATGTATAGCTACTGATAGTGTTGTATGTATTGCTTCAATCAAATTCAAAAACCATAAACGCCTATAGTTTTTTTTAAACATGATCTAATATGGTGTGGGAGCGTGCGTGCATGTGTGTGTGTGTTTACATGTGCATGTATATCTGCGAATGTGCATGTTTGGTGTGTGAAAAAAGAAGAGTGCATTTGTGTGTCAGTGTGTGTGTGTGTATGCACATGCTAGTGCATACACAAACACTTGCATATTAAAGGTAAAGAAAACACTGCAAGAAATGTTGATGTTTGTTAGCAATTTTTGTGCATCTGTGAGTAAGCATCTGCCATTGTATTCAGCGAGAGTGATGGTAATTTGTTACCATTTTGATCATGACCATGTTAGAAAGCATGTCGATCATGGCTTCAGATATTCATAAGGTACTCATTCTGATTCTGTTTATATATATTATACATGTATCATAATCATGTTTTCTATTTTTGTTAAACTGGTCTTGAAATTTGTATATTTGTATGATTGATTATAAATGTGCAATGTGTGAATGACCAGGATTATAATAACATAATTTTTATGTCTTGCCAAAACGGAAAAAAGAAAAATAACCTCTGTTGAATAAAAATTCAGTACTGTTGGCTGTTTGTTACCTAAATTTCTCTCAGAAACATACAAATCAATATGACAGCCAGTTTTTGGATATTACAAAAGTAAAATCTGGGGTATTTTGTTGTGACTGTGTTTAGCCAAAACTGCCCTTGAATGATTTTTCCGAATTTGGTGCATTGATGCATTTGATATTGTGAAAATAAATATGACAGATTCAGTATGTTCAGGTTGTGTGTGTGTGTGTGTGTGTGTGTGTGTGTGTGTGTGTGTGTGTGTGTGTGTGTGTGTGTGTGTGTGTGTTTTGTCTCCCTCCTCCCCACCCCCTATGCTGATATAAGAATTGTTTCAAACTGTTCCTCTTCCTCTCTCTCTCTCTCTATCTCTCTGTCTCTGTGGGTGTCTCTCTCTCTCTCTCAGAATCATTGCAGATTTTTTCATAGAAGAGCATGATTATGTGCACAACTGTACATACAAATGTATTCACTCATAAACATGCTTGCACGTGTGCATGCACATACATACACAAACACATAATCCATTGTTTCAAACACACGCACACGAGCATGTGTGCATTCGCACACACTCACACACACATGCACAGGCATACCTAGCCACAGCAAATTTCTCTGTGAAATTTAAGAATATTCTTTCCAAGGGAAAGCGTGTCACCTAATTGAAATGCCAAACCAATTGTGTTAACAATTAAATTTTTGTTTTCCCTTTAAGTGTGTAGACCTGTTTCCCAACGAGAGCAAATTACTGTCCACAGCATTTTGCCATGGAACAATGTTTTTCTTGCCAGGGGTTCTTTTATGGCTACAAACTGTGCTGCACACGTGACTCCACTTAACCGCTCACCAAGAAAGAAACATAGCCACCCAGGCTAGCACACCACACATAAATTTACCTAATGGTTGGCGCTGCTTCTGAAGAAAAAGAATGTAAACCCCATCACTTTTTTGGACAAAGGCATGATTGTAAGACCACCAATCCACCCGGCTTGCTGGAACTACCTTTTGGGTTTTTTTTATTTCATTCCTCGGCTGCTTTAGCCGAGGTGCACCAATGGTGTGATTTTGGGTGTGCGACCATTTTTTGTCCCACCATTAAGGTATGGGTATTCCAACTTCAGGGATGGGTAGTACATAAGCAACCTAATTTCTTCATCGTCGTCGTCAAACGCTCAGACAGCAACTAGTCTTGGTCTGTCATAGAATTATTATGAGCGAAAATGCGTTGTGCTGCCGTTAAGCGCGTGACAGGTCAGGCCTCTCCATCCGACTTTGGCGTGGGAGAGAATAAACAACCTTAACTGACCACTCCGATACAGGATCTGACCATTAATTATTTATTCATTTTATTCTTTTATTTTGAGGATAATGGAATAAGCACTCATTTGCTTTTTAGGCCTATATCCGGTCCCTGTGTGTACACAGTTTTGTAAATTTTGTAATCCACTCCCACCGGCTCACAATGGCCTACTCTTTCGAAAAGGGGAACTGATTTTAATGTGTGCGCAAGATGTTCTGCAGTTAGTCGACATAAGCTGAGGATCTTTAAGTACTTTGGAAGCCCTTCAGAGGAACGTCAAACTCTAAACCGCGGCCCTATGTGCAAACACACGAAGAACATCTAGCGCACACATTTAAAAGCAGTCCCGCTTTACTTAAGTGTAGGCTAGGTCATTTCGTGCCAGTAGGAATGAATGACAATTGTTTGTTTTTTTAAACCCATGCACCCCTAAAAAGTCTCACCATTGGGGGCAGGAAGGGGAAGGGGGTGGAGGAAGACAGGGAGAAAAATCAAAGATCTTGGTCAACCATTTTCCAGAGAGAAGAAAAAATCTAACACCCGGATAATTATGTCCTGCAAAACCAACAGCTGCATGCCAGAGCAGCCATCAGTGCAGCAATGTTCTCTTTAACCAACAGCTGCATGCCAGAGCAGCTATCAGTGCAGCAATGTTCTCTTTAACCAACAGCTGCATGCCAGAGCAGCGATCAGTGCAGCAATGTTCTCTTTAACCAACAGCTCATGCCAGAGCAGCCATCAGTGCAGCAATGTTCTCTTTAACCAACAGCTCATGCCAGAGCAGCCATCAGTGCAGCAATGTTCTCTTTAACCAACAGCTGCATGCCAGAGCAGCCATCAGTGCAGCAATGTTCTCTTTAACCAACAGCTGCATGCCAGAGCAGCCATCAGTGCAGCAATGTTCTCTTTAACCAACAGCTGCATGCCAGAGCAGCCATCAGTGCAGCAATGTTCTCTTTAACCAACAGCTGCATGCCAGAGCAGCCATCAGTGCAGCAATGTTCTCTTTAACCAACAGCTGCATGCCAGAGCAGCCATCAGTGCAGCAATGTTCTCTTTAACCAACAGCTGCATGCCAGAGCAGCCATCAGTGCAGCAATGTTCTCTTTAACCAACAGCTGCATGCCAGAGCAGCCATCAGTGCAGCAATGTTCTCTTTAACCAACAGCTGCATGCCAGAGCAGCCATCAGTGAAGCAATGTTCTGTTTAACCCTAGTAGGCCTACACTCCTCCCAAAAGTCATTCAGATGAAACTATAAACCACAGGTCTCGAAGCACGCAGAACATCTTGGCAACGTTTTAAACCTCTCTCTGGAAGGGGGTAGGCGGTGAATCCTGTTGTTAAGTCATTGCGCTTGCGATCCCTGCTGAACGCTGACGCAGGTTTAACATCGTTCAAAGAATGTTTTTTTCCTGGGGTTAACATCAGTGCCAATCAGGAAGGGGAGCTAGAGTGAGAAATAAACCAAGGTTGTGTGAAGCATTGCGACTTTGCCCACCTTACTATCTAGTCTGACCACGAGATTTACAATTCCTGCTCAAAGGGATGTTAATTATGATTCCCTTAGTTATTCATCAACCCAGCAAAAGTCACTCAGAGGACATAAACCAAGGCGTGCGGGTGAAGCGCATCAAAACATCTTGCCTCCCCTTAATATCCTAGGTCCCGTGGGGAACCACTGAAGATATTTGCAACCAACTTCTCATGCACCGGGATTGGTGTAAAAAAGCATATAGATCTTAGTTCATTATCAGCCCAGCTGCCAATGTAGGAATATTGGTCACCCGCAAATGAGAGTGACGGCTGGAATTTTGGCTACACAAACTTTGACCCTCCTTATATTGGTATTGGCATGGAAACATCAATTGGCCATTGTTTCTCCTCTTTTTTGATGTATCAAAGATATGATGGCCCCTTATTCAACTTACTTACTTAGGCCCATCACTTCCCCTGGAGGCATAGGCCGCCGAAACAGTCCGTAAGAGTCCCCTGTCCTGGGCTATTCCTCCAGCTGTCTCCAGGTATCGTTCCTGGTTTGCCTCAAGGTCGCGTCGCAGGTGTTTTTGGCCTTCCTCTTTTTCGGTTTTCCTGGGGGTTCCATGATAGTGCCTGCCTTGTATGTTGCTGGTGCTTTCTCAGGGTGTGCCCGATCCATTCCCATCTCCTGCGCCGGATTTCATTTTCGGCTGGCAGCTGGTTGGTACATTGCCACAGGTCTGCGTTGCTGATGGTGTCGGGCCAGTGGATCTGGAGGATTCGTCTCAGGCAGCTGTTGATGAAGGTCTGCACTTTCTTGATGGTGGTCTTTGTTGTCCTCCATGTCTCCGCTCCATATAGTAGGACTGTCTTGACGTTGGAGTTGAACAGCCTGATCTTTGTGCGGGTCGACACCACCTTGGAGCTCCAGATGTTCTTCAGCTGCAAGAACGCTGCCCTCGCCTTGCCAATTCTTGCTCTGACGTCTGCGTCTGTGCCGCCCTGCATGTTAATGATGCTACCCAGGTACGTGAATGTCTCCACTTCTTCCAGCTCCTTCCCATTTAGTGTGACTGGGTCCTCACTCACTGCGTTGATCTTGAGAATCTTGGTTTTGCCTTTATGGATCTTGAGACCAACTTGTAATGAGGTGGCTGCTAGTTCTGTAGTCTTGTCCTGCATCTGTTGGCGGCTGTGGGAAAGCAGGGCCAGGTCGTCTGCAAAGTCGAGATCATCCAGCTGGTCCCACAGTGTCCACAGGATTCCATTTCTTCTGTATGCTGTTGAAGTCTTCATGGTCCAATCGATCGCCAGGAGGAAGAGGAAAGGTGACAGGAGACAGCCTTGTCTGACTCCGGTCTTCACCTCAAAGCTGTTTGTGAGTTGTCCTCCATGGACCACCCGGGAGGTCATTCTTTCATAGGAGTTCTTGATCAAGTTGACCAGTTTGGTTGGCACTCCATGGTGGCGAAGCAATTTCCAGAGGGTGTTGCGGTCCACACTGTCGAATGCTTTCTCATAATCAACAAAGTTGATGTATAAATAGTTCCACTCTAAAGATTGCTCAACGATGATGCGCAAGGTGGCAATCTGATCTACGCATGATCTGTTCTGGCGGAAGCCGGCCTGCTGGTCTCGGAGGAGAGGGTCGACTGCATTTTTCATTCTCTCGAGGAGGATCCTGTTAAAGACTTTTCCTGGCACCGACAGAAGCATTATCCCTCTATAGTTGGCACAGTTGCTGAGGTCTCCTTTCTTGGGTAGCTTGATGAGGTAGCCCTCCTTCCAGTCTGATGGTACTTCCTCTTCTTCCCAAATCTTCCCAAAGTGAGGGTACAGCATCTCTACCGTGGTCTCCAGGTCTGCCTTGAGTGCTTCTGCTGGGATGTTGTCCGGTCCTGCTGCCTTGCCATTTCTCAGCATTTTGATGGCTTTCCTGATCTCCTCCCTGGTTGGTTGCTCACAGTTGATGTCTAGGTCTCTATCAGCATGGTCGATGTCCGGGGGGTTTGAAGGGACGGATCTGTTCAGGAGTTCCTCAAAGTGCTCTGCCCATCTGTTCAGTTGTCCCTAGGCCCTCTGTTCCAGGATGGTGTTTCCTTTCTTGTCTTTGACTGGTCGCTCAGGCCTGCTGTACTTCCCTGAGAGTTTCTTAGTGGTGTCATACAGCAGCTTCATGTTGTTACTGGCTGCTGCTTCCTCGGCCTCCTCTGCCAGGCTGTGGGTGTACTTGCGCTTGTCTGTTCTTGCGCTCCTCTTGACTTCTCTGTTGGCTTCTGTGAAGTCTGCTTGTGCCTTGGCCTTTGCTGCTCTTGTCCGGCTGTTGTTTACTGCTGCTTTCTTCTGCTTTCTCTTCTCAATCTTGCCCATTGTCACTGCCGATATCCATTCCTTCTGTTGGTGTCTCTTGGGGCCCACTACTTCCTGACAAGTTGATGTCAGTGTCTCTTTCACTTTCTTCCACTGGCTCTCGATGTCAGTCTCTTCTTCAAGCAGTTCTTGTAGTACTTGGTACTTGTTGGTGAGGGACAGCTTGCATTCTTCATTTATCTTTGAGTCTTTCAGCAGGCTGGTGTTGTACTTCTGCCTCTTTGTTGTTACTTCCATCCAGTTCTTCTTCAGCTTTAGCTTCAGCCTGGCTACCAAAAGGTGGTGGTCAGATGCAACGTCTGCTATTCTTTTCACCCTTACATCCTGTAGAGATCTCCTGAATTTCTTGGCCATGCATATATGGTCGATCTGGTTCTCAGTCACATGATTTGGTGATACCCAGGTGGCCTTATGTACTCTTCTGTGGGGGAAAATGCTGCCACCGATTACCAGATTGTTGATAGCAAAGAAGTCTGCAAATCTCTCGCCATTCTCATTCATCTCTCCTAATCCGTGTCTTCCCATCACTTCCTCGCATCCCGTGTTGTCTTGTCCGATCTTGGCATTGAAATCACCCATGAGGATGTTTATATCTTTTTCTGGGTACTTGGCAATGACATTCTGCAGTCTGTCATAGAATTGATCTTTGGCTTCTTCATCGCCGTCATTAGTTGGCGCATAACACTGGATGATCTTCATTCTGATCTTCTTCTTCTTAGTCCTGAAGGATGCCACGATGATTCTTGATCCGTGTGCTTCCCATCCTATCAGGGCTTGCTGCGCAGGTCTTGACAACATGAGTGCTACGCCTTCTGTGTGTGGAGCGTTGTCTTCTTCTTGGCCAGAATAAAGCAGCATCTCTCCAGTGAGCAGTTTCCTTTGTCCTGACTGTCCAATGGGTCTCACTGATGCCAAGCAATGTGAGGTTGTAGCTTTTCATCTCTGCTGCTATTTGTGTTGTTTTTCCCGTCTCATACATGGTCCTCACACTCCATGTTCCGACGTTGATGGTCCTGGTCGATAAAAGGGGGATCGGCCTTGTGGCTTCCGTGGACTCACTTTCACCACACGGCGTCATACATCCTCTTGGCGAGGACCCTTCTCTCCCAGGGCAGTAGTCTCTTGGTCTGTTGTTGGCGTTTCTGTAGCAAGCTTTGTTTTTTATGGGGTGGGGTTGCTAGCCCCACGCCCAACCCTCCTCCTTTCTCATCCGGGCGTGGGACCGGCAATGGCAGAGTTCCCACTTATCAAAGACCACAAAAACTGTAACGCATCTTTACTTGTTCATCTTCTTATTTTTGAAGCAGCTCTTAATTAATTGTACATAGTTTCTTTATGGCATCAAAAATGATTGCAAGAATACACACAGCAATGATTGATACTAGATTTATTTGCATAATCTTTCATACATAAACATTTGGAAAAACAAGAATACCGCTTTGTTTGTCTAACACAGAAGCACGGCTCCAGGATTTCACTTTATGCTTTAAAATGTATGGAGCTGATGTTTATCTTCATCTACACACAGACACACACACATGCATGCGCAGGCATGCACACACGCATGCACACACGCATACACATGTGCGCAGTGACAGTGTGATGATGATGTTCACTGATTTGGTTGACCAGGATTTGAAGAAAAAGGAAAACAACACTTGACCAATACCAGTAGCAACAGCAGCAGAAGCATCAACAAAACAAAAACAACCACAGACACACATAAACACTTGTGCACACACGTGCTCACATGTACACACACACAACAACACACACACACCACGCACACACAACACACACACACACACACACACAACACACACACTCACACAACACACACACATTACACACACACAGAGGACAGCCTGGTGGTTAGAGTGATGTATTCGTGACTTACTGACCCGGGTTCGATTCTTGCTCAAGAGGATTTTTCCTCTGAAATTAACATCAGTACCAACTCCACTCTCCCCAAATGTCTTTCAGATGAGACTATAAGCTGAGGTCCAGTGTGTGAATGCACACAGAACATCTTGCACACATGTTAAAACCCGTTCCACTTTTCAGAAGAGTAAGCCATTGTGTGCTGGTGGGAACGGATGGCAAAATTTACAAAAAACTGCATACACACAGATACTGGATGAAGAAAAACACATGAGTGCTTATTCCATTATCCTCGAAATAAAAGAATAAAATAAAATAAAATAAAACACACACACACACAACCACTCGAAAGTGTTCACAGATGGCACACACACACAGACCACCACACACACACACACACACACACACAGACACACACACACACACAGACCCCACACACACAACACACACACACACACACACACGCCTGGACTTGCAGGAAAAGGGAAAGTACTGTCATGTGCTCTGATCTCTACTGCAGTCATCACATCCACCCCATGTACACAAGGCCATACACTGCAAACTGGCTTTGAAGCATTGACAGCATACGTTCTCCACAGGCAGCTTACAGCCACAGTGGATCAGTTCTTGATGGCTTCCTCTCCCTGTAGCAGTGTAGTCCACATAGGTCTCCCTCCATCCATGATCCTGTTCTTTCTGCCAACCCATAGTCCAGGGCAAGGAAGGTCTGGTGCTTTCACCAAACACTGTCCCCATAATGATGTGACCACTTTGGTAAACAGTTCTTAGGGTATGCTGCTGAAGCACACTGAAAATAAGTGGAATGTTCCCCAGCTGCTGTCTTCCTGTTGTGCACATCTTTTTCCTGGCGTTATCCACACTTTGCAAGCCTTTGGTCCTGTCATACAAAAGAACGTTGAAGAACCTCCATCATTGAGCCAGGTATGGGCAGGGTAGCTGGTTGTTCCATCATGAGCAGGAGGGCATCAGTCACTTGTGGCTATACAGCCCATGTATTCCACGCCCTAGTCTTTCCTTTTCCAGAAAAGAATACACAGTCACTCCCTGTGAATGCATAGAAGGCTGGCAAGGCTTTGGAGTACTTTGGACCAAGCTGAGTGGCTGTTGTGTGGGATGTTAGGTATTTCAAGTATTTCCCAACTCTAAGAGCAATCTGTAGTTCATAAACTGCAGTTAACTGGACACAGGCAACAGCAAGTGCAACTTCGTCAGTATCCGTTGTCCTAATGAAGACTTTCTGCAGGGCCTCTGTGATCCAGTCATTCACATGTAGCGTTAGAGGAGTGTCTAATTCCTCATGGCTACAAGGTTCTAGTCTGCTGGTGTCTTTGCTGGATGAGCACAGGGTTTACTTGGCATTTGTACATATAAGGATCTTGTCATGGACTTGTGCTTTGTCCAAGCAAGTCTCTGTGAGGAACCTGAACAGTTCATTTTTGTTCTCATTTACCTGCAGAAAATGTTGCCAGTTTCCTGGAACCTGTGCTGAAGCCATAACCCTTCTTCGAGCACCAGAACCTGGCTTTCTTCCATGTAGCAGACGTCAAGCTGTCAGACCTAATGGCTATAGACATCAAAAGCAATGAAAACCCGTGATACTGAATCAAGCTGGCACATAATGTATGGAAAGACAGATGGCTTCCACATATGCCTGAAAGGTATTTGTCAGCTTTGTGATGGCATTTAGATGAGAGCAGCACCATCAACAAGCCTGGCATCTACTTGTGGAGCACTGTCAGGAATAAGGCAAGTACTATTTCATGAAGGATATTTTGTGCAAAGTCAGGAGTCTTTAACTAGACAGTCTGCTTTCAGTGACATCACCCAGTACATCATCAGGAATGGATGTAAAGTTGACAGCAACCGCAGCACGGATCTCATCAGAAAGTGAAGCTGAACAACTATTACCAAGCCATGTTTCTGGGCCTGAAGACAAGCTGTCAGATCAGCTTTGGCCCCTGATCTAAACTGACCAAGTGCAGGTCAAGTCAAGTCAAGTCAAAAACACTTTAATCAGCCCAAGGAGGACAGTTACGAAACTGACAGGCACACTGATACGAATCATAATCTTGAAAGACACAAGAAGGCAACATTTCATATTGTATAAATATTCCAAACTTCAAACAAAAAATATCACACACACATGCACGCACGCACGCACGCGCGTGCGCGCGCGCGCGCACACACACACACACACACACAGCAACTCTCAAACTCAAATGATTCAATTGCATAGAAAGAGTACAACCATTGCAATAGGGGAATAGCAGATTTTTTTTTAAAAGACAAAGTACAAACGTCTATATTATCTCATACTCCACTGCCTCCACTATGATTAATGAGACTACACAGGCACTTACATAATACTAGACATAAATACATTTTCTTATGTATCTGCACATATGCCAACACACATGCACGCATGCACACACACACGCACACACAGAAAAAGAAGGAAAGAAAGAGAGAGAGTTCCCATTTTTAGACTTACAAGATAGGTGAAAATGAAGACACCATTATTTTTTAGATTGACAAGACAGGTACAATATGAAACACTGCAGTAACACACACACGCGCGCGCACGTGCACATAGAGTTCCTATTTTTAGATTGACAAGATAGGTAAATTTTGAAACACTGCAGTAACACACACACACACACATGCACGAGCACGCAGACACCACCACCCCCACCCAACCATGCACACACACACAGAGGTGAAGGCAATGTACTGGTAGCCATTAAGACGTTAAAGAAACTTAACATAATTACTTTCCTGAGCATATTAATACATTTAAGATCAACAAGATGTTCTGTACTGACTTTAATGGCGATAGCATCGGTAATCTGTCGGAAAATGTAATGAGTCAAGTGCTTGCACACAAAAACACAGAAAGAAAGAAAGAAAGAAAGATAAATAGATAGATAGTCAGTCAGACAGACAGACAGACAGACAGACAGGCAAACACATATTGAGTGATTGATAATCTTTATTTCCAAGGGTAACAGACACCTATTGACATACTTTTTTTTTCATCCGGCCCTTGCCCTGAGAAGGGACTATCTTTAATAATCACAACTAATAATTTCAAGCAAACATAAACAACGTTTTCTTTATATGAAAGAGAGAGGTGACTATCTTTAATAATCACAACTAATAATTTCAAGCAAAAATAAACAACAGTTTTTTTAATATGAGAGAGAGAGAGAGAGAGTTATATTGTCAATCTAAATCTGGCATCAACAAAATCAAATCAGTGAGGAAGCTGATATACAAAAAATATAAAAAGAGACCAAAACTGAAACAACAATGAAAAACAGAGAGAGAGAGAGAGATTTTGATCCTAATGGTGTACCATACTTACGCACTGGGTTATTCAACACATAAGTGGCTGTGCCGACATTCACACAAACAAGACAACAGTAGATGACTGAAAGTCATTGTGACAAGTACAACATCCTCTGCTAGAGTTACAAATACTGTTTACAAAAATCTAATTCAATAATGGTGAAATGGTGCGATTGATTAAAAGAACATTACAACAAGGAAACAGGCTGGAAGGGGAGAAGGAGGCTGGTAGGGGGCAGGGCAGGGTAGAGGGGATGGCTGATTAAGTCTACCAGTCACTTAGATCTAGGTCACGCTTTGCCGCCCTAGAATTGTGTAAGAAGAGTTAATCAGTGTATATGTACAGTTTCTGATCCTAAAACGTAGTCAGACATTATTTAAATGAAATAGGAGGTCAAAATTACACATAAAGGAATGTATGCTTACTTTCATTTGTGGTATTCATTACTAGATCTAATCCTACTTTGCACTTCTAGCATTGAAATTTGCATGAAGTCTGCTATGGTGCTCACACAAAAGTGGTTACCCAGTTAGGTGTCTTCAATTTAAAGTAATTTGAAATTTTACTCCTTATTTATATGATTTTATGACAAACCAGGCTCCGATTTTGAAACTCATATTATCAATCCATGATAAAAGAACAGAGATGGTAAAATTTAGTACAAAGTTAACGTCATGAAGTTCTTTTAGGCTAGGGGGGGGGGGGGGAGTGGAAAAGTGATACACCGCCCAGGCTGTGTGGGTCAGAGGTTAGGGCCTCAGTGGCTTCTGGGTAGGTCAGCAGCAGGGGGACTAGACTTATCTATGGGGAACCGAAAGTGTCAACATTTTCCAGTTCCAGGAGTGTTGCATAACATAATTGTCTACCACGTCTCCCAGGGCACACAGAGTCATTGTTTCCCACGCGAATATTGTTCACAATGGTCCTAAGTATATGTATGCAAACTGGCTTCTCGTCACTCTCTAAGACACCTAGAACAATCTTAGCAGCTCTACTAAGCAAGGTCCCCTCTCTCTCTCTCTAACATGGTCTATGACGTTTAATTTGGGATATCATAAACAAAGTTTTCACAATGACATATAATTGAGTTTGACGTCATTCCATCACGTTTATAAATAATGCCCCCACCCCCCTGAGGAAGGGGAAAGCCCAAATATTGGGGAACATCTATATATGTTGGTTGTTCTACTTTCACTTTGTGTGGTACCTAATAATATGAAAGTGAACACGCATCGTCATCAACAACGATCCCAGCATATCAACTCCTCTCCTCACTGGGAGCCTACTGGTGTTTTATACAACCTGAACTGATCTCTTCCCTAGTATCCTGCCTAGGCCGGATCCACCATTATGGCTTCTGATCTCAGCAACGTCATTGAGAAACTGAAGAAATGCACTGACAAGGCCAGCAGGTATCAGTCCCACAGTAAATTTATTTCCTCGTGTCTGGATCAGGGTGTTCTACTCAAGGGAATGATAGCCAAGTTTGGAACAGATGCCTCACCTAAAGTCGATTTGCTCCATCACCAGGTAAAGACAACCTTGCTGTCAGCTAGTTTTGAAATAGCCAATATGTGTAACCACACTTAGGACTCTCTAGCTGAGGCCGAAGATAATGCCATTCACAAACTCTTGTATGATGTCTACTAAGCGTACAGTTATCAAGAATATGAAGCTGTGCAAAAACTTCAACATCAATGTTTCCAAACCACGTCACGGCAATGGGTGCCAGAAAGTAGAAAAAAAAATCTGAGCAAACTTCTAGACAACACTGGCACCAACACTGAACAAAGTCAGGCTGAGAACAAGAAAAAGAACCGCAGATTTAAACGGAAGAAAACTCACAACCCAACTGACGACTACACAAGCAGAACAACCAGGCAGGTGAAAAAGGAAGTTTTATATAGATTTATACTCTGTCCCACTGTCTCAAGACCAGGCACAAGTCCTGTCTCTGGGTCCCAAGTTCTGCCCTACCCCGCTTTCCTTCAGTGAACTGCAGCTACAAGAAGACGTGGCAGAAAACTGCAGACGACTGCGTCTAAAGGAAATGTGTTTAGACTCAGAAGATGAAGAAGATAAACCTCTCCCCTCTCCTCGGTTCCACAAAAAAACAACAACTTGAAAACAAAAACGTTTTAGTCGCCTCCAAATGGAAGAGATTAATTTTGTTTCTGGATGCATACTGCAATACCATCCAAACCCTAACCAACAACTTTGTCAACAACAGAAAGATCAGAGATAACCTCTCCACCTCAGAAAGAAGAGCTCTCCACGAACTGAAAGATCTGGTGCAGGAGAGAAAGATACGGATCTCCAGGGCAGACAAAGGAGACGCTGTTGTTCAAGACGTTGACAGCTACATCAGGGAGAGCCAGCGGTTACTGAATAACCCTGAGCACTATGAACATGTGAGGAAAGACCCCACACCGCAAATCACCACTGCCACCAACAACACTGTGGACAAACTTCAAGCAGAGGAATTCATTGATGAAAACACACATACATGGGCTCGACTTGACCCGGGCAACGTCAGACCCATGTGTTTTATCACATCCCCAAAGTCCACAAATCCCTTGTAGACCCTCCTGGACGTCCCATCGTGTCTGGGGTAAATGGCCCTACTGAAACGCTGTCCAAACTAGTGGACTCCTGGCTGCAACCCTATGTAGTCTTTTCTTCCCAGTGCTACGTGAAGGATTCCCAAATATCTTAAACAAAATCCTGGACTGGAACACAAGACTTGGACCCTTCAAAGAAAGTGTCATGCTTGTAACAATTGATGTTGTCAACCTGTACGGCACCATTCCTCATCAGGACATGACAGACGCTATCCGCTTCTTCATGGACTCCCATCCAAAGGATAGTGCACCCCCTGTCAGTACCGTACTGGAGATGGTACAGCACATTTTACACAACTACTTCACTTTTAAAGGCCAAGTTTACCTGCAAAAAGCAGGCACTGCCATGGGCACACCTATGTCACCCACGGCGGCCAACCTGTTCATGGGCTTCCTCGAAAAGTCACTATTGGAGAAAAGCCCTGTAGCAGTAGAAGAAGAACTGTGGAGACGCTTTATTGACGACATACTGGTGTTGTGGATGGGAACGGAGGAACAACTGAACAGTTTCAGTGAGTTCATCAACTCATTCCACCCGTCAATAAAGTTCACTATCCACAGTTCAAAAACAGAAATGCCCTACCTGGACATTCTCCTCAGAATGGAAGGTGGATACATCACCACCGAGCTCTTCTCAAGAGCAACAGATGCCCACAGCTACCTTTCATTCCAATCATGTCAGCCCCGTCATTGTGTCAACAGCATCCCTGTGGGACAGTTCTTGCAAATGCGCCGCTTGTGCTCCACAGAGCAAGACTTCGAACGCCACAGTATGGAGATGTGCCAAGCCTTCCAGGATCGTGGCTACCCTGACACCATCATCATCATGGCCGCTAAAACACGGGCAAAAGCCACTCCACACCAGGCTACCCTCAATTACACCAAAAAAAACATCAACAGCAGAGTTCCTGTAGTCATCACCCATAATCCACGGAACCCTCCCATCCGGAAATGGTTACCGGACAATCTGTCTACCCTACACTGCAGTGCCAGAATAAAGTAAGCAGTTCCCGAAACTCTTGTGGTGGGGGAAGGAGAGAAAATGCAGGAGTGTAGGGTACATGCTCATGCCATCTGTCCTGCCTCCTATAAACGAAACACCTGGATGTTTCTGCTGCACCAAAAAATGTGCCACCTGCAGGGACCTTCTATACTAGAGGGCAGTCTCTTCACCAGTTTCACTAGGGGTGAGAGATTTATCATCAGAAAAGCCTTCTCATGTAGCAGCAGGAACATCATCCATCTGCTCAGCTGCAACCTCTATGGACTCCAGTACGTTGGCGAAACCAAAAACGCCCTGAAAACCAAGCTGTACCTTCACCGCAGTGACATCACCAGAAACACCGGCACAAGAGTGACCCAACACTTCAATCAGGCGGGAAAATCTCTCAGCAACGTGAAGTGCCAGGCGATCGAACAAGTGAACAGGCAGACCCATGAGGCCAGACTCCGCTGAGAACGTTTCTAGAGACACAAGTTGCAGACTGACGCCCCTGAAGGCCTCAACACACGTGACAGTTGAGCTTGCCATCCTCTTCCTGTCAGTGACCACATTCCACAACCCTGGCAACTTGCTTTGAACAATCTTCCAAACATACCTAACTTGACGTGTGTGTGTGTGTGTGTGTGTGTGTGTGTGTGTGTGTGTGTGTGTGTGTGTGTGTTTATTTTTATTAGTTATTTATTCCTTTGTTCCGAGGATGATGGTATGGGCACTCATGTACTTTTTTTTGGCATCCAATTCCCGTGTGTATGCAGCTTTGTAAAGTTTGTCATCCATTTCCACCAGAACACAATTGCCTACTCTTCCGAAAAGTGGAACAGGTTTTAGTGCGTGCGCAGGATGTTCTGCACATGGGTCCTCCGTTTATAGTCTCCTCAGAAGGATGTGTGTGTGTGTGTGTGTGTGTGTGTGTGTGTGTGTGTGTGTGTGTGTGTGTGCGTGCGTGCGTGCGTGCGTGCGTTGTGGTGTGTGTGTGTGTGTGATATCTTCAGTTTAATGTCTATTCACAATTAGTGATTTTAGACGGGGAAAGTAATATAAACAAGAGAATGCAAACAATAACAGAAAAATGTCAGATAACAGTACTGAATAAAAACTAACTTTAACACACTACAAAACATGAATTATCGGGCTTCTTATCAATCCTAACACAATGTCCAACAGTAATGATGGTTCAGACAAAATCTGATCCAGTGACAAACTTGGTACAGCAGGTAAAAATGCTTTTAAATGTCAACAATAAAAAAAAAATAACATGGCTATTGGTAATCTTCTCCCCACAAATATAGTTTACATCTTATTAATAATAATAATAATAATATATGGAATTTATATAGAGCTGAATCTTGTAAGAAAACAAACAAATCGAAGCGCTTGCACTCAATCATTTACAGGCATGCAACTCTCCTTAAACATAATGAGCAACAGATTTCAAATCCATGCCCGCGCACTACGCACGCACACACACACACACACACACACACACACACACACACACACACACACACACACGGAACAACACTTAGAAGGTGAAAGATGCTGTTGAAAATTAGGGACAGATATGTGGGGGGAAAGTCTCAGGTAGGAAATAAGTGTGTTTTGAGGCTGGATTTGAAGGAATCAAGTGAAGGCTTTTGACAAAGTGAAAGAGGGAGGTCATTCCAGGTGGATGGACCAGAAACAGAGAAGGAGCGACGGGGCCAACAGTGGTTTGTTTGAATCTGGGTGTTCGAAAGCACAAAGTATCTGGCTGAACGAAGGGAACGGGATGGAGTGTACAGGTGAAGACAGTTACAGAGATAAAGAGGGTGCAGATTTGTGGAGAACATTTGAAACAGAGGGTATTGATTTTATACTCCAGTCTTTGTGAGACAGGCAACCAGTGAAGAGATCGCAGAAGAGGAGTGGGTGTGTTCAGATTTTTTCTTTCTTAGGACCAGTCGAGCTGCAGAGTTTTGTATGCGTTGAAGAGAGTGGATTAGATGATGCTGGTAGGCAGCCAAAAGAGAATTACAGTAGTCTAAAACGTGAAAGAATGAGAGATGTGACAAGCTTGGAAGTTGCATCAGTGGACAGATACTTGCGAATCGCGCTTATGCGCCGTAATTGATAGTAGCAAGACTGGCAGGTCTGGGTGATGAATTTTTTCATAGAGAGTGTGTGTTGTCAAGAACTACTCCTAAGTACTTCACAGAGTTTGGGCAAAGGAACTAACGTATTGCCGAATTCTATTGAAGTTTTTGTGATTTGAGAAAGTTTATGTTGGGTCCCTATGAGCATGGCTTCGGTTTTGTCGGCATTAAGTTGTAACTTGTTCTGAGTCATCCAGTTTTTAATGTCTTGAAGGCAGTAGGACATATTTGTCAGGAGGGAAGGCAAGTTTTCAACAGTATCGCTGCACTGAAGTTGAGTATCATCGGCATAGAAATGATGATCAATAGGGTGGTTGTTTATTATATGTGAGAGTGGAGCAGTGTAGAGATTAAAGAGAACAGGGCCCAGGACTGATCCCTGTGGGACTCCACATTCCATTTTGACGTATTTTGTTCTGAAAGCATTTAGTCAAAATCTGAACATAAGGGATAACATATTTCTGCGATTATACCAACCACAGACTTTATTAGAAATGAAAGCATTTTGAAAATCTATCATATTGCTTGTACGCCCATTTTAAAGACAATAGCCAGAATCATATATCTTCTTTCTGGAGTGCTTCCAGCAGAGTTTTGTAGCAAGTTATATCCCTCATGCAGAGATAAGGCAACATTAATTTCACAAGAACCATTTTTATACCTCACTCCATGTTTTGCAAGACTGTCAACTTTTTCATTAAAAAAGATACCAGTGTGTGAGGGAACCCAACAGAAAGTAACAGTACTACCTCTTAAAATCAAAAAGTGTACTAGATGCCTGATTTCTATGATGAGGTCTTTTCTCACTTTAGAAGTAGAATTTTTTTTTTAAGCATGCAAAACAGATTTAGAATCAACTCACATAAGTATGTTGAATATGTCTTTAGGGAAGTCAAGTACATAGTACAGTGCCAACGGTATAGCATTTAGCTCAGCTGTAAATATAGATTTTTTTCCCAGGTTGACAGATCATTCTACTTTTAATGATGGAATAATGAAAGCCCACCAGCCTCATTAGTATTTAGAACGGACCCATCAGTATAGATTTTGAGATGATCAGGATAAGTAGTTTGAAGTAAATACTGCCAGAAAGACCAATAGATTTCAGTTTATACAAAGCAATCTCTCATGCCAAACATGATCTTATGCCTTATGTACGTCAAAAATTGTGGCAAGTACATTCTTCCTTCAAGCAAACTGATATTTAACTTGAGTGGTCAATTAAACTAAATGATCAACTGTAGATCTACTCTCACGAAAACCTGCCTGATTTACAGGTAAAATTTTATTTTTGTCACAAAAATGTGTCATTCTATTTAAGATGATTTTTCCATCACCTTCCCTGTATGTGAAGTTAAGGCAATTGGTCTATAGTTATTATTATCGCTCATGGTCTTTCCTTGCTTTAATACTGGTATCAAAATAGAATGTTTCCACCATGAGATATAATTCCATGAATCCAGCAGTGTTGAAAAATATATAACAACAGAATTAACTAGTTATAAGGGAGATGCCTTAGTAGTTCATTAGATATCAATCTTTACCCATTGATTTTTTTCTCTCTTACTTCTTGCAACGTAATAAGGGCATTCATATTATCGCATTCTGGATCTAAATATTCATCTGTCTTTACCTCAGTTTCTCTAAACGTTTTAGATTTATCTGAAAGGTTCTGGGTACTCATAGAATCGGAAAACATGTTTACAAAAATTTCAGCTTTTTCTGGATCACAAAGAACTTTTTCCAGTATTGGACAATTCTGTAAAGGAACCCCATTTTTCATGTCACAGAATTTTTTCCACTATACATATGTATAGTTGAAAAGTCTTTTGTAGGGAAACTTCTCCAAAACTGGCACTTAGCTTGTGCTATAATATTGTTGCATGCAGAGTTTGCTCTTTCATCAAGAGATGATTTTCTTTATTGTGCTTTTTATATAGTTTTTCTATTTTTCTCATTAACAGCTTTCTGACAAGAATCATTCCACCACATATTACCTGAATGTTTGCTGGATTTTACAGATTAAAATTTTGGAACTGAACCATCAGCAGCTTATAAAATAATGTCTGTAAAAAATTTTTTTAATGTTGACATCATCATCTTTAATGCTTTCTGTATTTACTGTTGTTAAAATAGTATTAAATTTATTCCAAGATCATAATTATATTTTGGGATAGCGTCTTTATCATTACTATATCTACAAGAGTTGTCATTAAGGGTAATTATATTGGTAAGTGATCACTCCCTAAAGTGTTGGTGTGTGTTTCCCCCCATTTACAATTTGGAGCAAGCACAGGAGAAATGAAAGACAAGTCAATGGCACTTGCCCTAATGACTGGTAATATCTGGGATTCTGGTTACATTACCATCATTTAATAAATAAAGGCAAGAATCTACTATATTTTCAACAAATCTCTTGCTAGTTACTGATGTGCTTGCTGCCCTTATCTCAAAAAGGAGAATGTACATTAAAGTCGCCAACGAATAGCCACTTTTTCTATTAATCTTGCAATGTGGGAATCCATTCAGTATTTTCTTCATTTGGATCTTTAGGGAGATAAACAGAAACATTTATGATGAGGTGATTATTGACTTTTACATTTGCTGCACAGGACTATAGATTCAATATAGAAGATGGTGCTGGTGATTTACATGAACTATACTCCATTTTTTCTGGGATGTATATGGCGGTTTTTATCTTTTCTGTATCACTCAAAACGTTTTCATGAATTGGTGGATAATAAAAGTTTGATGGTCTAGGCAAATTGCTTTGACTGACGTTCAATGACTATAAAACTAATATTTGGTAGCTGACTGTGGAAAGGTGATGAATAAGATGGTGTAGATTAGTCATCACCATCTACAGTTCCACTGCAATATTTTTACTGGACATTGTTATACCATTTTGATAATATAATATAAATTCCATACATTATTATTATTATTATTATTTTGATAATGAGACTAGACTAAGGAAGAACTTAAGTAAATGAATAAATTAATTGATAAATAAACAAACGAATAAAGAAAACAATTCAAGATTGCTTAGCTGCAACTATTACAAATAGACTAGATCTATGCAATAGAAGAGGTGATCAGAAAGTGAAAGCTAGAATTGATCACAGATCTAATAATAATAATAATAATGTCTCTATCTGTCCCGTAGTCTGACGACCGTGGGGGCACTGTCAAAGACTCAACAACCAGTTTCCTCCATTCCTCTCTCTGTTCTGCCTTTCTCAGGGTTTTGTTGAGTTCTAGGCCTGTCCATTCGCTGATGTTATCCTCCCAGTTCTTCCTTGGTCTGCCTCTTCTTCTTCCTCCTTGGACAGTGCCTTGTAAAACTGTCTTTGCAAGTCCTTTGGATCTTGTGACATGTATGGAATTTATATAGCTCTGAATCTTGTAAAGTAAACAAATCAAAGCCCTTGCATTCAAATCATTCACACGCATGCAACCATCCATAAATATCAAGATAAACAAATATCAAATTTATATACACAACACACTTAGGTGGGGGTGGTGGAGGTGAAGGCAGCTATTGAGAAGTAGGAACAGACAACAGGGGAAGATCTCAAGTAGAGTATAAGTGCCTTTTGAGGCTAGATTTGAAAGAATCAAAAGAAGGCTTTTGGCGAAGTGGAACCGGAAACAGAGAAAGAGCCACAGCCAACAGTGGTTTGTTTAAATCTACACGGATGACACTAATTAAATCTCTAAAACAGTTTCGACAATCAGTTCATTAACGTTCAGTGCCATTCT
Organism: Rapana venosa; assembly: GCA_028751875.1. Taxonomy (NCBI): domain Eukaryota; kingdom Metazoa; phylum Mollusca; class Gastropoda; order Neogastropoda; family Muricidae; genus Rapana; species Rapana venosa. Next base: position 33,034,694 of record CM054141.1, read on the forward strand.
CCTAAATATCCATACATGTTCCACCAGGGGCCCCTGTCTCCAACTGAAAGTAAGACTGGCGAACGCTGGAAAGTTCCTGCTGTGTGATTGCAGAGTTGGCTGTCTCCTGGTCTTCCTCGGAATCTGCCAGAAAAGCTGACGGACGTGTCTACCGAGGTTGACTGCCAGCACACTGGATCCTCTCCCTGACGAGTGCAGACCATCCTTTAAAGCCCTGGTGTTAGTTGGAAGGTTGGAATGGTGAACTAAAGAAACATTATCAGCAGCATGAAGTTCAGCACTGATTAAGGCATTAAAAAGTTTCCTCTGTACATTTAGTTTAAAATCTCGAACAGGTGCAATCTTGCTGACAATGATCTTTGTTCTTGGGTGGTCAGCAACAATACTCTTTATACAGTCGATGTATTTCTTGCTACTGATGTCATTTATACCCCAGTGGATGATAATAGCATCCACAGGATTGTCACAGTTGGAAAATGCTGTGTCCAGGGTTGGTTGTAACTCTTCTGTTCTGAGGGCTTTACAGGACACCACGTTAAATCCATAGGAAAGCCCTAGTCTGTCAGCATTTACACCCTTCATGACAGAGTCGTGAAGAAACACCGCATTGGGCATGTCTTGATGCTCTTCTGTCTTTTTGGTACTAGGCGTTTTTCTTGTAGGCCTAGAGTTGGTGGTTTGACGTCAGTCACGGTCTTGACGTCATTTGCTGCCTGTTCTGCTGTTCTTATAGGAATTTCCTTTGAAGTAGTTTTTTTCATTTCTTTATTTGCTTCTCTAGCCCTGCACCTATCTTTTTGGCATGTGCATTTTTACCAGGAACTGGTGCAGCTGACCTAGCAACCTGAACATATGTGAGTTTGACAGTACCGTCTCTTGCTGGCCTAACCGTTTTTCCAGCGAGTTTATTTTCTCACTCAGAGAGGCAACAAGCATTTTTAGATCTTTTATTTCACTCACTGTCTCTGGGGGGCAGAGGAGGGAGGTCATTGAAGGCAGTCAGTAATGACGCAATGAATGCCTAGTATTTTCTAACGTTTTGTTCCTGTACCTTTTTATTATCTAAAGTATAAACGTGAAAGAATGGATGAAACAGTTGGTGAAGTAATTGTTTGTCCTGACGTTTTATGATTTTCTTTTTTTTAACTCTTAAAACATTCTTTATTTAAGTGTGTGTGTGTAGTGAGCATGCAGGTGTGTATGAGTATGTGTGTGCGTGTATATGTATATGTGGTATTTTGTATTTTTCAATGTATTATCTTATCGATTTTCCTCTTTTTACTGGTTTAATTTAATGGTAAAGGATGCAATAATGTAGTATTTCAGTATAATCATTAAGAAATTGGTTCTTAGATAGATGGCTTGATGAAAAAAAGCAAATGCATTGCTTATTCAATGTACCACGTGGAAATAAAATTTTGACTTGACTTGGAAATGTGTATGTGTGTGCACTCTGTGTATATGCGTGTATGCGTGCGCGCGCAAGTGTGTGTGTGTGCGTGTGAACCTAACTATATGACCATAATTGTCCCACATAAGGTCCTCTCCCCCACTCTCTCTCTCTCTCTGTCTTCTCAGTATGTTTTATTTGCATATGTAACAGTTTCACAATGACGTACAATTGAGATTGACGTCATTCCATCACGTCATTATAATAAACACCCCCTGAGGAAGGCGAAAGCCGAAATATTGGGGAACATCTATATATGTTGGTTTTTCTACTTTAACTTTGTGTAAGATGTATGTATATAAAATATGATAGATATGCTCCCTTTAAAACCCACAGAGTAAGGCATAAAGTACAGCCTGAATGGATAACTAAAATTGTATCTGAAGCACATTGAGATAACTTACTAAAAGCAAGAAAATCTTATGAATACAGGGCACAAAGAAACACGGTTTAGTTCATTAAAGCGAGCAAGTAAACAAAAGTATTTCCAAAATCTTACTTCATCCAAAAAAATCGAGATCTACATGTATGTGGAAAGCTATGAATCAACAAACCAATAAATTATAATCACTTTCCATTATTCAGAATATTTCCCTTGGTTACCTAAATACCTATTTTACCACCATGACAGATTCATTCATAAAACAAAACGATGCTGAACAATATTCCATTGAAAAATTGAAAAAAAGTTGTGGATCCAAACATATCAATTTAAACATGAAAATACCACCTTTAAACACAACTGAAGTTGATCAGTCCATTCAAAGCTTAATATAAACTAGTAGCCGTGGTCCAAATGGTGTGGATGGAAAAATTCTCAAAATCGCAACTCCTGTCATAACTGAAACACTCACTTATGTCTATAACTTGTGCATTGCAATGTGCTTTTCCCCATCACAAATCAAACTGGCCAAAATCATTCCCTCTTTATAAGTCTGTGACTCTTTAAACCCTTGTAACTACAGTACCAGTATTATCAATTATACCCAAACCTTTTGAAAAACATATACACAAACACCTTAGCCATCACGTAGAACATTACGGTCTTTTAATTGATAACCAGTCAAGATTCAGGAAAAGTCATTCTTGCTACACAGTTCTTACAAACATTGTAGATACTTGGCACAATAATATAAATGATGTTAATACATATTGTGGAGCTCTCTTTGTTGGCTTTACCAAAGCCTTTGATGTAACTAACCACAAACTGCTATGCCCAAAATCGTTGTATGGCATATCTGGTAACAGTCTAAAGCTTATCAGGTAAATCCTGTATAAGAGACAACAATACATATAAAAACAACCATATTATGATTATGGTAGCATAATTATTGTGCTAAATAATAATAAGATGACTATTTAGAACGTCAATAAAAATTCAATTTTAATCAACACACACATTAGGATTGAGAATACAATATATAAACACTCCTTGGAGGAGAAGGAATCTTAGCTTAATTACGATTTAAAAGTGTACACTAGCTTAGACGAACGCACACAGAACATCTTGTAGTAAAAAGTATGTTCTTTCGAGCCAGAAGGCCCATAGAGCCGGAGCTTATCCCAGTTTCTGTAGCGTTAAGCAAACTGATGGTTTTTCACCACCCCTGTGACAGGACGCTAGTCTGTCGCCAGATACTTCCCCAGCAGAGCTGGTACCCACTTGTACACCTGGGTGGAGTGAGGAAAATAGGAGTAAAGTGTCTTTCCCAAGGACACAACACCGAGCCGAGCGGGGATCGAACCCGCGACCTCTGGATCACGAGTTGACCGCCTAAACCACTAGACCACGGTGCCTCCTAGAACATCTTGCCCACACGTTAAATCCTGTTCCGCTTTTCGTATGAGTAGGCCATTGTGTGCCGGTGGGAACAGATGACAAAATTAACAACAACCGCATACACACCGGGACTGGATGTAAAAAAGCACACGAGTGCTTATTCCATTATCCTCGATATAATTTTTTTTTTTTTTTAATTTTTAATAGAGTGAGAGAATGGTTACAGCCCAACGAACACCCGACCCAGAGGCAAAGAGAACGATGCAGGATCAAGAAAGGTGCCACGGTGGATCGGTGGTTTAGAGGTAACCGCCTGTCTAGAAAGCGAAAAGTCCGGGTCGGAAGTGGGCGGTGTTTCAAATCCCGTTTGGACCCAAAAAATGTTCCCCCATCCACTAGACCTTGCTGTCCCGATGGTGTATCACCTTGTCGTGGTGGGATGGCTTGCGTGCTTCAATGACCCCCAGAGCTATGTGGGCGGGGGCTTCGGCCTCTGGCAGGTTCAACCATGCTCCCAACAGGTCTGGGGGGAGGAGACCATACTAAAACATCACCCTTCCTCCACAGGTTTGGGGTTGTGCATTGGCTAAGACCCCCATTCCTTTAAAAACCATCTTTTTACTAAAACCCTGCAATACCTCTAAACGAGCAAAACAGGGGGAAGAGCCCTACTGGAGGCCAAAACGCGTGTGGAGAAAGCCTTCGGGAAGCAAGTGCGCCGACCTCTTTAACAACCAAGCAACACCAGGATAGGGACCTGGAACACAAAAACCCGTACGAAACTGGTTAAAACAGCACATGTGAGTAAAAAAATGCCGGTACAACTAAAGATCCTTGGCCTGTGCGAGACCGATGGAATTCCCGGGCAAACAAAACTTGCGAGTGGAGACCACTATCATCTACTCTGGACGGAGAAAAAAGGCCCCAAAAGCCCCAACACACATGAGTAGCGCTGTGAAGAGACCCGAAGCAACGCAAGCCCCGCTGTCCTGGGAACCAGTGTCACCAGGATCCTCACAGCACGTTTCAACTCAAAAGGCAAGAAAGGTTACCATCCTTCAGTGCTACGCTCCAACAAATACAGCAGAGTTAGAAGTTTAAAAAAAAACTTCTTCGAACAAGTCCAGCCCCCAATCATGGACAAAGCACCCAAAGAGGGACCTAAAAATATAATGGCAGACTTTAAATTGCCAAAGTGGGGACAGACAACACAGAGAACTGATCATGGGCAGACATGGCACTGGAGAAAAAATGAAAATGGAGAATTTTTTAAAAAGAATTTTGCATGTTTAACGACCTGGTCATTGGAGGCACCATCTTTCCTCACAAGAAAGACCACATGGACTCCCCCCCCCCCCCCCCCCCCCCGATGGCAAGACAGAAAACCAGATTGACTACATCACCATTAGGCGAAAGTGGAGAAGGAGCCTGAAGGAAAGAGAAAAAATAGAAGAATTCAGGCTCGAACTGAGGAACAACTTCAGTGTGCTTTCCCAGCTGCCAGAGGAAACAGTCGAGGAGCAATGGCAGAGTCTACGTGAGACCTGGAAGACAACATGCCAAACAGTACTGGGAAAGAAAACAAGAAAATACAAGGAGTGGCTGACAACAGAAACATGGGCACTGATCACCGAGAGAAAACAGCTGAAAGATCAGATAACGAACACAAGATCAAGAAAAGAAACAGGGAAATGCAAGCATGCTACTGGGACAAAACAACGGGCATAAAGAGAAATGCAAGAAGAGACAAGAGAAATTTCATTGAGGACTGACTCAGGAAGCAGAGATGCAGCAGGGCCAAAGAAATATGAAGAGACTGTACGAGATCACGAGAACTCTCTCAGGAAAAAACAACAAACCTAGCTGCCCTGTCAAAGATAAGAATGGCAATACCATTCCAGGTGAGGAGGGCAGAGAGCAAGATGGGCAGAGCACCTTCAAAGAACGCTCAACAGACCTGCACCACCCATGCCGCCTGACATCCCCCACCTACTGAATCCTTGGCATCAACACGCCCCCTACCAAGAATGAGATCACCAAAGCCATCAAGTCACTCAAATCAGGCCAAACAGCCAGGCCCAGCGGTATACCAAACCTGAAAGCCTGAAGCAGCCATCCAAACTTCCACTGAGATGTTATACCCACTCCTATACAAGACTTGGGCAAGAGAGTGTACCAGAAGACTGGAAGAAAGGCCATCTCGTAAAGTGCCAAAGAAAGGGGACCTTGTCCTCCTGCAACAACTGAGGGGGAATCATGCTACTGTCCCTCCCAGGGAAAATAATGACAAGGATCATGCTAGACAGACTGAAGACAGCAAGGACAAGACACTTCGGGATGAACAGGCAGGTTTAGGCAAGAAAGTCTGCACAGATCAAAATGCCCAATGCGCATCATCCATGAGCAGTCCTGAAGTGGCAGACCCCTATATTTAGTCTTTGTCGACTTCCAGAAGGGATTTGAAGGCATCTCTGTCGACGCTGTTATTTGGAAACTGATGCATCACTATGGCTTTCCACCAAAGTTCATCACCATCATCCAGCAGCTATATGAAGATGCCACCTGTCAAGTCATCCATGAAGGGAAACTGAGGGAAGCCTTCTCCGTAAGGACCGGTGTTCGTCAGGGCTGTCTGTTGTCGCCAACCATTTCCCGTTGGTGGTTTTACTGGATAATGCGGCAAGCCACAGCAGGCAGGAAAACCGGCATACAGTGACCCTATGAAGCAGTGGAAGACCTGGACTTCGCAGACGACATCAGCCCTTTTCCTCCCACAGGCAACAAGACGCACAAGAGAAGCTTTGTCGTGTTGCTGGGCGAAGCTGAAAAGACTGGCCTTCAAATCACATTCGGAAGACGGGATCATGAGGGTGAACAACAAAAACACATGACCCAGTGCGACTGCAGCAAGAACCATCAAAGAAGTCACCAAGTTTAATTTACCTGGGCAATGTCGTCAGTAAAGATGGGGGAACAGATGGAAGACATTAAGTGCCGATTTAACAAAGCCCGTCACGCCCCTTTAACACCCTTCGGCCAATTTGGGGTCAACAAGCCCTCTCATTCAAAATAAGCTTCGGATCTACAACACCAATGTAAAAACGGGCCCCACTTTATGGCTCAGAAACCTGGGGGGTAACAAAAAACCCAAAACCCCCAAACTCCAGTCTTTTACCAACAAATGCCTCGGGGACATCCCAACATCAGGTGGCCGGAAGTTTATATCCAACAAACAACTGTGGGACAGGACCAGACAACCCAATCGAGTCCATCATTAAACAAAGGAAGTGGGGATGGATCGGCCATACACTCCGCAAGCCTGCGTCAAATGTCACCAGACAGGCCCTTGACTGGAATCCACAAGGGAAGCGGAAAGTTGGTCGACCAAAGCAGACCTGGGGCAGAAGTGTTGACGAAGAAACGAAGGCAGCCGGAATGACATGGGCCGAGCTGAAGAGGATCTCCCAAAACCGAGTTCGTTGGAGGGGTGTTGTTGCAGCCCTATGTTCCCCAAGGAACCAAGAGGCATAAGTCACTAGACCTTGAGTGGTGGTCTGGGCGCAACAAGACGGCAACAAGAGGGTTGTCCCTGGCAAAATTCTGTAGAAAAAAAAGCCACTCTGATAGGGAAACAAATGCAGTTGTAGACAGAAAAAAAGAAAAAAAATGGGTGGCGCTGCTCTGTGGCGACGCGCTCTCCCCGGGGAGAGCAGCCCGAATTTCACACAGAGAAATCTGACGTGACAAAGTGATATAAATAAATAAATAAATAAACTAACAGGCGAGCAGCCATCGTCTTCAGCCTCTGTGCAACAGCCAAGTACAGACTCAGTCATTCTGCACCAGGATCAGACCTGCAGACCAGACACCCATGTCAGACTGGCATACCGGAGGGCAGACAAAGATACGAAAGGGAGCACAGGGTGGCGCGGCCTTGAAGACTAACACACCATCTACAGGCTGACAACAACAAAGGATGAATGGAAAACGATGAAAGTGGAACATGAAAGGACCAACAGCAACAACGACAACAACAACAACAAAGTTCAGGAGAAGGGGAACAACAAGGAAAAGACAGAAGACTACCCAAGAAGAGAGAGAGAGAGAGAGACAATGACAATGACAATGACAAATTCTTTTATTTCGAGGATAATGAATAAGCACACATGTGCTTTTTTACATCCAGTCCCCGCCCGTTAGGGATACATATCTTAATAATAATAACCCAATACTTATACAGTCTCGCAATAAAAACAAGGGGAAATAACCCTTTTCAAAACAGCTCCCCCCCAACACCCTCCCCCCCCCCCCCCCAAGCAAGCAATTAAAAGAAAATCCTAAGAATACCCCACCCCTACCCCCACCCTCCAAAAAACCCAAACCAAAACAAACAAACAAAAAAAAGAGAAAAAAAACCAAACCAACAAAAGATGATAAAAAAGAGAAAAACAGACAAACAACAACAGAACAAGAGCTACAACAAAGCCAAGAAAAATAACACAAACCAAACTTAATAATCATAAAGATAAACATCTACACATTGTCAAATGGTACACATACTTGTTACACATAATTATAAGATATTGAAATAGGGCACTCATTAAAACTTAAGTACAGAGGCAAGTCCAATAAAGTATTGAAAATATAAAAATATGAATCCTTCATCAGGATATACTATGACTATAAGCAGGACGATAAAAGGTGAGAGAGACAGAGACAGAGAGTGTGTATACATTTGAATTTGTAAAAAAAAACACCTATTAATTGTAACTGGCCGCATGTGAATGAGTCGGATGAATGAAAGCGCTTTGATTTGTTTCTTTGCAAGATATAATGCTATATAAATTCCATTTATTATAATTATTATTATTAAATGGATAAGCACAGGGCTTCTTTACACCATGCTCTCACAAAAAAGAAAGAAAAGAAGAAAAGAGAGAGAAGAAGAGAAGAGAGAGAGAGAGAGAGTTGTGGACTCTTGTGTGACAAGTTATCACCCTCAGCGCTGATGTCCCATGATACCCCCCTGTTCATGATGACTGTTCACTCACAAAGGGTTAAGTACAAGTAGTACTGGCAGATACTCTTCGCTCTTCTTCTGACAACAACAGCAGCAGCAGCAGCAGCAAGAACGACACTCTTCACTAGATGGTGGCCAATACAAGCCCAGGTCTACAAGCGAAAGAAACCACCCCTTGGACAACTTTGACCTGAGGCTACAGGTAACTATTGTTATTGATTAGTTATGCAGAATTGCTTAGTATTCGCGATTCTTTACATGTCTAGAAGAAAAACATTTCCAAAAACAAGAAGATAAATGTTGGAGGGTTTTATTACGATTCCCCAAAAAAAAGAACTTGGCTAGATTATCAAGGTGGGGCAAGATTTCTTTGCCCTTCCTCTCCAGCGTCTTTACTTTTACTTAACTCTTTTAGGTGTGGTTGGGGCACTGCATTGAAATTTTCAGGAAGTGTCTTGAGCAAGCTGAATATTGCTGAACTCCAGGTTCACCTATACTGATATTTTTGCATATGCAACTGTTTTTGTCTACTGTTAAGGTAGGCTAGTCGCTTTCCTACTTGGGCATGATTAAACAACAGTAAGCTTGCAGTTATTTATTTGTGGTCAGCTTCCCACCAGTATACAATGGCTTACTATTCCAAAAGGCGTAACAGGTTTCAGCAGGTGCGCAAGATGTTCTGCGTGAATTTGCACACCGGACCTCGGTTTATAGTCTCAACTGAAGGACTTTTGGGGAAATGGAAGTCGGAACTGATGCTAACTCCATAGGAAAATCCTCAAACGGGCACCTTGGAGGTGGCCGACTAAGACGAAGATTTGATTCTAGATCTGTCTTTAGATGCATCAAAAGTGACCAAGCAGGTCAATAGGGAAGTCTTTTTTGAGCCCAGGTAACTTCTATGGTTGGCAGAAAATGACAGAGCCAGGCTTATGTGGAAATTTTTCCTGACCACTGATACTAAAACTTTTTTTTTTTAATCTCACTAAAAAAACAACCTTTTGTAGGAAAGTGAAGGGTTGCACTTGTGCTCATGATTTATCCCCTCCTGACACTCAGCATTCTAGCTGACTGGCACTGTAAAATTCATTTTGCATTCGAGATTTTGTAAGGCCAGTTGGTCTTCTTTGCCATCTTTCAAAAGTTTCCAATTGATTTGACTGGAGGTGATCGTTCGCATGCTGAGTGCTCCATTTTAAACAATGGTTAGTTATATTTTCCATTCAGCGTGTGCCTACATGATTTCTCCTGCACACCAGTTCAAAAATTTAAGGCCAGCCATTAGGACGTGACAGTAGTTAAGTTCAGATAGCCTTGTCTAAACTTCTAAACTTGTGACAAGTCGCGTATTTTATTTCTCGTTCCTGAGATTTTTTATTTCGGCCTGTTCTTTTATTTCGAGGATAATGGAAAAGCACTCTGTGCTTTTTTACGTCCAGTCGTTGGCTAATTTTGTCATCCTTCCCCCGGCACACAATGGCCTCCTCTTCCGAAAAGTGAAACTGGTTTTAGCGTGTGCGCAAGATGTTTTTCGTGCCTTCTCACACGGCACTCGAATTATCAGTCTCATACCAAGGATTAACATCGCTCGAATAGAGCAGCGAGGTTCACCAATGGTGAGATTTTGCGTATGCGTGCGCCCGGTTTTGCCCACAATAAGGTAGCCGCATTCCGACGTCGGGGATACATGCTGGGTATGTTAAGTGTTTCCGTAACACACCAAACGCTGACATGAGTTTCGGGATCTTTAACGTGCATATTTGATCTTCTGCGTGTGTGTACACTCGTACTCGGGAGTTATCGCACTGGCAGGTCTGCACTTGAAAGTTTACCTGGGCGATTACAAAAACCCCACCCTTAATCAGACGCCGCCGAGATTCAAACCCACGACTTTTTTGACCCATGGGACTGAAGTCGAACATTCTTAACCACTTGGCTATAGCGTCCATCAGCATACGACTTGAACCGGGAAGACACCTTATTCATTGGAGATTCAAACCCGCACCGACTGTTGTCGTCAGATTACGATGACAGCGCCGTAAACACAATCTTATTCATGTTACTGGAAAGTTGTTTTAGCTATTTCACCAGCTTATATAAATTCATTGTTGTATGCCATAATCAGTCATCTATTGATGGGAAGACTGGAGCAACAAAACGTGCCATTCCTGGAGTGTTTAGGCTAATTGCCCTGTTTTGTTTTGTATATTTTCTTTAAACCTTTCGAGCTTTGAGAAATACAAACGCACGTATGCGACCATTCTTGCACACCATTAAGGTAACCGCATTCCGACGTCGGGGATGTATGCTGGATATGTTCCTGTTTCCGTAACCTACTGAACGCCGACATGAATTATGGGATCTTTAATGTGTATATTAAGATCTTTTGCATGCGTGTATATGAAGGGAAAAAGGCACTGGCAGGTTGACCTGTGAGATTGTAAAAATCTCTACCCCTAATTCACCGGACGTCGGCGCCGAGATTCGAATTAGCGAGTTCGTGGACCCCTGGGTTTGAAGTCGAACGGTCTTGACTTGTCCGCCATAGCGTTCGTCTCACCCAGGGATGTTTTTCGGGTCAAATCAGAGAAGAAGAAAAAAGTCGCAGTTATTTTCGTTCCTGGGCTCATGCACCGAAGTTTACCAATGCTGATAATTATTTTAATTGTATAATACGAACCCTTCCCCACCATTAAATTTCCGCATGCGGCATACCCATTATGTGATGTTAAACATAGGC
>CM054141.1:33046183-33131183 GCA_028751875.1 Rapana venosa
TGGTGAAGTAAGTAGGAACAGAATGTGCCTGACTTTTCTCTTGGTGTTTTGGGGTTGTTGTTTTTTAGAGAATGAAGTTCAAAAAGAAAATTGAAGAAGAATATAGCATGGTCAATAATGGTGTAGAAAGTATGTGGGTGGGGGTTTTCTTTTCTTTTGTTTTATGATTGTTTGTAGTGTTGTTGTTTTTTAATCACATGAAATGTGAAAGCAAAAAACAAAGGTGGTCATGTGATTGGCATTGAGAATGTGTGCAATAAGTTTGGTTGATGTTGGTGGCAGATCTGTGAATTAATCTTCCGCTGGAAGATTGATGGCAGATTTTACACCAACACATGCAGCAAAATAAAAAATGTATGATGTATGCTTTTAAGTCTAGTAATGGATAGAGTGTGCCTGTTTGTTGTTTTGTTTGTTTGTTTTGTTTGGGGTTTTTTGTCTTTTAGATAATGAAATGAAAATGTAAATTGAAGAAAGTCACATGGTCAATATTAATGTAGAAAGTGTGTGGGCAGAGATTTTCTTTATTCCTTTTTGTTTTATTATTGTTTTGAGCATGTGTTTTTAATTACATACAATGTGAAAGCAAAAAACAAAGCTCTTCGTGTGATTAGTATTGAGAATGTGAAATAGATTAAGTTGATGTTGGCGGCAGATCTGTGAATTGATCTTCCGCCAGAACATTGATGGCAGATTTTACACCAACACATGTGGCAAAAAGAAGACTTGTATATATAGAATTATGATTTTAACGTTAGTAGTGAAGAGTGTGCCTTGCTTTTTTTTTTTTTTTTCTTTTTATCTATTTGTTTTTTGATAATGAGATCAAAATGTAAACTGAAGAAAAATGTAGCATATTTATTAATGGTATATAGAGTGTGTGGGGAGAAGTTTCTTTCCTTTTATTTATTTTTTTTAATCAGATGAAGTGTGAAAACATAAAGCTGGTCCTGTACTGTGATTGGTATCAATTCTGTGTGAAATTAAAGTTGATGTTGGTGGCAGGTCTGTGTGCTGATCTTCTGCTAAAAGATACAGATTTTACACCAACACAACTTCATGCTGTATGATCGGAAGTCTAGTAACAGGTTAAAGTGTACCTGTGATTTTGTTTTTTGGGTATTTTTAACCTTATTAAATGTAAATTGAGAAGAAAAATATGATAGTTTGTATAATGATGTGGAAAGTGTATGGGGAGAAGGGGTCTTTTTTCAAATCACATCAAATGTGAAATGAATATCAAATCTGGTCGCGTTATTGCCATTGACGTGTCTTGAAATCACTTTGGTTGATGTAGGTGGCAGATCTGTGAATTGATTTACCGCTGGAAGATTGATGGCAGATTTTACACCAACACATCTTACAAAAAAAAAGACTTATGGTATATGATTTTAAGTTTAGTAGTGATGAGTGTGCCTGGCTTTTTTTTTTTACCAATAATGAGATGAAAATGTATATTGAGGAAAATGTAGCATGGTCAGTAATGGTGTAGAAAGTGTGTGGGTGGAGGTTTTCTTTTCTTTTGTTTTATGATTGTTTTTTGTTTGTGTGGGTTTTTTTAATCACATGAAATGTGAAAGCAAAAAACAAAGCTGGTCATGTGATTGGCATTGAGAATGTGTGCAATAAGTTTAGTTGATGTTGGTGGCAGATCTGTGAATTGGTTTTCCACTGGAAGATTGATGGCAGATTTTACACCAACACATGCGACAAAAAACCCCGTATGGTGTGTGCTTTTAAGTCTAGTAATGGATAGAGTGTCCCTGTTTTTTGTGTTTTTTTTTTCCTTTTAGATAATGAAATGAAAATATAAATTGAAGAAAAATGTCACATGATCAATATTGGTGTAGAGTGTGTGGGCAGAGATTTTCTTTATTCCATTTTGTTTTATTATTTTTAGCGTGTGTTTTTAATTACATGCAATGTGAAAGCAAAAAACAAAGTTCGTCGTGTGATTAGCATTGAGAATGTGAAATAGATGAAGTTGATGTTGGTGGCAGATCTGTGAATTGATCTTCTGCCAGAAGATTGATGGCAGATTTTACACCAACACATGTGGCAAGAAGACTAGTATATATATAGAATTATGATTTTAACTTAAGTAGTGAACAGAGTGTGCCTTGCTTTTTTTTGCTTTTTTCTTTTATCTGTTTGTTTTTTGATAATGAGATCAAAATGTAAACTGAAGAAAAATGTAGCATATTTATTAATGGTATAGAGAGTGTGTGGGGAGAAGTTTCTTTCCTTTTATTTATTTTATTTAATCAGATGAAGTGTGAAAACATAAAGCTGGTCTTGTACTGTGATTGGTATCAATTTTGTGTGAAATTAAAGTTGATGTTGGTGGCAGGTCTGTGTGCTGATCTTCTGCTAGAAGATAGATACAGATTTTACACCAACACATCTTCATGCATTATGATCAGAAGTCTAGTAGCAGGTTAAAGTGTACCTGTGATTTGGGTTTTTTGGTTTTTTTAACCTTTATTAAATGTAAATTGAGAAGAAAAATATGATAGTTTGTATAATGATGTGGAAAGTGTATGGGGAGAAGGGGTCTTTTTTCAAATCACATCAAATGTGAAATGAATATAAAATCTGGTCGCGTTATTGCCATTGACGTGTCTTGAAATCACTTTGGGTGATGTAGGTGGCAGATCTGTGAATTGATCTTCCGCTGGAAGATGGATGGCAGATTTTACACCAACACATCTTACAAAAAAAAGAAGACTTATGGTATATGATTTTAAGTTTAGTAGTGAATAGAGTGTGCCTGGCTTTCTTTTTTTCCAATAATGAGATGAAAATGTATGTTGAGGAAAAATATAGCATGGTCAGTAATGGTGTAGAAAGTGTGTGGGTGGAGGTTTTCTTTTCTTTTGTTTTATGAATGTTTTTTGTTTGTGTGGGTTTTTTTAATCACATGAAATGTGAAAGCAAAAAAGAAAGCTGGTCATGTGATTGGCATTGAGAATGTGTGCAATAAGTTTAGTTGATGTTGGTGGCAGATCTGTGAATTGGTTTTCCACTGGAAGATTGATGGCAGATTTTACACCAACACATGTGGCAAAAAAACCCCGTATGGTGTGTGCTTTTAAGTCTAGTAATGGATAGAGTGTCCCTGTTTTTTTGTGGTTTTTTTTCCTTTTAGATAATGAAATGAAAATATAAATTGAAGAAAAATGTCACATGATCAATATTGGTGTAGAGTGTGTGGGCAGAGATTTTTTTTATTCCTTTTTGTTTTATTATTTTTAGCGTGTGTTTTTAATTACATGCAATGTGAAAGCAAAAAACAAAGTTCGTCGTGTGATTAGCATTGAGAATGTGAAATAGATGAAGTTGATGTTGGTGGCAGATCTGTGAATTGATCTTCTGCCAGAAGATTGATGGCAGATTTTACACCAACACATGTGGCAAGAAGACTTTTATATATAGAATTATGATTTTAACTTTAGTAGTGAACAGAGTGTGCCTTGCTTTTTTTTGCTTTTTCCTTTTATCTGTTTGTTTTTTGATAATGAGATCAAAATGTAAACTGAAGAAAAATGTAGCATATTTATTAATGGTATAGAGAGTGTGTGGGGAGAAGTTTCTTTCCTTTTATTTATTTATTGTTTTTAATCACATGAAGTGTGAAAACATAAAGCTGGTCTTGTACTGTGATTGGTATCAATTTTGTGTGAAATTAAAGTTGATGTTGGTGGCAGGTCTGTGTGCTGATCTTCTGCTAGAAGATAGATACAGATTTTACACCAACACATCTTCATGCATTATGATCAGAAGTCTAGTAGCAGGTTAAAGTGTACCTGTGATTTTGGGTTTTTTGGTTTTTTTAACCTTATTAAATGTAAATTGAGAAGAAAAATATGATAGTTTGTATAATGATGTGGAAAGTGTATGGGGGAGAAGGGGTCTTTTTTCAAATCACATCAAATGTGAAATGAATATCAAATCTGGTCGCGTTATTGCCATTGACGTGTCTTGAAATCACTTTGGGTGATGTAGGTGGCAGATCTGTGAATTGATCTTCCGCTGGAAGATGGATGGCAGATTTTACACCAACACATCTTACAAAAAAAAGAAGACTTATGGTATATGATTTTAAGTTTAGTAGTGAATAGAGTGTGCCTGGCTTTCTTTTTTTCCAATAATGAGATGAAAATGTATATTGAGGAAAATGTAGCATGGTCAGTAATGGTGTAGAAAGTGTGTGGGTGGAGGTTTTCTTTTCTTTTGTTTTATGAATGTTTTTTGTTTGTGTGGGTTTTTTTAATCACATGAAATGTGAAAGCAAAAAAGAAAGCTGGTCATGTGATTGCATTGAGATGTGTGCAATAAGTTTAGTTGATGTTGGTGGCAGATCTGTGAATTGGTTTTCCACTGGAAGATTGAGGCAGATTTTACACCAACCACAATGTGGCAAAAAAAACCCATATGGTGTGTGCTTTTAAGTTCTAGTAATGGATAGAGTGTCCCTGTTTTTGTGGTTTTTTTTCCTTTAGTAAGAAATGAAATAAAAATTGAAGAAAAATGTCACAGATCAATATTGGTGAGAGTGTGTGGGGAGAGATTTTTTATTCCTTTTTGTTTTATTATTTTAGCGTGTGTTTTAATTACATGCATTGAAAGCAAAAAAAAGTTGTCGTGTGATTAGCATGAGAATGTGAAATAGATGAAGTTGAGTTGGTGGCAAGATCTGTGAATTGATCTCTGCAGAAGATTGATGCAGATTTTACACCAACACATGTGGCAAGAAACTAGTATATATATAGAATTTGATTTTAACTTTAGTAAGTGAACAAGTGTGCCTTGCTTTTTTTTTCTTTTATCTGTTGTTTTTGATAATGAGATCAAAATGTAAACTGAAGAAAAAGTAGCATATTTATTAATGGTATAGAGAGTGTGTGGGGAGAAGTTTCTTTCCTTTTATTTATTTATTGTTTTTAATCAGATAAAGTGTGAAAACATAAAGCTGGTCTTGTACTGTGATTGGTATCAATTTTGTGTGAAATTAAAGTTGATGTTGGTGGCAGGTCTGTGTGCTGATCTTCTGCTAGAAGATAGATACAGATTTTACACCAACACATCTTCATGCTGTATGATCAGAAGTCTAGTAGCAGGTTAAAGTGTACCTGTGATTTTGTTTTTTTTGGTTTTTTTAACCTTATTAAATGTAAATTGAGAAGAAAATTATGATAGTTTGTATAATGATGTGGAAAGTGTATGGGGAGAAGGGGTCTTTTTTCCAATCACATAAAATGTGAAATGAATATCAAATCTGGTCGCGTTATTGCCATTGACGTGTCTTGAAATCACTTTGGTTGATGTAGGTGGCAGATCTGTGAATTGATTTTCCGCTGGAAGATTGATGGCAGATTTTACACCAACACATCTTACAAAAAAAAAGAGACTTATGGTATATGATTTTAAGTTTAGTAGTGAAGAGTGTGCCTGGCTTTTTTTTTCCAATAATGAGATGAAAATGTATTTTGAGGAAAATGTAGCATGGTCAGTAATGGTGTAGAAAGTGTGTGGGTGGAGGTTTTCTTTTCTTTTGTTTTATGAATGTTTTTTGTTTTGTGTGGTTTTTTAATCACATGAAATGTGAAAGCAAAAAAGAAAGCTGGTCATGTGATTGGCATTGAGAATGTGTGCAATAAGTTTAGTTGATGTTGGTGGCAGATCTGTGAATTGGTTTTCCACTGGAAGATTGATGGCAGATTTTACACCAACACATGCGGCAAAAAAAACAACGTATGGTGTGTGCTTTTAAGTCTAGTAATGGATAGAGTGTGCCTGTTTTTTTGTTTGTTTTTTTTTTCCTTTTAGATAATGAAATGAAAATATAAATTGAAGAAAAATGTCACATGATCAATATTGGTGTAGAGTGTGTGGGCAGAGATTTTTTTTA
This sequence comes from Rapana venosa, assembly GCA_028751875.1. Taxonomy (NCBI): domain Eukaryota; kingdom Metazoa; phylum Mollusca; class Gastropoda; order Neogastropoda; family Muricidae; genus Rapana; species Rapana venosa. Next base: position 33,052,095 of record CM054141.1, read on the forward strand.
TTCCATTTTGTTCTATTATTTTTAGCATGTGTTTTTAATTACATGCAATGTGAAAGCAAAAAACAAAGTTCATCGTGTGATTAGCATTGAGAATGTGAAATAGATGAAGTTGATGTTGGTGGCAGATCTGTGAATTGATCTTCTGCCAGAAGATTGATGGCAGATTTTACACCAACACATGTGGCAAGAAGACTTTTATATATAGAATTATGATTTTAACTTTAGTAGTGAACAGAGTGTGCCTTGCTTTTTTTTTCTTTTTTCTTTTATCTGTTTGTTTTTTGATAATGAGATCAAAATGTAAACTGAAGAAAAATGTAGCATATTTATTAATGGTATAGAGAGTGTGTGGGGAGAAGTTTCTTTCCTTTTATTTATTTATTTTTTAATCAGATGAAGTGTGAAAACATAAAGCTGGTCTTGTACTGTGATTGGTATCAATTTTGTGTGAAATTAAAGTTGATGTTGGTGGCAGGTCTGTGTGCTGATCTTCTGCTAGAAGATAGATACAGATTTTACACCAACACATCTTCATGCATTATGATCAGAAGTCTAGTAGCAGGTTAAAGTGTACCTGTGATTTTGGGTTTTTTGGTTTTTTTAACCTTATTAAATGTAAATTGAGAAGAAAAATATGATAGTTTGTATAATGATGTGGAAAGTGTATGGGGAGAAGGGGTCTTTTTTCAAATCACATCAAATGTGAAATGAATATCAAATCTGGTCGCGTTATTGCCATTGACGTGTCTTGAAATCACTTTGGTTGATGTAGGTGGCAGATCTGTGAATTGATTTTCCGCTGGAAGATAAATGGCAGATTTTACACCAACACATCTTACAAAAAAAAAGACTTATGGTATATGATTTTAAGTTTAGTAGTGAAGAGTGTGCCTGGCTTTTTTTTTCCAATAATGAGATGAAAATGTATTTTGAGGAAAATGTAGCATGGTCAGTAATGGTGTAGAAAGTGTGTGGGTGGAGGTTTTCTTTTGTTTTGTTTTATGATTGTTTTTTGTTTTGTGTGTTTTTTTAATCACATGAAATGTGAAAGCAAAAAACAAAGCTGGTCATGTGATTGGCATTGAGAGTGTGCAATAAGTTTAGTTGATGTTGGTGGCAGATCTGTGAATTGGTTTTCCACTGGAAGATTGATGGCAGATTTTACACCAACACATGTGGCAAAAAAAACCCGTATGGTGTGTGCTTTTAAGTCTAGTAATGGATAGAGTGTGCCTGTTTTTTTTGGTTTTTTTCCTTTTAGATAATGAAATGAAAATATAAATTGAAGAAAAATGTCACATGATCAATATTGGTGTAGAGTGTGTGGGCAGAGATTTTCTTTATTCCATTTTGTTTTATTATTTTTAGCGTGTGTTTTTAATTACATGCAATGTGAAAGCAAAAAACAAAGTTCGTCGTGTGATTAGCATTGAGAATGTGAAATAGATGAAGTTGATGTTGGTGGCAGATCTGTGAATTGATCTTCTGCCAGAAGATTGATGGCAGATTTTACACCAACACATGTGGCAAGAAGACTTTTATATGTAGAATTATGATTTTAACTTTAGTAGTGAACAGAGTGTGCCTTGCTTTTTTTTGCTTTTTTCTTTTATCTGTTTTTTTGATAATGAGATCAAAATGTAAACTGAAGAAAAATATAGCATATTTATTAATGGTATAGAGAGTGTGTGGGGAGAAGTTTCTTTCCTTTTATTTATTTATTTTTTTTAATCAGATGAAGTGTGAAAATATAAAGCTGGTCCTGTACTGTGATTGGTATCAATTTGTGTGAAATTAAAGTTGATGTTGGTGGCAGGTCTGTGTGCTGATCTTCTGCTAGAAGATAGATACAGATTTTACACCAACACATCTTCATGCATTATGATCAGAAGTCTAGTAGCAGGTTAAAGTGTACCTGTGATTTGGGTTTTTTGGTTTTTTGAACCTTATTAAATGTAAATTGAGAAGAAAAATATGATAGTTTGTATAATGATGTGGAAAGTGTATGGGGAGAAGGGGTCTTTTTTCAAATCACATCAAATGTGAAATGAATATCAAATCTGGTCGCGTTATTGCCATTGACGTGTCTTGAAATCACTTTGGGTGATGTAGGTGGCAGATCTGTGAATTGATTTTCTGCTGGAAGATTGATGGCAGATTTTACACCAACACATCTTACAAAAAAAAAGACTTATGGTATATGATTTTAAGTTTAGTAGTGAAGAGTGTGCCTGGCTTTTTTTTTTTCCAATAATGAGATGAAAATGTATATTGAGGAAAATGTAGCATGGTCAGTAATGGTGTAGAAAGTGTGTGGGTGGAGGTTTTCGTTTCTTTTGTTTTGTGAATGTTTTTTGTTTGTGTGGGTTTTTTTTAATCACATGAAATGTGAAAGCAAAAAAGAAAGCTGGTCATGTGATTGGCATTGAGAATGTGTGCAATAAGTTTAGTTGATGTTGGTGGCAGATCTGTGAATTGGTTTTCCACTGGAAGATTGATGGCAGATTTTACACCAACATATGCGGCCAAAAAACCCCGTATGGTGTGTGCTTTTAAGTCTAGTAATGGATAGAGTGTGCCTGTTTTTTTATTTTTTTTTTTCCTTTTAGATAATGAAATGAAAATATAAATTGAAGAAAAATGTCACATGATCAATATTGGTGTAGAGTGTGTGGGCAGAGATTTTCTTTATTCCATTTGTTTTATATTTTAGCGTGTGTTTTTAATTACATGCAATGTGAAAGCAAAAAACAAAGTTCGTCGTGTGATTAGCATTGAGAATGTGAAATAGATGAAGTTGATGTTGGTGGCAGATCTGTGAATTGATCTTCTGCCAGAAGATTGATGGCAGATTTTACACCAACACATGTGGCAAGAAGACTTTTATATGTAGAATTATGATTTTAACTTTAGTAGTGAACAGAGTGTGCCTTGCTTTTTTTTGCTTTTTTCTTTTATCTGTTTTTTGATAATGAGATCAAAATGTAAACTGAAGAAAAATATAGCATATTTATTAATGGTATAGAGAGTGTGTGGGGAGAAGTTTCTTTCCTTTTATTTATTTATTGTTTTTAATCACATGAAGTGTGAAAACATAAAGCTGGTCTTGTACTGTGATTGGTATCAATTTTGTGTGAAATTAAAGTTGATGTTGGTGGCAGGTCTGTGTGCTGATCTTCTGCTAGAAGATAGATACAGATTTTACACCAACACATCTTCATGCATTATGATCAGAAGTCTAGTAGCAGGTTAAAGTGTACCTGTGATTTTTTTTTTTTTAATCTTATTCAATGTAAATTGAGAAGAAGAAAAATGATAGTTTGCATAATGATGTGGAAAGTGTATGGGGAGAAGGGGGTCTTTCAAATCACATCAAATATCAAATCTGGTCATGAGATTGCCAATGATGTTTCTTGAAATCACTTTGATTGATGTAGGTGGCAGATCTGTGAATTGATCTTCCGCTGGAAGATTGATGGCAGATTTTGCACCAACACATCTGACAAAAAAAAGACTTATAGGTATATGATTTTTAGTTTAGTAGTGAAGAGTGTGCCTGGCTTTTTTTTTTTCCAATAATGAGATGAAAATGTATATTGAGGAAAATGTAGCATGGTCAGTAATGGTGTAGAAAGTGTGTGGGTGGAGGTTTTCTTTTCTTTTGTTTTATGATTGTTTTTTGTTTTGTGTGGTTTTTTAATCACATGAAATGTGAAAGCAAAAAAGAAAGCTGGTCATGTAATTGGCATTGAGAATGTGTGCAATAAGTTTAGTTGATGTTGGTGGCAGATCTGTGAATTGGTTTTCCACTGGAGATTGATGGCAGATTTTACACCAACACATGCGGCAAAAAAACAACGTTATGGTGGTGTGCTTTTAAGTCTAGTAATGGATTAGAGTGCCTGTTTTTTTATTTGTTTTTTTTTCCTTTTAGATAATGAAATGAAAATATAAATTGAAGAAAAATGTCACATGATCAATATTGGTGTAGAGTGTGTGGGCAGAGATTTTTTTTTATTCCATTTTGTTCTATTATTTTTAGCATGTGTTTTTAATTACTGCAATGTGAAAGCAAAAAAACAAAGTTTCATGTGGTGATTAGCAATGAGAATGTGAAATAGATGAAGTTGATGTTGGTGGCAGATCTGTGAATTGATCTTTGCCAGAAGTTGATGGCAGATTTTACACCAAACATGTGGCAAGAAGACTTTTATATATAGATTATGATTTTAACTTTAGTAGTGAACAGAGTGTGCCTTGTTTTTTTTTTCTTTTTTTCTTTTATTGTTTGTTTTTTATATGAGATCAAAATGTAAACTGAAGAATAATGTAGCATATTTTTTTTTAATTTTGGTATAGGAGTGTGTTGGGAGAAGTTTTTTTCCCTTTTTTTATTTATTTTTTGTTTTTAATCACATGAAGTGTGAAAAATAAAGATGGTCTTGTACTGTGATTGGTTATCAATTTGTGTGAAATTAAAGTTGATGTTGGTGGCAGGTCTGTGTGCTGATCTTCTGCTAGAAGATAGTTACAGATTTTACACCAACACATCTTCATGCATTATGATCAGAGTCTAGTAGCAGGTTAAAGTGTACCTGTGATTTTGGGGTTTTTTTTGGTTTTTTAAACCCTTTATTTAATGTAAATTGAGAAGAAAAATATGATAGTTTGTATAATGATGTGGAAAGTGTATGGGGAGAAGGGGTCTTTTTTCAAATCACATCAAATGTGAAATGAATATCAAATCTGGTCGCGTTATTGCCATTGACGTGTCTTGAAATCACTTTGGGTGATGTAGGTGGCAGATCTGTGAATTGATTTTCCGCTGGAAGATTGATGGCAGATTCTACACCAACACATCTTACAAAAAAAAAGACTTATGGTATATGATTTTTAGTTTAGTAGTGAAGAGTGTGCCTGGCTTTTTTTTTCCCCAATAATGAGATGAAAATGTATATTGAGGAAAATGTAGCATGGTCAGTAATGGTGTAGAAAGTGTGTGGGTGGAGGTTTTCTTTTCTTTTGTTTTATGAATGTTTTTTGTTTGTGTGGGTTTTTTTTAATCACATGAAATGTGAAAGCAAAAAACAAAGCTGTTCATGTGATTGGCATTGAGAATGTGTGCAATAAGTTTAGTTGATGTTGGTGGCAGATCTGTGAATTGGTTTTCCACTGGAAGATTGATGGCAGATTTTACACCAACATATGCGGCCAAAAAACCCCGTATGGTGTGTGCTTTTAAGTCTAGTAATGGATAGAGTGTGCCTGTTTTTTATTTGTTTTTTTTTCCTTTTAGATAATGAAATGAAAATATAAATTGAAGAAAAATGTCACATGATCAATATTGGTGTAGAGTGTGTGGGCAGAGATTTTCTTTATTCCATTTTGTTTTATTATTTTTAGCGTGTGTTTTTAATTACATGCAATGTGAAAGCAAAAAACAAAGTTCGTCGTGTGATTAGCATTGAGAATGTGAAATAGATGAAGTTGATGTTGGTGGCAGATCTGTGAATTGATCTTCTGCCAGAAGATTGATGGCAGATTTTACACCAACACATGTAACAAGAAGACTTTTATATGTAGAATTATGATTTTAACTTTAGTAGTGAACAGAGTGTGCCTTGCTTTTTTTTGCTTTTTTCTTTTATCTGTTTTTTGATAATGAGATCAAAATGTAAACTGAAGAAAAATATAGCATATTTATTAATGGTATAGAGAGTGTGGGGAGAAGTTTCTTTCCTTTTATTTATTTATTGTTTTTAATCAGATGAAGTGTGAAAACATAAAGCTGGTCTTGTACTGTGATTGGTATCAATTTTGTGTGAAATTAAAGTTGATGTTGGTGGCAGGTCTGTGTGCTGATCTTCTGCTAGAAGATAGATACAGATTTTACACCAACACATCTTCATGCATTATGATCAGAAGTCTAGTAGCAGGTTAAAGTGTACCTGTGATTTTTTTTTTTTTAACCTTATTCAATGTAAATTGAGAAGAAGAAAAATGATAGTTTGTATAATGATGTGGAAAGTGTATGGGGAGAAGGGGGTCTTTCAAATCACATCAAATATCAAATCTGGTCATGAGATTGCCAATGATTCTTGAAATCACTTTGATTGATGTAGGTGGCAGATCTGTGAATTGATCTTCCGCTGGAAGATTGATGGCAGATTTTGCACCAACACATCTGACGAAAAAAAAAAAAGAGTTATGAAATATAATTTTAAGTTTAGTACTGAATAGAGTGTGCCTGGCTTTTTTTTTTTTCAATGAGATGAAAATGTATATTGAGAAAAAATGTAGCATGGTCAGTAATGGTGTAGAAAGTGTGTTGGTGGAAGTTTTCTTTTGTTTTGTTTTGATTGTTTTTTGTTTTGTGTTGGGTTTTTAATCAAATGAAATGTGAAAGCAAAACTCATGTGATTGGCATTGAGAATGTGACGTAAGTTTAGTTGATGTTGGTGGCAGATCTGTGAATTGATCTTCCGCTGGAAGATTGATGGCAGATTTTACACCAACATATGCGAAGAAAAAAAGACTGATGGTATATGCTTTTAAGTCTTGTAGTGGATAGTGTGCCTGGTTTTCTTCTTTTTTTTTGTCTTTTTTTTTTGTCTTTTAGATAATGAAATGATAATGTAAATTAAAGAAAAATGTCGCATGGTCAATATTGGTGTAGAAAGTGTGTGGGTAGATTTTTTTGTTTGTTTTGTTTTATCATTGTTTTTAGTGTGTGTATGTGTGCTTTTAATTACATGCAATGTGAAAGCAAAATATAAAGCTTCTTGTGTGATTAGCATTGAGAATGTGTGAAATAAATTTAGTTGATGTTGGTGGCAGATCTGTGAATTAATTTTCCACTGGAAGATTGATGGCAGATTTACATCAACACATGTGGAAAAAAGACTTGTATATATAGAATTATGATTTTAACTTAAGTAGTCAATAGAGTGTGCCTGGTTGTTTTTTTTATCTTCCTTTTTGTTTTTTATATAATGAGATCAAAATGTAAACTGAAGAAAAATGTTGCGTATTTATTAATGGTGTAGAGAGTGTGTGGAGAAACGTTTCTTTCCTTTTATTTTTTTAATTTTAATCAGATGAAGTGTGAAAACATTAAGCTAGCCCTGTACTGTGATTGGTATCAATTCTGTGTGAAATTAAAGTTGATGTTGGTGGCAGGTCTGTGTGCTGATCTTCTGCTAGAAGATAGATACAGATTTTACACCAACACATCTTCATGCTGTATGATCTGAAGTCTAGTAGCAGGTTAAAGTGTACCTGTGATTTTGTTTTTTAACCTTATTAAATATAAATTGAGAATAAAAATATGATAGTTTGTATAATGACGTGGAAAGTGTATGGGGAGAAGGGGTCTTTTTATCAAATCACATCAAATGTGAAATGAATATCAAATCTGTTTGTGTTATTGCCATTGACGTTTCTTGAAATCACTTTGGTTGATGTAGGTGGCAGATCTGTGAATTGATCTTCCGCTGGAAGATTGATGGCAGATTTTACACCAACACATCTTACAAAAGTTGAAAGACTTACGGTATATGATTTTAAGTTTAGTAGTGAATAGAGTGTGCCTTGCGTTGTTTTTATTTTTAAAATGTTTATTTTTTTCGATGAGATGAAAATGTATATTGAAGAAAAATGTAGCATGGTTAATATTGGTGTAGAAAGTGTGTGGAGGAGAGGGGTTTTTTTTGTTTTGTTTTGTTGGTCTTATGATTGTTTTTAGTGTTTGTTTTTTTAATCACATGAAATGTGAAAGCAAAAGACAAAGGTGGTCATGTGATTGGCATCAAGAATGTTTGACATAAGCTTAGTTGATGTTGGTGGCAGATCTGTGAATTGATCTTTCGCTGGAAGATTGATGGCAGATTTTACATCAACACATGTGGCAAGAAGACTTACAGCAAGTCAGAAGTGGATAGAGCTTGCCTGTGTTTTCTTTTCCTTTTTATTTTACCGTTATCATTTTTTTTTAAATTAGATATTTAAAAAATTTTCATTAATGGTGTATAAAGTGTGTGGTGAAAAGTTCTTTTAATATTTTTGTTTTTATAATCAGATGAAATGTGAAGACATAAACAAAACAAAGCTGGTCCTGTACTGTGATGGGTATCAATTTTGTGTGAAATTACTCAAGTTGATGTTGGTGGCAGGTCTGTGTGCTGATCTTCTGCTAGAAAGAAGATAGATGCAGATTTTACACCAACACATCTTTATGCTGTATGATCTGAAGTCTAGTTGTGGGTAAAGTGTACCTGTGATTTTTTGGTTTGTTTTGTTTTGGTTTGGTTTTTTAACTTTATGAAATGTGAATTGATAAGGAAAATGTAATAGTTTGTCTTATGATGTGGAAAGTGTATGGGGAGAAGGGGTCTTTTTTCAAATCGCATCAAATGTGAAATGAATAGTAAATCTGGTCATTTGATTACCATTGATGTTTCTTGAAATAACTTTGGTTGATGTAGGTGGCAGATCTGTGAATTGATCTTCCGCTGGAAGATTGATGGCAGATTTTACACCAACACATCTTAACAAAAAGAGTTATGGTATATGGTTTTAAGTTTAATAGTGAATAGTGTGCCTGGCTTTTGTCCTGGTAGGGTTTTTTTAAAGGTTTTTTTGCTGTTTTGGGGTGGTGTTTTTTTGTTTGTTTTTTTTTTTTTTGGGGGGGGGGGGGGGGAGAGAGAGAGAGAGAGAATGGTGTAAAAATGAAACTTGCACAAAAATGTAGCATGGTCAGTAATGGTATAGAATGTGTGTGGGTGGAGGTTTTCTTTCCTTTTTTATGATTGCTTTTAATTGTGTGGGGGTTTTTTGTGTTTTTTTTAAAAGATATTTCGATCAAATGTATTGAAGAAAAATGTACTGTGTGTGGAGAGGTTTTTTTGGTTTTTTTTTATATCTATTTTTTAATGTTTTTTTTCCTGGTAATAACAAAGCTCATAATGTGATTGGCATTGAGAATGTGTGAAATGACTTAAATTGATGTTGGTGGCAGATCTGTGAATTGATCTTCTGGTGGAAGATTGATGGCAGATTTTACACCAACACATAGTACGAAATATGTTTGTGGATGACTAATTGTATATGATTTTAAGTACTGATAAAATGTGCCTTCGTAGGTTTTTTTCCCCCTTTTGAAATACGCAAATAAACAAGAAAAATGTATGTGTTTTTAAATGCATTATACTTTAGTGATAAATGTCTTGAATTTTGGATTTGGGGCAACTTGGTTAAGAATGCTTGCATATTGGTGTGTGTGTGTGTGTGTGCACACGTGCATGCATGTTTCTTGTCATCTCTATACATAAAGGATCTGTCTTTAAATGTTCATCGCAGTAAATGGTATGTCTGATCAAAGTTGGTTTGGTGTGTGTTTATATTTTTTATATATTATGACGTGTCATATAGATTTATGTGTACATGTATTTGTGATATCGTTTTAATCTTGATGTGGAAATATTCCACTTTTGTCCCTGTATTCTTGTTTTTACATCTGACATATTTTTCATAAATAAAAGAATAGCTTTATCATAAAAACTCTTGTGTGTGTGCATGTGTGTGTGTGTGTGCATGCGCACATGAGTACACTCTATGTTTAAGAAGTCAAGGATCAAAATTCTTGAAAGTGTATGAGAAATCGCATGGTATTTTTCTTCCTCGAACACTCCAACAGCAACACGTGGTTTGTCTTATGAGCAAAATGTGTTGCACTTCTGTTAAGTGCCTGGCAAGTCGGGCCCAGCACATCTGACTTCAGTATCGGGAAGAATTATTATATAAAGACTTGATGGAAAAAAGGCAGGAGCATGCACCAAGAAGGCAGAAAATAGACAAAGATGTGACATGAAGAAAGAAATAAGGCATAAACAGAGGGATAGAAAAGAGGGAATTCCTAGCTCAGAATTTCCAGAAAGTGGGATGCTATTTTATATTGACAGGCCTCTGGTATCCCCTGCAATTAAAAAAAATTCATTAAAAAAAATTGGTATGAAATAGAGATGTTACTAGCAAACTTCAAAAACAGTGTTTATCAAGCCTGTAGCTATCTGCACTCGCTTCCTTGCTGATGACTAAACCCAATTACTGTTATCTAATAGATGGCCTTTGTTTGTGCACATGTGTGTGTGTGCGAAGAAGACAGCACATTAATGTTAAATGGTAAAAGGCTACCTAATACTGATAGCATTGACTCGCAATATATTTCATATAACAATTAGTACAAGAAATATCATGAAGAATTTTTTTTTTTGGGGGGGGGGGATGATCATAAAGATATACTGCATCAGCATTGAAGCACTACAATGCACATGCACATGAGCAGGCACACATGCATGGACACAGACAGGAACACACACGAGCAGGCATACACATAGGCAGGTGCACACATACACACACAGGTTCGAGCCACCAATGAGATGCCAGTTCAAGGGGCTTTTCCCCCTGCAGTTAACATCAATGCCGACTTCACTCCCCTGAGAGTTCTTCAGATGATACTGTAAACTGAGGCCCTGTGTGCAAATGAGCTCAAAACATCTTGCACACTGTTAAGACGTGTTCTCTCAGAAGAGTAGGCCATTAACACACACACACACACACACACACACACAGGCATGCACACACACATGCACCAAGAAAGCTTTTGTTGATATCATGAATGTAATAAAAACAGACATAAATATAAGAAAACTGAAACTATATTCATACTATCATAGATAGCAGTGAATGTATACATATGTGTGATAAAAGGAGGAAAGTGGGAGAAATAAGTTTAAAGAGAGTGAGAGAAAACAAATAATAAAAAAGGCCACTGTAATATTCCTCATTTTGACTTAAAAAAATGTTGGTTGCTTTGCTCTGTTATTCATGTAGTGCGTGTTTTCAGGTATATACGTATAGCCTAAGCAAATCGTCTTCGTTTCCTGATTATTTGATAAAGACTGGCATGTTTGAGCTGGCTATAGTTTTTTTTTAAAAAAGGTTCAGTATTGCAAAAAATTTTGAAAATCACCTTTGTGAAAGTTACACCTTAGCTTTTCTACACATACCTGCCTACCCATCAAAATGCTCTTCAATAGTTTCCCATATTAAACCCTCAGTTTTTAGTACCTTTGGGATTTCTGTCAGTACATTTCAGCTCCTTTTTGCAGATGCTTTTGTTCAAGCCATGTTAAAGAAATGTATACCTCTCTCTTTTCTTTTTCCTAGAGTGCTTGCACACTCATATATGCACCCACACACACACACACACACACACACACCACACACACACAGAGGGACACAAAAACAACACACACACACACAAAACAGAATCCATAAATACAAGCACAAGTATTTCTGTTTTACACCTACTGTCAAACATGATATAGGCCTACTGCAAAGGTTGTTATGTTTACTGTGGCCTGCTTCAGTTGGGCCTAAGTGTTCAGTAACAGATTTTGTAATAGACATTTAGATTATTTATCACATGGTGCTTGATTGTAAAAATGCGAGTTCACTGTTGAATAATAATAAAGCTCAATAATAACTCGGCAATTTTATAAAATAGGCACCTGTTGAAAAAAACAATTATAAAATTGTAACAACCTGACTGAACAGTTTAAACAGCTGATTTGCCAAGGCTCTGAAAAAGCATCACAGTCATTGATATTTGATCCTTGATAGCATAATCAATTTATACTCGTACAGATCTATTGGTCAGCCCACTGATCGATGACACTGCCACCTATTTCATACACATCTGAAAATGTAGGTCTATTTATTTCTTTATTTTTCACAAATAGAGTAGCAATCATTTAATTACTGTTTTACCCCCTTAGGTGGGGACAGGATAGCTCAGTGGTGAGAGCACCCGCTTTACCCAAGCTAAGGTTAAGCAACATTGAGCATGGTTACCAAGTGGATGAGTGACCATATGAGTGGCTTGGATACAGTACAGTCCCCAAGTTCACCCAGCTGTAAATGGTACCTGCCCTTTAGGGTCAGGGAAGGTAAAGCATTAAGGGAGAGGAGATAGGCTTCGCCCTGGATATGCTAGCCTCTGGAGAAGCTGGGTCTCTGACATCTCACTCCCCAACAATGGCATAGGTTATGGGAACTCCACCACCACCACAATAAAATAAAAAAAACCAGCTGCTGAGGGCTCCCCTAGAGGCTGAAAATATCTATTTCAAATGGCATGTCTCGAGGCACCTAGTATGGTTCAGGTCAAAAACTACTTGACTGACTGAGAAAAAAACAACACTGCAGAGAAGTAGGTGTGAAATAAGTCAATGTCTCTTGCTGGCTGGTTTTTTCCATAATCATGAACAAGGGTGGTAACTCACCTCCAGCTAGCCTAAAGCCTACTAGGCCTAGGCCTAGGCTACCGCCGCCAGCCGTATCAGTGTGTAAACGATTGCGTAAGCAATTGAGTAATAGGCTACCCAGGCCCTCCCTCTGTGTGCCCTTTGCCTCTTTAATTAAAATGATGACGTCAAAGCTTCCAGCAAACTTCAGCACCATTTCAGAAATGACGTCACACTTGAAGTAAACACGAAGTGTGCACCGCTATCATTATTTTGCCATCTTACAGCGTTGTCGAGCACTCCCTAATTCAATTTTGTAACTGGGCCAACTGTGAAAAAGTTAGGGTTTATGACCCCCACACCCCTTCACGCCGGTGGGTTGAGAATGGGCTCAGCTTGTGGCGTAATTTGACAAGTAAAAAGGGTTCTTTCCCAGTCCCTAAATCGGAAATTTCCACTGGGACGTAAAAATAATCGCACAACAATACGGTTACGGTTCACTTCAGAGAGGAGTAAACATATCCACATCGCCAGTGCGCTTGCACCCATGTGCGAACCCCACCTTCTTACCCGCGCGCGCGCGCGCGCACACACACACACACACACACACACATGAGTCAGTCACAACATGCCTTTTTCTCTTCCATCACTTGGACCACTGTGATTGACAGTCTCAGTCCTTCATGTATACCTGGTTTATTAATTTGAAATGGTAACTAGACTTTAGTGTGGTCAAGCTGTGCAGCTGCAGTCACAAGAGAAGTAAAAGAAAATTTTAAGATCAGTGGACAGTTAACTGTTATACTTTATCAGTTAGATCTAGGCAGTTCATAGGACTACGCATTGTCCCAGCAGCTTTTCTTCTTTTCTTAACAACCGATCATTAATATATATTATGAGTGTTCAACTGTTTTGTTGTGGGTTTTTTGTGGGTTGTTTTTTGTTGGGGGGGGGGGGGGGGGGGACAATCTATCTTTAGTATACAAGAGTTCGACTGTCGACACTACCTCTAGTAGACCTAGAGTGATTTTGGGCCCTTTTTTTGTTTGTTTTGCTTTGTTTTGGAATTGCTGTTTATGTCGGCTGTATCTGTCATGTTAACTTAATCTGATTTATTTTCTTCTCAAAAGTGAAAAAAAAAAAGATGATTATAAACAGCAACCAAAAACAATGTCCTACAGTATGAGACAAGAGTTCTAAGTTATTCAACCGGTGCCAAGAGTTACATAAAAATTAGCAAGAAATCGTCTTGAACACCGTCCCCCCGCTCTTTTCCCTTTCAAAATCAATGCCATTAAGTCCTGCTCGTTTAATATGTATTAACCTATTCCCATGGTACTGTCATCTGAGAAAAAACTGAAACACACACACACACATACACACCGTGCGCGCGCGCAGTCCTTGGGATGAGACTATAAATTGAAGTTCCATGTGCAAAATTTACAAAACTTCATACACATGGGGACTGGATGCAAAAAAAGCCAATGAATGCTTTTAAACTATCCTCGAAATGAAAGGTTGAAAACACGCGCGTGCGCACACACACACACATATACACAGAGGCGCGCCCGCGAGCATTGTTAATCTGTATTCGGAGCCAGCCGACTTTATATATATATGTGTGTGTGTGTGTGATTATGTGAAGAGTGAAGAAGCAGACCGTTAGTCAATAAAGAACAGGTCGCAACAAGTGCTTTTCCCAAGAACAGATATCCCCCCTCCCCACATAATATGATTTCATTCAAGGCACCCACTAGCCCCACCCCACCAAGAGTTACGTCACCACTGTCGCCAAGGGGGTACATAAGAGCTTAGTTTGAATTGGTTGGAGCGTCTTTTTTGATGAAAATAAATAAGAACGCAACAAAATACAACGAAACAGACGATTGATCAAATCAACACTATAAATCAGGGAACTATTGACATTAGGCTAGAAGGCAGCTTTGTGTACTGCTGTTGACCCCGTTATGTTGGGTCGCCTTTGCATTAATTTTATGTAAAAAATACGTTACAATCAATTCAGCATTATTTCTGATGATTTTTACGCCTAATCTGTGCAGTTCAATGTGTTGCGAAGTCCTGTGACTCCCGCTCGCGACATCACATGTCAGTGCTTCACTGAAGCAGACGTTCTGTACAGAGGGCGCTGCCAGCCGTGTGACGTCCAGACCGAAACTCGGTTTTATCCGAGAACAATATGAGGACAACTCTGTGATGGTGATAGAAGATGTGAGGTCAATCCCCGATTCCGGTAGAGTGAACATTGCCTTTGGACCATCGAAGCTCAGATCGATTCCCTGTTTTACAATAGGGTGTGTGCCAGATAATCTACTGAGGATTTTACTGTTGTGTCTCCTTCTTCGGCAGTCATGGCAGATCATAGCTGTGGATGCGAATGTTTGTCTGATCAGTCAAGATGGTGGCAAAGAGATATTTTTCGAGTCGCTCTTGTCTTGACTTTGTTGACAATCCCAACAAGCCAGTGTATAGAAGACACTCATACGTCGAGCAGTCCAATAATATTTTACTGGGCAGAAGTTAATTTAACCTACATTGATCCGATCAAGCAGACAGTTGTGCACGAAACGTCGAAAGGAAAGTACGGAGCTAAGAGCTTGGTTGAAGAAAGATCGGGTTTAGCCGTTCATGTGCGGAATAAGCAGAACAAAACAGACGGATGTGATGACTACGCTATCAAACTACCGAAAGAAAAGTGGATTGCGTTGGTTGAGAGGGGAAACTGTTATTTTACAGACAAAATTAAAATGGCAACAAAAAAGTATAACGCCTCAGCAGTGGTGATTTATAATAATGAAGTAAAAGGGATCACCATCATGAAACATACAGGTAAGAAGAAATTTGTGTGTGTGTACACACGTGTGTGTGTGTGTGTACAATACCATGGCAGAATATAAAAAGAAGTACAAGTCAAGTATTCCCTGTCCTGCCTCCAGTTTTACTGCTAGACCTAGCCTACTGGTTGTGGTAATGACTGCTTGAAAAAGAAATGATTAATTAATGTGTTTGCAGATTTTAATAGGGAGATGGAATAGAAAGTTGAAATTTACTCTTACTTAAAGAGTAGGATAAATGGATACTGGATAGTATCACTGCAGTGCTGGTTTTAAAACATTGACCCAGTGTTTCCATGAGTTTGATTTGTGTATTGATTTCAAAGATAATTCAATTTAAAATGATCAAGTAGTTGAAAGAAGCTAGATATAGGATAACCCGATAACTTGGCGATAAGTGACCAGATTTTATGAAATCTTCCCCCAATCTTTTGTGTCAGAAAATCAGTTAATCAATGCATACGTGTGTACTATGACATCTGACACCTACACAGGTCTGTGTACTTGCATAATTTAATGTATTATACACACACATACACTCACAGTCACATACACACATGTATACACTCACATGCACACACACGCACACACACACACACACACACACATTTGTACTTACTTTTACTTAAAGATTGTCACTGATCAATGAGATCATACACTGAAACTAAACAAATTTTATATCCAGACCTGCATTCAACTTCAGGTACATAATGATACTGTGCAGATTATTGAATATTATTGCTCTATGTTGTTCACTTATTGGTACTAATAATGACACTGATTTAGGCATAAGATATTTAAAATTAAAGAACCTGTTCCATTATAATGATTATTGAAAGCACTTCACACATACAAGTATTAATCATAATGACATTACTGATAATCACATACTTTTAAATTATACATTTAATTACTAAATAAGTGTGATTCATCAGACAAATTGAAATGCACCAAGTCTAAATAGATATGAGTCATATCATATGTTGAAGTAAAAAAACAAAAAAACAACACATACACACAATACACATTACTAGTGTCACAGCATCAGGTGACTATCCCCAGCATGCCAGCTTGAATCATCAATCATTTTTAAAACAAAAAAATTAATAGCTGAATCAGTGAATGGAAAGTTGTTTATTTTTGTGTGAGTGAAAAGTATTTTGTGACTATTTATGCAAAGCAATCTTTAGTGAAAATATTTCTTACTGCAATTGCAAATCTGGATATATTTGAGAGCAGTTGGAAATTCACTGAAAATTATAATTTATAAATTATATTTTTTATTGCAAGTCAGTTGCTTAGTACTATAGTAGACTCTTTTGCTTGGTGGTTTTTCATCTATTTTGCAAGGAGTTCAGGGACTACTAAAGTGCTAAATGTTTGAAGTACATTATAATGTATCAGATGTTTTATATGTTTGTGTGACTGTGACTGTGAGGCCATGTATTGGTTTAAAAAACTAGAAGAAGAAAACCTAAACCCTCTAACTTCTAAGTCTAACAGTTGAATTAAACTTGAAACTTAGATTGGTGGTGCTTGTGTGAGTTGAAGGCCTTTGAGAGCAAAAGATTGAGACAACTGAAGTTCAATAGATTGAGACAAGTTAACTGTTTCATTAAAATGATCAATTTTGCCTTTGTGAGGAAAGGATTGAGACAACTTCAGACAAGTTAACTGTTTCATTAAAATGATCAATGTTTCCTTGATGTTGTGGTTTTTGTTTTTGTTTGTGTCGTGTGTAACAACTAACATACTTTACGCTTTAGTTTAACTTAGTTTTCTTTGATTTATTTATTGCAAAATTGGTGTCAGTTCTTTTAGCTTTTTGTATTTTACTTAAAAAGCTTGGGAACAAATATTATTATAACATGCCATGGTAATGCCTAATGGTAAATAAAAACTAAATATTTTTGTTATCTTACAGCTCTTAAAAAAACCAAACTGTTTTGGTTAAAGTGTTAGATGTTAATTTTTGTTATGGTGAGCTTGCAAAAATCTTCATTGGCTGAAAAGTGTTAAATCATACACATAAACAGGTCTCCAGTATGATAAATCTTAGTTTTTTACCATTGCTAACAGTTTTTAACACTTACATCTATTATTAACAGGTAAGCCCTTGTATATAATATTGTCATTTAATTAAAATCAGAGACATGGATTACTTGGTGCAGCAGTGTAACAGCGGTTACATTTTAAGACCCATCAATCATCTTTTATGAGAACAGAAAAACAGGTTATGCCATCAGTTTTATTTCTTCTGTTTGAATTCTCCTTTCTTTGTTGTGACATACTTAAATTGCCCATTTAAAAATCCATCCAATGATTTTGAAATTTGAGCTCCAAGTTCCCTTTTTAGTTTTAGTGACCAAGATACGGCAAGAGCAAAGAATGACTCATGAATATATTATTATATAATATACACACACGTATGTATACATGTAATGATGTATAATATACATGTATATACGTATATCAGAGTCTGAGATTGAGACATGCACACAGATATAAAAACCCAATATAATATGTGCACACACACTCTGACACACACACACACACTGACGCAGTCACACACACACACGGTCACACTCACACACAGTCACACTCACACACACACACACACACACACACACACACACACACACACACACACACACACACACACAGAATGACACTTGGACAGACTCACAGAGGCAATGAGGCTTTCAGTTTCTTGGTTAAAGTGCAGTAGTTTATAAAATAATTTATTAAAAAAATATATGTTATATAATTTTATATTATAAATTACTCATCACCATCACCTTCATCCCCTACCACCCCCTCCAGACCTGTTGCATGTTTACCTTGCTGCTTCACCTGTCTGTATGTCCCCTGCCTTGAATTAAATTAAAAATCACCTTCAAGTTCAACTCAGTCTGTCTTTCTTTCCTCCTTCCCCCCTCCCTCCCCCTGCCACACACATCTAACTGTGTGTTTGGTTGTGTGTACATGTATATTATATCATATGCATGTATATTATGTGACTGAGAGTGGCCTCACTTGCTTTTTTGTGTCTGCCACTCTCTCTCTCTCTCTCTCTCTCTCCTCTCTCTCTCTCTCTCTCTCTCTCTCTCTCTCTCTCTCTCTCTCTCTCTCTCTCTCTCTCTCTCTCTGTGTCACACACACACACACACATACACACACACACACATACACACACATGTGCACACACAAGCATACACACAAACATAAACTGTTAAACATACACACATGCATATGCATGATACATGATGCATGCAGACACATGCACATGTGTATATAATATACACATGCATGCACACACTCTGTCACATGCACACAGTATATGTACACACAGCACTTTAAACACTCGTGTGCACACACACACACACACACTATACATGTGCACGCGCGCACACACACACACTTGAAACACATACTGTCACACATGTACTTTTATGTGCGCATGCAAGTGCGCATGCACATGCTCACACAGAGTGACACTTACACACACACACACACACACACACACACACACACACACACACACACATGCGCACGTACTGTATGCATGTCACACACACAGAGGAGAATGGAGAGTCAGTGAACTCTCACTATGACACTACTCACACTAGTCTCAGACTCGGAGATTGAGAGAGAAACTTGGAAAGAGAGATCAGTCAGAGAGATTGCTTGTGTATAGGCTATAGCACTTTTGATTGGTAGTAACCTTATTATTGATACATAATCAGATAATGCTAGTAAAAATAAAAATAAAATTTTTTAAACCTTTGAAAAGTAGTACTTCTTATTTGTTTCATGAGTAAGCTTTTGGTGTTTTTATTATTTTTGTTTGTTAAATTCTTTTTTTGTTCCTGGGCTAGCCTAGAACAATGGTGACTCATTCCTGGACTGTCAGATCATGAGTGCAATGCTCTAACCACTTGACTGTATCCTGACCCCTACAACTTAATATACAACTTTATATTGTATTATATAATTTGTAAGGTTTGAAGCACTGTGGAATTTCAGAGCATCTTGAAAGTGACAGTCATCAGGAGCCATGTTTTTTACTTTTTATGTGGCATCAGGTCATGTTTGACTTTTGCACACTTGTAGATCTATTTTTTTTACTATGTTTTTGTGTTTCATTATGCGTTATATTATAGAATCATCATTACATTGTAGATTGTTACCTGCATAAGTTTTTGGTTTTTTTAAAAGAGAGAGAAAGAGAGAAAATGATACAATTTTAATGAAAAATCTCTGAGTTTTAAGAATTCTACCCTTTCTTAGTTTCTGAAATATTTTTAAAATTATTACTGCATTAGACTAGTTAATACTGATCAATATTACTTTTATTAGTACCACTGTCATTATTTACAACTTTAAAAAAAATTTAAATTGTGTATGTTTCATGAATCACTTCATCAGTTCATGTCTTGATTCCTTCAGTTTTTGTTAGTTTTTTGTTTGTTTGTTATTGTGGGGTTGTTTTTTTTTTTTTTTGGGGGGGGGGGGATTTTTTTGTTTGTTTGTTTATTTTATTTTTTTAACATGAGATACTGTGAATTGCCTCCTGTTAAAATTTGTAAAACTTTAAGCTAGTTGCACTTTGGAAGGTGGTGTGGGTGATAAGAATAAGATTAATACTGATACAGTATGCAACCTATAGAAGATAGATCTAAGCTATACTAAGAATAGATCTATCTATAGATCTATCTCCTTTTTGCCCAGTTTGGTTTCCCATGCCAAGACATGTTCTGCATGAAAGTTCTTATGTTGCACTTAACTACCCTGACCCCTCATGGGGTCAATGATTGAAAAAGAGAAGAAACCATCTTAGAACTCTGCAACAGTCTGTCAAATGCCATGATGCTCATTATATAGTAGTTACTAAGTTAGTACTTAACCAGTACTGTTGTGATGTTGGCATCCATCGGTCAGAGTGGCCATGGATCTGTGCCAGAAACTGGAGGAGTCACAATTGGTTAGCTCCAAAGCAGCTTGCATGTTTTGGTCCTGCAGGCTGATGGAATGACAAGATTTCCCTGCCGAGATGGTTGCACTTGAAGACAGTGTCTGTTGCCTTCCGTACAGCTTTTTGGCTCTTCTTGGGTTCTCACTTCTTCAAGTTCTTGTATCTTGCTTGTGTTCATAATTATAGTCATAGTGTAGTCCATGATATTTAATAATTAATAATAAGACCCCCAAAAAGTAATGAATAACTTCAAAAGATCACTTGTAAATGACCATGACAGATGATTTTATATGTAATATGGATTTTCAATTTAGAGCTCACTCACTAGTTAGTAGTTTTCATTGAATTTGATGACATCATGATCATTGCTGTTAAGTGTTACTTTATTCATTCTTCTTTTCAATCAGCTTTGTTCTCCTCTAGTTGATTTGTAGACAATCAATGAATCATGTTTAGCAGTTTATGATGTTTTGCTACAAGTGCTCATAATACATGGCAATGGTGAACATGCTTTTAAAATTCATATTTTTTTTCTTTTTCTTTTGTGCATCAACCTCTCATCTTCATTGACATTAGTGTCCCTCTGAATTCTTGTGGCTGTTTCTCCCCTGCAATTTTGGACCCATGCTTATATTGTGTTATAAATGACTATGCATTGCACATGCACAGAGTGCACACACACACACACACACACACACACACACACACACACACACACACACACACACACAACACCACAACACACACACACACACACACACACACACACACACAACACTCAAAATTCACACACACACACACACACACACACACACACACACACACACACACACACAACAACATCATACACTCACTATACACACACACACACACACACACACACACACACACACGCACACACACACATTATACAATTGTTCAAAATATTTAAACTTGTAGAAGAGTTGAGAATTATATTAGTGATACAGAACCAAATCAAACAAATAAAAGGAGAGGGAGGGGGTGGGATGTTGCTGTACTGACACTCGTGACAGTGGTGACACACTTCTGCAAGGAGAGCAGCCAGAGTTCATGGTGAGATCATGATGTGTGAGAAACAACTTATCAAATTTAAATGCATTCAAAAGTCTCTTTTAAAAGGGAGGTGTGTTTTTTCTTTAATTATTATTATTATTATTTTTTTTAGCCTCATGCTTAAAAGTTGCGGTTGTGATCTGGCAGCCTGGGATTAAGAAGCATCTTTAAACAAAATTTTTTTTTTAAACCCTTTTCATCCCACATAAAATTGAGCAATCTCATTCTCCAGATCAAGTACATTTCAAGCCATGACTGCTGAAAGAGGGTTAGGTCAGAAAAATATTCATTAAAATTTTGCTTCTCCATGGATTGTTGGACCACACAGTTGACATGTGGCACAGGAAGAGCCAAGAGTAATCTTACTTCATATAAAAAGAAGTTAGCAAGGCTACTGAAACTATTCACCAAAACCAAAGTAATGTTCAGGATGTGAGTCCCTCATTCCGCGGTCTCTTGTAAATAACGAGTAAGTCACGAGGGACTTATGCCACGGGAAGAAATGTGTTAAAGAGAATTTTACCCTGGAGTTAACATCAGTAACTTACTTTATTTCCCCCAAAGGACCTCTGGGTTTGAGATTAACCAAGGCTCTCTGTGCAGATGCATGCAGAACAATTGACACACATTTTAAAAACCTATACCGCCTTCCAGAAGAGTTGGCCATTTTGCGCCTATAGTTCTGAGCGGATGACATTTAAAAACACAAAAAAATCACATGCGGACAGCCGTGAGACAGGTGTGGTGTTTTAACCACCATCCCTGAAGTCAGAATACGGCTACCTTAATGTTGGGTGAATATGGTTGCATTATTATTATGTATGCAAAATCTTATCATTGGTGAACCTTGGAGCTCTAGCCGAAGAACGAAAAAAAGAAATTTTCTCAGATTACTATCATTAGATGTTTTTGAGCGCATACTTGTACTAATTTTTAACGTTTCCTACAACTTCTGATCTTGTGTTATTTTTTGCCGGGGGATGGATGATCAACATGATTAATATGTGGTAAGTTTTTGTTACTTTTTCTTTTTTCACATAATTATTTTCTTTAGTTTTACTTTTAGCACAAAGTTTGGAGCTGAATTTAATTAATCAGTGCATCAAAAGTAAAAACTAAAAATGTGGATAGTGTCAAACACCTGCAGTATTTTACGAGATGAAGTCCTGACCAAGTTGCTTTAGAAAATAAATTGATGTCTATGAAGACTTTGTGAGTTCGTTGACTATTTTTAGTTTTAGAGACGGAAACTGTGAAAGTAAAAAGAAAACAAAACCCAAAAATTTCATATAACTTTCTAGAAGGCCTACATGATTCTTTCACTACCGGTGTTAATTAAATTTCAAAAAGAAATTTAATCTTTTGGGGCAGCCAGGGGTCACTCTTACTTGCTGTCAATACCCATAGCAAGAATTATGGAGCAAAAGTGAAGGAAAATGCCTTGAGCAACACCAACAGGTGTATACTACATGTAGTTTAATGCTTTTAGGGTTTCTAAATTTACATAAGTTTTGACTGGCTTTCAGCTGCATTTTCATGATTTTTTTTTTTTAATTTGGGGTGGGTGGGTCTTTATTAAATCACTGTTTAATCAGTAACGTGACTCACTGACTGTAGCATGTTACAATAACACTCCATAAGCATACTATACATAGCCAACCATTCTGCTTTGCAAAAAAAAGCCTCCCCCCCCCCCCCCCCCCCAAGAAACAAAAAGCAACAACAACAACAAAATGAAACAAACAATAAAACCCCCGAAAAGCTAACAAACAAACTAAAAAAGGAAATGTAAGATTTAACAACCCTTAAATGGCTTAATACTATCAGTTTACAAAAGGGTACCACTACCAGTGGGAAAAGACAGCCTCATGAACGCAAAGTCAAAAGATTCAGAAAGAAGGACAGAAAGGGGGGAGAACAAAGTTGTACTTGTCATAGCAATGGTTTATGGAAGGAGTCATAATATATTGTAGTTTCTCACAGTGGGTCACAGACCTGTATCAGTGTGATGAATGTTGTTTCACATTCCCTCGCTTAATGCCCTGGGGTTCACCCAGAATAATGCACTTTGAGTGACTCATTCCTCCCACCTGAGAATCGCAGTGAAAAACTGGATGAGAAATTTCAATCACATGTATTTGTACATGTTTCAAGACTGTTTTTAAGCATGTTTTTTCCCCCTCCTTTTCGGTTTAAATGAGAGCACAGGTTAATGTTAAAAAAATTGTTATGCTGGGGTAGTGGGAGCTTGATATGGCTGAAGACAATCAGCATATCATTTAAAGCACAACACTCTTTAAAACAGTATTTTGACGCAGTTTGGCACTTACTTTATAACTAACTGTCTAAACTTGTAAATTTATGTCAGTCACTGACAAGCTTTTAGCCTTGGTCATGGCCAGTGTGTGATGAGTGAGACAGATCACATCGTCATAGCAATCCCCAGGGTGCATAAGCCACCATAAGTTTATGATGCTCATTCCTAACAATATTTTCATTCATAGAAAAAGATTATTTGTGTGAAGAAATAAAGACTAAAACTAGGAGGAGACTGGTTGACAGGGATTTTCAGAGAGTGTTACTACTGACTACTGTCATTTGATTCTTTTTTGTTCCCATCCTCTAAATCAGTCATCAGAACTTTGCTCTTTGGTCTTAAAAAAGCAAAGTAGCTCCACAATGCTCGAGCTACTATGATCTGAGCAAGACATCCTTTTGACAATTTAATTTAGCTTGTTTGTTTTGTTGCTTTGGTTTTTGTCTGGTTTGAAGGTCATATGGAGTGTTTTTGTTTTCTGTAATCTGGTGAAGAGTTGTATTATAATTATTATTATGCAAAATTTTCCCACTCGTTCTACACCCCCCCCCCTTCTTTTTATGTATACACTAAAAAAGATTAAAACTTCTGACTAAATTATTGAATTGATCAGTGAATAAAATTTGAGTGGAAATAGGCAGCATCTGTTCATTTGATTTCATTTGCAGTGCATCCATCACGTAGCTTCTACTGAAAAAAGTGTCAGAACTTTTGTTTTCCTAAGTGGCACAGTTGGTACATGGTACAAATGATTTTTTAAAAAGTTGTTTTAATGGTTTGTCTTCATGATGCTTGTCAGTTTAGCTTTACTGTACCTTGTGATTTGATGTCATACATTTTAAAGTGGGTGATACCAGTGTTTTGAGTTTGTATTGAGAGATAAGTGGGCTTTTTAAAAGTTATTTTTTTATATTGTACAATAACCGTGTCGGGTCAGGCTTTGAACTCTTCAATCAAAATCAGCTGAGCACTGCCTTTTAACAAAAACTTATCTCCTGTTCTTTTTTGTCTGCTATTTTTGTTGTTGTACATTGCAGCTACTCAGCTGTGTATCCTAGCTATTTACTTACTTTAACTTGTTTAAGTTATTAGAGTAGATATATTTAACTCTGAGTTGATATGCAGTCAAGATGCATTTATTAACTCAACTGGATTTTGAGCAAATAAAGAAAAAAACTTTGTTGGGTTTTTTTGTTTTTGTTTGTTTTTTGTAAGGAGAATTATGTCATGGACACATTTTATGCTCATACTTTTCCCTGGGCATTTTTGTTTTATTTGACTCAATTTAATTGTGGTTTAATTGCGAGTTTTGTTGTTTGTTTTTTTTAATGGGATCCTGTTTTGTCGCATCTGAAGAACAAGCTTAGCAACCAGACTACCACATGTACCTCAAAGAGTAGAGAAGCAATTGATGAATAATGAAGCAGTGAAGATTTGGTGGGTTTTTTGTTTTGTTTTGAGTGATGTGATACACTGTCATGTTTTATTTGACATAAATATCAAATAAAAAAAAAAGAATTTAATACTCTTTTCCTCTTAAGTCATAACTACCAACATAGATCAGATGTGTGTTTCAGTTTGCATGTTGCTCTTTCTGCTTTTCCTGCATGAAACAGTATACGGGTTACCCTTTTCCCCATGGCAGATTTCGCATTAGGCCTATCTATCCGTCATATTGGCCGCGGCCTTCATATGACCCGCTTGGGGAAGGAAGGCAGACGAACACATTCAAAAGAAAGTAGGTTCAGTGTTTCATGGTAAACTCTGCTTGAGTGTTCTCTCAGTCTGCTTCATGTTGAGGGCTTGTTCAGTTACTGGCACCATCTTTCTGCAGAGGTTTAACTTAAAGCGAATTTTCACCATCACTGCTTCATGTAGTTATCTTTCCATAGTGATGTTGTTAATTCTGGAGTCGTGCTTTAGTGGACGGAGAAACTGGCTGGAATCAGCATTGTGACATTGTTCCTGTTCTTTTTGCTGTTGTTTGTGTTTGTTATGTACAGCACTTAAAAAAGAAATGCACATTATATGTTGATCAATACCATTATTTATTTTTGATTTGCACACGTCCAGGTCATTCCATATTAATTTTTTTTAATTAGCAAATCAAGCAAATCTTTTTTTTTAATAATCAAGGCAGATTTCGCCATGTAAATCTGTGCTTCTGTTCCTATGAAGAGCAGGGTGTGGTAGGTCAGATGCATCTTTTTGTTGTTTTTAACATACATTTTAATTTTTGCCGGCTCATGATAGCAGCTTTTTTGTTTGGTTGGTTGGGTTGTTTTTGTTGTTTGGTTGTTTTTTTACAGAATTTTGCCAGTGACGGTTTTCTTGTTGCCACAGATTCTTTTATGCATGCTAATTAAAAACATTCTTTTTAAATTCAAGTTGTTCACCAGACCTCTATTGTCTTATTTGAAAGAGAAGTACCAATACCACCCAAAACACCGCTCATGCAGTCATAGTCTAAGTTGATGAGGGGAAAACTCAGTCTACTTTCAGACGGGACTCAAACAAGGGACTTCTTGTTTTAAAGACCATGCGTTTCCTCTAGACCATCAGTTCATAGTTATTCTAGGGCTTGCATTATTTATTTTCAAACTGAGTACACATGTGTGTTGTTGTTGAGCTGTCTCCAGTTGAACGCTCCCTGGAAGGCGGAAAGGGAGGGGGGGAGAAGGGGTGGGGGGAAGCTGCCTAGGGTATACAGTCTCTTGCTCATTCATCGCACAGGTCTGGGAATCACTGTCAGCACAAACTAGATGATAAGTTTGTGTGTATAGATGGCTTTTTTCCAAATGCCTTGCCATATAATATAGGCAGCCATATGAATAAAGAACTATAGAGAATGTGCAAAGTTGATGATCTGAAGTCTGTAGCTAGTAGCAATAGACTGCGCTGGTTTGGGCACGTTCAATGGAAAGCAGACCACCACATCATAAAAAGAGCAATACTTTGTAGTGGATGGAAAGAGACCAAAGGGAAGACCTAGCAAAACCTGGGCTACCTTTATTGCAGATGATCTTAGAGAAAGGGGCATAAATAAGGAGGAAGCTCAAAACAGAGAGAGATGGAGAAGGCTCATCAATGTCAAACCTCCCTGGGAGAAACATGACAAAAAAGGAAGAAGAAGAAAGAAGAAGAAGCCATACTCTGATGTCAGAGGATATTTCCTCCTTTGTAAAAGAGGGTACAGATTGTTTTATGCTAGAAACCCATCTCATGGATGAAGAGAATCCATATGTAAAACAAATATTGTATTGTTAGCATTTGAGTACGTGTAGGCCTTGGCACTTTACCTGGTGGTGAGCGTGATGCGCTCGTGATCTGCTGACCCAGGTTCGATTCCCGTTCAAGATGATGTTTCTTCTGGAGTTAGCATCAGTGCCGACTCCACTCTCCCCAAAAGTCCTTCGGATGAGACTATAAACCAAGGTCCTGTGTGCGAACATATGCAGGACATCTTGCGCACACGTTAAAACCTGTTCTGCATTTTGGAAGAGTAGGCCATTGTGTGCTGGTGGGAATGAATGACAAAATTTACAAAACTGCATACACACGGGGACTGGAACAGTGGATGTAAAAAAGCACATGAGTGCTTATTTCATTATCCTCGACATAAAAAATAAAAATACGTCATCTATAACTAATATCTGGCAAAGCATTTACTGTTTTAGCCTGGCACACAACACTGCAGGTGGTGTATCATAGGTGACAGAAAATTGCATGCATCATCATGAATCATCACTGATAACACAGGGATTGATTGTTTTGCATGGTATGGTCAGTGTTGTCTGCCTTTTGTCACGAATAAACTTGATGCACACTCTCTGCACTGCTTTTTACTGATAGTGTCGAAAAGTGTATCCATGAGTCATTGAAAGATATGAGGTCTAATGAAACACAGTATAATGTCAACGTAACACTTGAGGCTGGCATCCAGGCACATATGCATACACTCGCGTGTGCGCATGCCCATACACACACACACACTTACACACATTGCACACATGCACACAAGTGCACACACACATGTGTACACACTCACACACACACACATATGTGCGTACATGCACACACACACACACACAGAAAGTGAAAAAGTGAACAGCAGATCATGTAGTTTCATTCATTGTTGTCAGTGCGTTTGTATTACTATTAGGTTGGTTGGTGGTTGTTGTTGTTTTTTTAATGGCAGATGTGTTGAAACAAAATGAAAGTCAACAGCATTAATTTTGATCTATAGAACAAATTGAGGCCAGTTAGCAGTAGTGATATTGACAGAAATAATCTAATAAGTAATTTTGTTAAAACTAAAGAACCATTTACTCAAAATCTAAGGTATAAAAAGATTTTGAAAGTAATTGACGAAGAAAGGTGATAATTTTGACAGAAGGTAAAAGAACATGAAAGTAATTCCAATGGGAAATAAGGTAATAATTTTGACAGAGTAAAAGGTAAGAAATGTGACAGAGTAAAGGGTAATAATTTTGACTGAGAATAGGTTTACTTGTAAAGATTTTGTCTGAAAATGGTAACGATTTTGCCTGAAGAGAAGGTCATGAGTTTGACTAAAGAAAGGGTAATGATTTTAACAAAAAGTTCTCAAAACACATTATTTTGACAATGCAAAAGGTGATAATTTTAACAGAACTAAAGGTGATAATTATAACTAAATGAAGGCCAATAGTTTTGATAAATCAAAATGAATAATTTTGAAAGAACAAAAGATGATTTTGATGCAAGTGGTTGCCAGCTGCAAAATATGATTTTGTTTTTCAATTTTGTAGAAGTCTAGCTAATGATAATTATTACTGAACAATTTGTGATTTTGACACATAGTTTTGATAAAATTAATTTTAGCCATATTTATGACAGAATGAACAGTAAGACTTTATTTTGACAGAACAAAATGGTAACCAGTTACATATGATATTTTTTGTCATAAAAGAGAAGTTAAGAAATGAGAACAGGTGATGGATGATTTTGACAGTCACCTAAGGCAGTAATAATTTTGATGCGGACAGGATTGCCTAATGGTTTGAGTGTTGCGCTTGTGATCTGATGGGCCAGGATTGAGCCACCACGGATGCTCTTATTTTAGGGGATTTCTGCCTGGAGTATCACTATCAGTACTCTGTACTGACACTACTCCCCCAAAAGTCCTTCAGATGAGACTGTAAACTGAGGCCCTGTGTGCGAACACATGCAGAACATCTTGCGAACATGTTAAAAACTAATTCTGCCTTTTGAAAGAGTAGGCGATTTTGTGTCCAGTAATTGCGGTAAGAAAAGATGACAGATTTTTAAAAAATGCATTCACAGAGGTTTCATGTTTAGACACCATCCCCATACCTGGGAATCACATTGTGAGGCTGCATATTTGTATACATGTACACTGGTTGAGAGGTTTGTGCATGGATGTTTTGAAGTACTTTGCCATATAGGCAATTTAAAGTTAAACTCTGACTAAAAAAAGATTCAGACTTCAAACTGTTTAAATAGTGTTTACTGTACTTTAGTCCATTGAGTGATTGACCTCTAATATGCATATCAGCAGCATGGAAATAGCAAGAATGGTAGAGTGTGACATAAATATGCCCACATGCAGAGAAAGAATCTGGAAATGAGTCACCAAGTGAGTGTGTGTGTGTGTGTGTGTGTGTACATCATTACATGTGAGTGCACACGTGTGATGAGCCAAACAGTTGCAAGACTTGCTGAAGTTCTGTCACTAGTGTTATCATCAGAATCAATTTTGATTTACGAGAAGAAAGAAAAACTTGGTTGTTGTCCTGGAGTCTAGCATTTTAATTTATTAAAATTTTCAGACAATTGTCTGATTTTTTAAAATTGAACTTATAGCTTTTTTTTTTAAAGTGCAAATTGACAGTATATTAATTTTAAACAGTTAACCTCTGGTGCTGTGTAACCCATGTGGTGGAAGTTGGTTTTTTTATATAATGTGGGAGGGGGTATTGTTCTGGTGTAATAACTATATTGATCCCCAATCAGTTAGAAACAAATATGCCTGTGCCAAGTTGTGGTGTTTGTTTTCTACCCTCCTAATTGTCTGAATGCAGCTAACTGCCGGTCATATACTATAGGGCACCAATGATTAATTAAAAGATGTAATGAAATTGCGGAAATTGATGTTTTTAAAATGTGTTTGTTCTGAACATTTTTAAATATAAATTACGAAGTTGGGTCTGTGCCTGATTAGAAATCTTAATCATCTGGAGCCAGTTTCTTACAATGCAGACAAATTACAATGAAATCTAATGAAGGAAGTAGTTCAGTTCAAATTCTTATGTCCATCATTATTGTCATTGTTTCAAATCCTTCAATCTTGTTTCATCCCACATGACAACATTGGAGAGAAAACTTGCTGTTGAAGTTTTACATAACCTGGCCAGCAGTTGAGTCCCAAAAAGTCTTTAAGGTTTGTTCAGATTTAGCATTAGGTATCTATAGGTAACTTGCCTGTCAAGAGTGCTTGAGGTCTGCATTTGTGTCTGATCCCCACCCCCCTCCCCTGTTCCTTGGCTAGAGCTCTGAGGTTCACCTATAGTGAGATATAATGCAACCGTTTTTTGCCCACCATTAAGATAGCTGCATTCCAACTTCAAAGACGATATCTAAAGTAAACACAGAACCACTGTACAAGTGTTTTAAAAGAGAAGTGTTGTCATCTGTTCTTACTGGCACACAATGGCCTATTCTTCAAAAAGACACAAGAGGTTTTTATGCATGCACAAGATCAGAAGATGTTCTGTGTGCATTTGCACACATGACCTCAGTTCATAGTCTCACCTGAAGGACTTCAGGGGTAGTTGAGCCAGAGGAAACAAATCCCCTTGAACAGGTGCCTTGGTGGTGGCTCACTGGGGCCATCAGATGGTGAGCTCAATGCTCTAACTACTAGGCTAGCCCTCCTTTGGAGTTGTATCTGAATCTGGCTTTCCCTCCCATCCACTAGATTAGGGAGTAGCGGTCTGGCTGTTTGTCTTTCAGATGAGATGGTAAACTGATTTCGACAAGCATTCAGTGCACACACACCCACACACATCACATACACACACAACACACACACACACACACATATATATATATATATATATATATATATATATATAATATAAACCCCCGTCACCCCCCCCCATTTTACTTTCCATTTCATGACTATGTAAACACACACATGGGAAAGAAGAGGGGGGGGGGGGGGTAAATTATATGTATATATAATTTATTAATTCAGGCAGAAAAACAACAAAATTACAGCGGACAGCATTATTCTGTTGTTACATCATTGCTCAAACCATTTTTTCCATTGTTCTGGAAAAGTACTGTATAGTGCGTGTCTGTGTGCTATATATTATGCATGCAAAATAAAAAAAATGTAGGAACTGGTACTTGAATCGCCATCTGTTATATCACCCTTGTTTAGGAATAGGAGTAAAATATCTCAAATATGCCAACCAAAAATATTACTGCTAGAAATACATACAGTCAACCATGAGAGGCATACCAGAAGTTCTGTCCTTTCTTGGGTGCCCCCCCCCCCCCCCCCCCTTTAGTGTAAAACCCATTCTTCTCTTTACTACTACAATGAGAATAATAATAATAGGCAAACGCTCACAGAGAGCATGTGCGAATGTCATTGGCATCAGCGACTTTGTCTTGTGATGAGTTCAATCAATAACAGTTCAGTTGTGAGGCCCTGTTTCCATGGAGACCCATGTACAATATGACGCTGGCAATTTGCCCATTGACGCACCTGGGAGAAACGTAGACCTGCTGCTATTGGCAGGTTCTTATTTTGGTGGGTTTTTTTGTTGGGTTTTTATTTTAGTTCCACACTCTGTGTGTCCTTCGTCTTGCATAGCAAAGTCATAACTTGGGGGGTTTTGAAGTTTGTATTGTATGAGTAAAATCATTGGGAATTTTAGTTGCCTTGGTTTTGTGTCTCTGAAAGAGATTACATGTGTGTGTGTGACAGGGGAGGGATGTTTGTATGTGGGTGTGCGCACATGCACATTTGTGTGTGTGCGCGCACATGCGTGTGTGTGTGCCAGTGTGTGTGCAGTTGTGGGTGTTTGTGTGTAAACTAAAAGAGAGCTCTAGACGGAGAGAGAGCTCATCTCCCATGGGACTGAGAGTGCGTGCAAATATATATATATATATGTGGATGTGTGTCACAATCAATATGAGTGGGTGTGCCCACTTATTTAGTTATTATAAATGCACATATGATATATTTGTAACTAAGTGTGTGAGTAAGAGAGAGAGAGACACAATGACAATGACAAATTCTTTTATTTCGAGGATAATGAATAAGCACTCATGCTTTTTTACATCCAGTCCCCGCCCGTAGGGATACATCTTAATAATAACCCAATACTTATACTCTCACACAGTAGAAATAAAGGGAAATAACCCTTTAAAAAAAACAACCCCCAAAACAACAGCAAAAAACAAAAAAATAAAGAAAACCCTAAAACACCCCCCCAAAAAAACAACAACAAACAACACCCAACCAAAACAAACAAACAAAAGGAAAAGAAAAAACAAACCAACAAAAAGAAGAAAATAAAGAGAAAAACAAACAACAAAACCGACAAAAATAACAACAAAACTTAAAATAAGTCATAAAAATAAACATCTACACATTGTCAAATGGTACACATTCTTGTTACATATAACAATAAGATATTAAAATAGGGCATTCATTAAAACTTAAGTACAGCCGACAAGCCCAATAAAGTATTGAAAATATAAGGTATGAATCCTTCATCAGGATACACTGTAACTATAAGCAAAACGATAAAAGGTCAGAGACAGAGACACAGAGAGTGTGTGTGTGTATTTCAGAGATAATATCAAATATATAATTCTCAAAACAGTACACGATCACCATCAACACTCATTTTTGATTATACTCGTTGAAATTATATGTCATGATAATGAAATAAATTCATTACCCATACACTCACACAATAAAAGCAATAAACAAAAGAAAAGAAGAAATCCAAACCTATACAGTCATTGAGAGAGAGAATGTGTGTGTGTGTGTGTGTGTGCGTGTGTGTGTGTGTGTGTGTTTCAGGGATAATACTAAATATATAATACTCACATAGCACACGATCACCGTCAACATTTTTTGATTATACTCATACTAATTGAATGTCATGATGATAAAGTAAGCTGAATACCCATACACTCACACGATAAAGAGGGGAAAACCCCCCAATAAAGTCATAAAAAAACATCTACACATTGTAAGTAAGAGAGACAAATTCTTGTATTACCAGGATAATGAATAAGTAGTCATGTGCTTTTTTACATCAAGTCCCCGCCCGTAGGGATACATCTTAATAATGAACCCAATACTCATACTCTCAAACAGTAGAAACAAAGGGAAAAAACTGTTTTTTAAAAACCCAGACAAACAAACACCCCCCCCCCCCCCCCAACAAAAAAACAACAACCCCCCAACAACAACCCAAAACCAACCCCAAACAAACAAAAAACACGAAAAAAACAACAACAAAACAAATAAAAGAGGAACCCCCCCCCCCCCCCCCCCCCCTTCACACACACACCAAACACATCCCCTCCCCCCAAAAAACCCAAACAAATAAAAAACAACCCCAACCAACTACTACCCAAGAGAGAGAGAGAGAGAGAGGGGGGGGGGGGGAGGACTAACAACAGAAATGGAAAAAGGAAATAAAAAAACGGATTATGTAAAAGGTAAAAGTACACTGTAAAAAAAAAAAAAAAAAGTTCAGGAAAATAGCCTGTCATCATTAGACATAGCTTTATGTTAAAGGGAGAGAGGTGAAAAGAGTAAGGGGATACTCAGATACTGAGATAGTAAAAGTGGAGGGGGGGTGGGGTTGGAAGGTTCAGCATAAGAGTTATGCTACTTATGGTGATTTAAGTGTTGAAATGTATGTAATTAAGTCTTAGTTTGCTTGCCTTATGAGTGTTAAAGTTTTTTTTGGTTTTGTTGTTGTTGTTTTCTTCTTCTTCTTTTTTCTTTTTTTTCTTTTTTTTTTGGGGGGGGGGGGGGGGCGTCCTCAGTTATTTTCTTTCCTTTCTTTTTCACTTTTTTCCCATCCCTTCTCTTTGTTTTGTTTTTTGTTTGTTTTCATGTATTTTCTGTCGTTTGGGTTTTTTGTACACTTCTTTCTTGCTTCTTTTTCTAGTTTTTCTGCTTTCATTTTTTTTAGAGTTTTAATTATTAAAAAATCTAATTAATCAATGTAATATATTTATCATCATATCGTGTTAATTTTTGTTACTTCTCTCTCTCTCTCTCTCGTAGGGTTGGGGCGGGGGAGGGGGTTATTCTTTGTCTTTTTGAGTTTTGTTTGTCATTTTCTTTATCTCTTCCTTTCTTTCAAGTTTTTTCCTTGGGTTTTATGATATTTGATTTTTTTTGGTTTTGTTTTGTTAACTGTATTTCTTTGTTCTTTTCGTTGTTCTCTTTTGGGGTTTATTTCCTTTCCATTTTGCATGCTTTCTTGTTCCTTTGATTCTTTGTTTTCTAGATCTATCACTGTATCAGAATTTCCTGTTTTCAGCCTTTCTGAGCCCTTTCCATTTTTTGGTTATTTTGCTTTCATTCTTTCTTCACCTTACCTTTCTTTCTTTCTTTTTCTTTCTTTCTTTCATTCTGTTCCCTATTTTCTTTAATGTTTTCTGACTCCCACCACCCTCACCCCACCCCCTTTTTTTTTCCTTCACAATTTCTGTTTGGTGTGTTGTTGTTGGGTTTTGTATACTTGTTTTTCCTTTTTTTTTTTTTTTGGCTCTTGATTTTTGTCTTTTTGGGTTTTTTGTTTTTGTTTGTTTGTGTGTGCTTGTTGTTTGCTTCCCATTCTTTCTTTCTGTCAGGTTCCTCTCCCCCCCTCCCCTGTGTACTTGTCATGGGGGTTGGAAAGCGAGCTGTTTGCACTTGGCAAATGTTCAAGTATGTAATGACGGAGGTGTTCAGGAGGGTCCCTAGCAAGAGGAATGCCACGCATCGGCACTTCTGCTGCTGCTGCACTGATCTACACCCTGATACAGGGGAACAACGGGGTAGCCCAGTGGTTAGAGCAATAGGCTTCCAATCTGATGACTTGGGTTTGAGGCTCTGGTTTGGGGCGACGTTTCCCCAGGAGTTAACATTACTTACCGACTCCACTCCCCTAAAAGTCCCGCAGCTGATATTGTAAAAGGTTTCATACATGCACGCAAGACACTACATACGTGTAAGGTAAAAAGGTAAAGGAGTCCCATAACCTATAAGGTCGTAGGGGAACGAGGCGTCAGAGACCTCACTTCTCTAGGGCCAGCATATTGAGGGCGGCGCCCATCTCCTCTCCCTCGCTGCTTTACCTTCCCTGACCCTAAAGAGGGCAGGTACCCATTTACAGCTGGGTGAACTGGGGGAAACTGTACTGAAGCCAAGGCGCGCAAACGGTCACCCATCCAACTGGTAACCACGCTCGACGCTGCTTAACTTGGCTGGGGGAAAGCGAGTGCTCCGACCACTGAGCTATCCCATCCCCATACGTGTGTACACTTTAAAAACCTGCTTCACCTTTCAGAAGAGTATTGTGTTCCAGTAATGACAAAATCTGAAAAAGTGCATGCGCACTGGTGTCCTTTTAGACATCATTCCCGAAGTTAGAATGTAGAGCCTTTCTCTACCTTAATTTAATAGTGGGTGAATGGTCACGTAAAAAAAAAAATCTAACCATTGGTGAACTTCACAAATCTAACCATTGGTGAACTTCAGAACTTTAGGCTTTGGTTGTGGAGAGAAGGAGAGAGAGAGAGTACCTTCAGGCAGGAACTTCACTGTCTTCAGTCTTTCTCTCAAACTCTTGAGAGAGGGAGGAGGGATGGGTAGAGGGAGGAAAAGAGAAAGTGTAAGTAAAACAGCATTGTATTGTATTGCAAGAGTCATGGCAGATTCCTCCTAACCTCACCTATCCCATAGTCTAGTAGGCCGTTGGGGCACCACCAAAGATTTTGCAACCAGCTTCCTCCATTCTTTACGGTGTTCAGCTTTCTGTAGCAAGTTGTTCAACTCAAGGCCAGTCCACTCTCTGATGTTGTCCTCCCTCTATCTGCCTCTTTGTCTCCCCCCCCTGTCAGTCCTTGTACTGTTCCCGGTAAGACAGTCTTGGCCATTCCAGATGTTCATGTGGCATTCATGGCAGTTAACTCTGCATAAAATTGGGGCTGAGCTTGTTGGAGAATGCGTTGCCACAAAAGCAGCCTCACCCATTTTTGTAGGGGAGAGAGAGAACTCTAGATGAAGAAGATGGGAGAGAGAGAGGAACAGAGAAAGATAGAGAATGACGGAGGGGGGGGGGGGGGGGGGGGGGGGAGCATGAAGGAACAGAGTGGGAGAGAGAGAGTGAGAGAGAGAGAGAGGGAGGGAGGAGGGAACAAGTAAGAACAGAATGTGAGACCAGAGAGTGAGAGGGGATGTGGGTTGGGGAAGCAAGGAGATAGAGTATGTGTGTTGTTTGTCCTTTGTTCCTGATTTTTTTTCTTGAGATCATCTTTCTTTTTTAATTTGTTTTTATTCATGAATGATTGCATAAGTGTGAATGATTTGAATGTAAACGCTTTGATTTGTTCCTTTGCAAGATTCAGTGCTATATAAATTCCATACATTATTATTTTTTCTCCATTTTTTAGTCAGTTTTATTTTAAGTTCAGATCCACTCACCGGTATTTTATCCAAATAATTTTCCTCAAGGATCTGACTTTTCAGTATATATATTTATTGTAACACATCTTATATTATCACATTATCTTTGGTAAATCCACAACTTGGTGCTTCCAAGATTCAAAACTTACGATGTCAGGACCACAAGTCTTAACCACACAGCTGTTGATGTGCTGTGCCCATCAAGACAACATAGTATGAAACAATGTGCACAGCACAGTGCAGTTCTTATGACATTATACAACAATCAACTTGGCTTCATGTTTATATAACAACAATACAACAATGAGCACTGTTTATTCATTTTGTCGCTTTTGTTGGGTGTGGAGAAAGAGTGAACATCAAACAATAACAGAAAGAAGCAAAACTGTGAAAAGCAAGAGTTTCTGGACCATTGTAAATTTATATATATATATATATATATATATATATATATATATATATATATATATATATATATATATATACATATATGTGTGTGTGTGTGTGTGTGTATAACATCCATAAACCAGCTAAAGCATTGCAAAAACTTTAGACAGCCTGTTATTTTTCAACAACTGAAGCATAAATTTGTTTTTGATTTAACAGAGGGAGTCAACAACAATTTTAAACTGACTTTGAGGTCAGAATTATATTTGACGAATTTATAATTTTTTGCAAATTAATACATATATGGTGAGTATTCACTATAAATATATGCCAAATCTTATAAGATGAAATTCATCATCAGTTGCAAGCATACCACATTTTTATTGTTATATTTGGCAAAATGGTGATCTACATAATATTGGCATTTGATATAAAATTTGAGCATGTAAGGATGATAAAGGGAGAAATGAATATAAAACATATTAAAATAGAAATGTACTTCTTGTTTTCTGTCCAAAAGCAGTTTAGAAATACTTATTAAAAAATCTACTGCTTGCTTCAATAACTAAAAAAACACAACAACATATATATATATATATATATATATATATATATATATAATATTATAATTATATATATAATATATATATACATATATATGTATGTATGTATTATATATATATATATATATATATATATATATATATATATATAAATGCTTGCTTCAATGAAAACTTAAGAAAAAAAGTACAATTCGTTGCATATCAAACACAACACACAACCAAGAGATCACAACACAAAACATGTACATCACCCTTGTTAATGAATGAAGGCAGATGACTAATCACCAGTTACTTTGCCAGCCCTGACACTCATTAGTTGAGCACTACTCTATAACTAATGTGGCCCAGTCCTAAAGCTTACAAGTCAATTATTGATACGTCAAGGTAAGTGCCAAGGTGTGCATTAACATGTTACCATTTTGTAAAATGTTATTTTGAGATTGCTTCAGCCATGACAAGCTCATAGTGTAATAACCTGCACTCACCTTTAATTTAGTCCTGAGCGGAAAAGTAAAAAAAGTACTTAATGATAATAATATATGGAATTTATATAGCGCTTAATCTTGTAAAAAAACAAACAATTCGAAGCGCTTGCACTCAAATCATTTACATGCATGCAAATCTCCTTAAACATAATGAACAATAGATTCAAATCCGCGCACACGCACGCACACACACGCATGCACGCACTTAGGAGGTGAAATATGCTGTAGAAAATTAGGGACAGATATGAGGGGGAAAGTCTCAGGTAGGAAATAAGTGTGTTTTGAGGCTGGATTTGAAGGTATCAAGTGAAGTCTTTTGGCAAAGTGAAAGAGGGAGGTCATTCCAGGTGGAAGGACCAGGAACAGAGAAAGAGCGACGGCCAACAGTGGTTTGTTTGAATCTGTTTGAAAACAGCCATACATGTATGCCAACTCCTCATCCAGGCTGTGCCCTAAGTCGTCACTCACAATGATTCCCAGGTGAGGAGTGTGAGACTGTACATTCCGGATATGACCGCCAGTGTGTTTGGCTGGGGAAAACCTGACAACAGCATCAATATCACTGATTATGTTTGCCACTTCCATCACTTATTAGTTGCTGCTCTCATTGATCCCCCAGCAGCTACTGATGTAGTTAATTAGTTGCAACAACAATCACTAATCAGTTGCTAATTCTTGGGAGATGATTAGTTTTCAGCTGAAAGCAAAAAGAGCCAGAAGGAAAAGTAAAGGGGAAAACCCCCAACAACAACCAAAAAAGAGAAACCTCACCAACAAACCCTGAAGCTTTCATCAAAACAAGATCATGTTTTTCTCTTGAAATATATGGCTTGTTTTTGTTGTTATGGTGTCATGTATGTGTCTGCATGTGTCTGTAAATGTGTAATGTCTGTGTGTGTCCAGAGCTGTATGTTTGTAATTTTTTGCTTGAAGTTTTCCCAAGTCTACCCAATCTACATATATATATATAAAGGGATA
This sequence comes from Rapana venosa, assembly GCA_028751875.1. NCBI lineage: Eukaryota > Metazoa > Mollusca > Gastropoda > Neogastropoda > Muricidae > Rapana > Rapana venosa. The sequence goes on from CM054141.1 coordinate 33,090,749, forward strand.
TTGAAAAAAAAATCCTAGTAATTAGATGGATGTATTTTCCTTTTTTCTCTCCCCCCCCCCCTCTCTTAGACTGAGATTTTATATATCATAATATTTTTTTATTGGCTAATCCTCTCTCTCTCTCTCTCTCTCTCTCTCTCTCTCTCTCTCTCTCTCTCTCTCTCTCTCTCTCTCTCTCTCTCTCAAGTTTTCTCAGAAGTTTGAAGCTCTTTTGGTCTGCACGGAGTCAACTCATTGAAAAAAGATCATTTGTATAATCTTGTGCCAGTTGGTGTCTGCACTGAGTCAACTCACTGAAAAAGTGATTTAAAAATGATCTTATGCCAGTTGACGTTTTTCTGATGTGGCACAGTCCTTTGTAGAACTTTGTTCTGCTGCATGTCCTTGTTTCTTCTTCAGCTTTTGTACATGATGTGTCACTAGTGTCCGTCTTCTTTTTTTCCCCTCATCTTTCTCTCATTTTTCATCATACCTGTCTCAGTGTCTGTCTTCTGTTTCTGTCCCTATGTCAGTGTCTTTGTCTCTCTTTTCCCCCTTCTCTTTTTCGCCACATTTGTCTGTCTATAAAATTTCTGTTCATCTCTGTGTCTGTAGTGTCTTTTCCCCCTTTTTCTTCTTCACATTTGTCTGTTTCTGTAGCTGTTCATCTGTGTCTGTCTCTCTCTTTTTTCCCCCCTTCTTTTTTGCTTTCCATCTGTCTTGTCTCTGTCTCTGTCCATCTATGTCTGTGTCTCTCTTTTCCCCTTACCTGCATCTCTTCCTCCTCCTTTTTCTTGGTCATCTCTGTCTGCCTCATGCTCTTTTTTTTCTATGTTGCTGATTCTTAGCGCTTTGGGCTTCTTCAGGGTGGGGAGATGTGCTGGTTTCCGTTTACATTACAGTGTATGATTGCATTGTGGAATGAGCGTGTTTTGTTGTGAGTACTTTCACACTCCTACTTATAGGGTCTGCTGATTGCAGTATTGTTAAATTTCATGTACCCCCAGGGTTTTCTTTTTTCTAAAACTGAAATTCTCACAGTCTTGAAAAAGTCTTGAAGTCTTGTTCTCAGTTTGCCCCTCTCTCTCTCTCTCTCTCTCTCTCTCTCTCTCTCTCTCTCTCTCTCTCTGTCTCTCTCTCTCTGTGTCTCTCTCTCTCTCTGTCTCTCTCTCATTGAGTGTAAATCTGGAAACAGATGACAAAATTTACAAAACCGCATACACACGGGGACTGGATGTAAAAAAGCACATGAGTGCTTATTCCATTATCCTCAATATAAAAGAATAAATAAATAAATTCATGATTGACAATAATATGTGTGAAACATTCCCATGTTTATATGTTTCATACTTTCACCCCCCCTCCCCCCGTTGGTGTATTGTGGCCTACGGCCGACATACCAATAAACCATTTCAGAGTTCAGTTAAGAGCTCTCTCTCTCTCTCTCTCTCTCTCTCTCTCTCTCTCCCCTCTCTCTCTCTCTCTCTCTCTCTCTCTCTCTCTCTCATCATCATCATCATCATCATCATTATCATTGTAACCCCTCTTTTCTAGATCTGAAGTACTGCCTGTGCCCTTTTAAAAAAAAAATTCTTTTTTTACTTTGACCATAAATTGCATAATGAAGTCACTTTTTTATTATTATTAAAAATCTTTCAAACTGGTATTCAAAAAAAAAAAAGCATCAGTCAGTTGCACTTTCCTTGGCTGTATCAATCAGAATTCTCCCGCTCTCTTTTCTCTCAATTTTTTTTTCTGTTTCTGTCTTTGGAACTCTTTAATTTATGTATTGAATATGTGATGAATTACTTAAATTGCAAAAATTCAGCCTGTCTTCAGATCCAAACATCTTTTAACATTATGTCTTTTACATTCTTTCCCTCCCCGTATTTTCTGTTCTGTTTCTTGTGCCATGATACAAAGTAACAAATTCTTTTTGTCATGCCAAGGGTCTACAAAAATTCTCTGTGGACTCTTTCTGTAGGTTGTGTAGATCTATACCATCCTGCCACCTTCCTTCTTGCAGGTAGGATGGATGAACTTCAAGCAGAGTGCATTGTATTTTGGGTGACCCCCAGTTTAAGCTTGGGAATATGCAACAACAGATACTTCCTATCCCCCCTCCCCTCCCCCATCCTTTCCATTCCATTTCTCTGCCTGATCTGCTCTTCTTCATCTATTTTGGTCTCAATTTGTCTGTCTCAGTGTCTGATCGTCTACCTTGTCAGATGCTATCTCAATCCCACCTATTGGATTCTCATCGTCTCCTCAGTCTTAGGCAAGTTACGGGTTTTATTTCCATAATCTGTTGTGCCATGATGATTTCGGTAAATTATATGTAAGGAAAGAGACAGGCGGAGTGTGGTGATGGCTGGTTTAGTCATTTATCATCTTTATTTTTAATCTGTCGGGATCATTTCCAGAGGCTTTGTCGCTGTTTCGTCATCTGTGTGTCCTGATGATCCGCACTGTTGATTGGCTGTCTGTCAGGGTAGAGAAAGAATTCTTTTGTTTTAGCTGTACCATACATGTACATATTATAGAAGCAGACTTACACAATACTGGCTCATGGCCACACTAAGAAGCCAAACTTTTTTTTTTACCCAAATAAAACACAGTCTCCATAAAAAGATTGCCTTTACTATTTCCGACTCTTCATTGCTTGTTGTACAGTGCATGCACCCCATTTCTTTATCCTGGTTTGTTTATCGTAGGGAAGATTTGGGGAGGGGGGGGGGGGGGAGAGAGAGATGTCTTTCCATTAGTTTAATGCAAGTAGACAATATCAGACAATGTTGCAATTGACACCTTGTAGTTGTACATTCATATGATTGTATACATAGCCAGCGTGATGATAGTAACAATGAAAATGATGACATTGTTCAATAAAAAGAACTTTCAGTTAATTAAGGTAAAAGGTTACACAAGTTACCTGACTCTGCCTGTGTCATTTCATCCTCCTCCCTCCTCTCCCCTCCCCCCAAAATCAACAACAAACAATTTTTTTTTTTTAAAGTAGGAAAAAGACCCCCCACCTGCAGCAGAGGTTTCAGCCATGGTCATTCTCAGGCTCAGCGGCTAAGGTCAATATCTGTTAAGAGAATGACCCGTAGTTGCCCAGGATATTTTTTTTTTTCATTTCAGAGTTTTCTTTTTTGGGTTATTTTTGGTTGTTGTTATTTGGAAGAGGAAGGGGGGGGGGCCATTTACCAGCATCATGAGAGTAACACACATGCACGCGCGCACACACACACACACACACACACACTCGTCTAATATCACTGTAAGAAGCATGAGATAAACAAAGTAGGAGAGTTTTAATTAAGAGGTCTAATAAAGCAAAAGTAAATGTATGTATGTATTATATATATTGGGGAGGTTTTTAAGGGAGATCCCATGGGCAACATGCCTTTAATGTGCATGAAAGAGGCTACAGCATCTTTAACATAGCCTGTGTGAAGTATATTGATAAAAAGAAGAAACCCACCTTAGTCCCAAGCTTTATGTAACGGCAAACAAAAGCAGAGAAAAGAAGAGAGGGTTGGAGTTGCTTTGTGATGATGCCCTCTCCCTAGGAAGATTGCGGCCCAAATTTCGTGCTGAGAAAATTCATGTGTCAAGGAGGCGTACAATATTGCATCAATAAAGTAGGAACCATCACCATCTTTAAAGCCTGTGTTTCTTTCTTCTCTCTCTGGTGTGGTGTGCGGTCTTATATAAATTTCCTCAGTTCTGGCATCGCCATACTTGATCTTCAGAAGTAGCCAGCATGCATGCCAGCCCCCAGGGACTTTTGTGATGTAAGCTGCGACGTTATTGATCATCCACAGCCCATCTCTGATATTTCTTCCTGGCTGCTTTTGGTCTCCCCTGCCCCCTCCCTTTCCTGATGCATGTAGTGGACGCAGGCTATACTGGTGGAGAGTAAAAGTCGATGCGACAGAAATAACTAACTCGGGGGGAATAATCACATGGTATTTTCTGCAGGAGAGCTCTGGTTATATATATATTGTTGTCCATGAGTGTGTGTGAGTGTATGTGTAGGTGTGTGTGCGTGTGCACACACGTAGGTGTTCTCTGGTCACTGTCTTGAGTTTCCTCAATCGCTTTTTTTTTCTGACCGAGGTCTTTCACCCTGACTAAAAATATATAATCCTGTCTATCGTTTCTCTTTCACAATAATCTGATTTCTGTTTTATTTTTTCTTCTAGACAGGGAAGGAGAGGGGGAAAGAGAGGTAGGGAAAAGAGGAGGAGGAGTGGAGAGAGAGAGAGAGAATGATTGAATGAATTGGGAAACTTGTTTCTGAGCATTTACAATCAAATATTCAGAGTCTCTCTCTCTCTCTCTCTCTCTCTCTCTCTCGGGTCTCTCTCTCTCACACTCACACACACACGCACGCACACACACACACACACACACACAAATTGAGAGAGAGAGAGAATAGGAGCAACAACATTTTTTGTAACAAACACACACACACACCATTTTTCTTCCCCCTCCCTCCCCCAACTGCTTTCATTCTTGTTATTCTATTCTCTGAAGTCAGTGTGGTTGCAGGCCTACTATATCATGGCAAGGTTCTTGGAATTTTGTGGTTAAACACACACATGTAATGTATGCTTCTCATTCAGAATATATAATTATATCAGGGTTTTTTTTACAGTCTCACACTTACAGTGATTCCCAGGTAGGGTGAGTGACACTTGTAGATGAGATGGTATACTTTGGGGTGACCCTCAGGGTGTTAAGCTGAGGAACACCCAACAACAATTTTACGCTTCTTTCTATGATACATTAGTCCCATGTATACATGAATTATAGATCATCATGCCTGAAAGTCCATTAGATTAATTGTCCCTTTGGCGCATTAGAACTCGCATTGCTGCCTGCACATGAACTGTCATTTCCTCAGGAGTAGGAAGAGCAGTGACTAAAGTAACATTTGGCCGGTGGAGAAGGTAAAATAAGCTTTAAAGGTAGGGTCAAGTTGGAGGAAAAAAGTGTATGATTTATATACACACAAAGTTTTTCTATTAAGGTTTAAGGAATTCAGGAAATGTGTGTGTTTCTCTCTCTCTCTCTCTCTCTCTCTCTCTCTCTCTCTCTCTCTCTCTCTCTCTCCTCTCTCTCACGCACTGATCGGTTGCAAAGTTTATTGCTGAAGCACTGAAATTAAGACAATTACAGCTAAGTTCCAATTACTGAATTAGCTTAACATTTGTGACTAAACTAAAGTAACATTTATATTATGTAAACTCCAGCATTTTGTGAAACACCTAAAGAAACATTTATAATTACGCTGTAGTCTCCAGCAAGAATATCTTTTGAAAATTTCACGTACAATGTCAGTGGATGGTCTAATATAGCATTCTAGAATGTTCTTTTCATTATTTTAGTTATTGCTTATTGGTTCATATTGTTCATCCTTGTTATTACTTTGTGTTCATTTTGAAACTGAGTTTACGTCAGAGCTTAAAGTCGTATCCGTTCATAGAGAGCTCATTTTTGGTTTTTTGGTTTTCATTACGTTAAATGCATCATGTGATTTTTCTTGTATTTATTTGTATTTACAAAAGAAAGTCGTGTATAACCCCCCTTGTCAATAGGCCACTTTGGGCAATGACAATAAATTGGTCAAAGCGTCTCCTCTCTCTCTCTCTCTCTCTCTCTCTCTCTCTCTCTCTCTCTCTGTACACATGTGTCTTTGTCCGTTTACTTGTACATGTGTATAGGTGTCTGTAGAGAAAGTTAGCATTTCATTTTTCATAAGTAGTAGAAATCAGTCTGTAGAACTTTGTTTTTATGACTGTATTTCTTTTTTTGCCAGGGACAATTCTGTTATCGCCATGGGTTCTTAGAAACTCTTTTTTTTCTGGGATTTTTATTTGAGTTTGAGTGTAATATTTAAATGTAATTGAGAAAATATAGGGAAGGAAAACAAGTGCAGGTAACCTGTTACAACTTCTCTATCATTATAAAAATGATGAATCAAAAATTTTTGGGGGGGAAATCACTTTTAAGATAAAATCTTTCAAATATAGTATTTTGAGGATTGCCAGGGTCAGGACAGTGGCGTTGGCCTGACCTGACTCGATGTCGGCTCCTAGTTGAGCACCCTTCAGAGATCCCGGCAGTGATTCAAACTTCACCTTCTGTGGTACCTTACAGCAAGATACTTATCGTAAAAATACAAGTGTCTATCACATTATGACACATTACTGTCGTTTTTCCTTTCCAGCTGTTGAAGACCAAGAAATTTCAGTGTAAAAAAAAAAAGAAAAGTTTAATTAAATGTGGACATTGCAGTAACTTAAACGGCAACTCGCAGGACCTGCAGCATACTACTACAGGTCTTCATCGCAGAGACTGAGCTGTCCGTCTGACGAATGCCAAAGAAAAAGAACTTGACTTACTCGACTTATGCCTCTTGGTTCCTTGGGGAACATAGGGCTGCAACAACACCCCTCCAACGAACTCAATTTTGGGAGATCCTCTTCAGCTCGGCCCATGTCATTCCGGCTGCCTTCGTTTAAGAAAAAGAACTACTAAAGAGATATATAGTGCTCTCATTTTTCCTTTGTCACAGTTAAAGACGAAGCAAGTTGAGCCAAACACTTTTCTACTTTTTTCTTCTTCTTCTTCTTCCTTGACAGTTGAGGACCAAGTGTCCATCCTGGTCTCGCAAAAGACGGGACGGAAACTAGCGGAACTGGCGGACCGCGGGGTGCGCGTGATGATCACCATCACGCCGGGGGAGAAGCAGGACACGAGCAGCCTGGGCAGCCACAACACCATCAGCAAAACCTCTGTCCTCTTCGTCTCCATCTCCTTCATCGTCCTCATGATCATCTCCCTCGCCTGGCTTGTCTTCTACTACATCCAGCGCTTCCGCTACGCCCATGCCAAAGAGCGACTGGCTGTAAGGTTTTATTTTGAATTTGTGGGTGTGTGTCACTGTGTACCGTGTGTGTTGGTGTGTGTGTGATGTTTGTGGTGAATATTTGTGTGTGTATTATTTTGAAGTGTGTGTGTGTAGAGGATGTTTGTGGTGAATGTTTGTGTGTATTGAATAATATAAAAACATGTATAAAAGTGTGTGTTTTGTTTTTGTTTTTGTTTAATGTCCATTCACTACTCGGTGATAAGGACACACCTGCATTCAAACCAACATCTCTCTCTCTCTCTCTCTCTCTCTCTCTCTCTCTCTCTCTCTCTCTCTCTCTCTCTCTTCCCTCCCCCTCCCTCCCCCTTCTCTCTTATATGTATGACATGTATATTTATATACTCACAACTAACCACAGTAGAGGTCTTATTCTGTGTGTGTGTGTGTGTGTGTGTGTGTGTGTGTGTGTGATGTTTGCGGTGAATATTTGTGTGTGTATTATTTTGAAGTGTGTGTAGAGGATGTTTGTGGTGAATATTTGTGTGTGTATTGAATAATATATAAAAAATTGTATAAAAGTGTGTGTTTTGTTTTTGTTTTTGTTTAATGTCCATTCACTACTCGGTGATAAGGACACACCTGCATTCAAACCAACATCTCTCTCTCTCTCTCTCCCCTCCCCCTCCCTCCCTCCCTCTCTCTTATATGTATGACATGTATATTTATATACTCACAACTAACCACAGTAGAGGTCTTACTCTGTGTGTGTGTGTGTGTGTGTGTGTGTGTGTGTGTGTGTGTGTGTGTGTGTGTGTGTGTGTGTGTGTGTGTAGCTGCATGAGAGAGAGAGAGAGTATTGTTGGGTTGTTTTTTAAAAAAATGGATTTTCTATCTAAATTCTTTTATTCTGGAAGTTATGTTGTCATCCATTCCCACCAACACTGTTGCCTACTCTTCCAAAAGGCAGAACAGTTTTTGACTGTGTGCAAGATGTTTTGCATTAATTTGTACATTGGGACCTCAGTTTATCTATAGTCTCATTTCTGTGTGTGTTTGTTTCCAGTTTTGTGTGTAATTGGGTGGGAAAGTGTGTGAGTTGGTTATATTGGTAGATGGATGGATATGTTTTGTAGGGGGAAAAAAAAGGAATAAACCATTCTTTCACGTCTGGACTATTGTAATTCTCTTTTGTCTGGTCTGCCAGCATCATCTATCCACTCCCTTCAACGTATACAAAACTCCGCAGCTTGACTAGTTCTCAGAAAGAAAAAATCTGAGCACATTACCCCTCTCTTGCGATCTCTCCACTGGCTGCCTGTGCCACAGAGAGTAAATTATAAGATCAGTACCCTCTGTTACAAATGTCTCCACAAAACTGCACCCTCCTACCTCTGTGAATGTCTTAACCTGTACACTCCTTCACGTTCCCTCTGCTCTACTGCAGATACCTTGTGCCTACGAATACCTAGATTCAACCAATCCACTGTTGGCCGCCGCTCTTTCTCTATTTCGGGTCCATCGACCTGGAATGAGCTCCTTCTCTCTCTTCGCCAGAAACCTAGTTATGACACTTTTAAATCCAGCCTCAAGACATATTTCAAACCTAAGATTTCCCCCCTCCTGTTTCATATCAGAGCTATCCCACCCTCACTAACCCATGTCCTATCACCCTGCTAAAGTATAGGACCTAAGTGAGTGTGTGTGTGTGCTTTTGTAAAACATTCGACTCTTGAAATTTTATTTCATAGATTTTGTCTGCAGCGCACTATGTTTGTAAATATCTGTTTGTTTAAAACTATTGATCATTTATCATTGATTGCACGACTGTGTAAGATTAGGTTGAATGCATGCGCTTTGATTTGTCTTTTCAAGATATAGCGCTATATAAGTTCCATGTATTATTATTATTATTATTATTATTATTATACATATTTAAAAAACAACAACCAAGCAACCAACTATCAAGTGTGTGTATATTTATGTGTGCGTGTGTGTGCCTGTTGTTTTGCTGCAAAGGCGTGCATTATGTATTCTGGTCATGTTTGCATTGCATCAGATTTCACTGCATGAAATTTAGAATATATGCCCATGGATATGAAAGTGTTCTGTGGTAGTGCACCGTCTTCTGTTTTGTTATTGTTGGTTTTCTTTTTATTGCTTTTATTTTGTGAGGATTTCTTTTTGTTTGTTGACTTTCCATAGTACAGTTTTGTGACAGATAAGTCTCTCATTGCCATGAGTTCTTTAACATGCACAAAAGATTGTATTTTGCTCATGGGATTTTGATATATATCATCTTGTTGTAAGAACCGTTGCAAGTTGCTGAGTAAATAGCTCCATAAGATGGCAGACATTTCTAATCCTAATGATCTTGTAGGCTGGGTTCATGGGTTTGACTCTTAGTGGTTTCCCATAAGTTTTTGTCAACAGGGTTGTCGTTTTTTGGTTTTGTTTTATCTCTTAAAACTTCTCTTTCTTCATTCATCAGCTAGAACTGAGATTTTCCTCTGCGGAGATTTTTTCAACAAGCTATAGGTGTGTGTTCAACAACTCACACAGTACAATGATTTTACTTTTTTAAAATTTTAAATTACCTGTTAAAGTAATAATAATTATACCTGTGTCTTTAAGGTGTTTTTGCAGCAGTTGTGTTTTGTTTGTTTCAGAGGCGACTTGCTAGTGCTGCTAAAAAGGCCATTGCAAAAATACCCCAGAAAACTGTGAAAAATGGTGACAGGGTAAGTATTCTTTGAGTCTGACTCATTTCAGGCTTGAAAGTGATGTTTTTGTTCCTTTTCTCATAGTGTGTGTGTGTGAGTGCGTGCATGTGTGTGTGTATATGTGTGTGCGTTACTTCATCTTTTACTGTTCATTGTTGTTTGTATATTTTTCTCCCCTTTTGTTTATCTATGGGACAGAGTGAAAGAAAGGAACATGATTAAGATGAACACATTGTGTGTGTGTGCTTGTGTGTTCTAGCTTAAGTTACAATTTATTCAGTCATACACACACTTCATGCTGTGCAGCATTGTTTGTAAACATACATGCATGCATGCGCACACACGTGCACGTACACACACATACACCAATCAACACACCAATCATACACACACACACCATAATCACCACTTTTGCCTCTCTCTCTCTCTCTCTCTCTCTCTCTCTCTCTCTCTCTCTCTCTCTCTCTCTCTCTCTCTCTCTCTCACACACACACACACACACACACACACACACACAGCCACATAATCACCACTTTTGCCTCTCTCCTTCAAATCTGACACATATCTAACCCCTTACACAATCACACTGATGACATTTAAATAACATGCATAATTTACATCCTCCCCAAACACACAGCCGCTTCAGCCAAATGCCCAGAAACCCTCCAGTCCCTAAACTAAATGCATGATAACCAGCGAGTCCCAAAACTCAGTGCTTAAATAACCCTAGAGCCCTGAAACCAAATGTGTAGTAACCCTGCCGCCTTACAACCCAAACCATCTCTCAGTGCCCATGTGCAACATGCACAGTAAGCCCACGATGCTCGCAGGACGCATGAATATGCAAAACCTGCCCGTCCAATTGCTTTTCGGACAGCAAGAACAGTTGTGGCATCCTGAGTGTCTCATCAATAAAACACATTTCCGCTCCGCCGAGAAATGGCTTGTGGCCAAAATGGCTTCCCTGCACGAGTTGCATGTGGGTCTCCATAGTTTTGTTTGGCTGCATGGGGGGTGGTGAGTTAGGAGGGGAAGGTGGGGGTGGTGGCGGTGAATGAGTGGAGAAAATTGCTATTGTTGTTGTGGGTGGTGGTGGTGGTGGTGGTGGTAAATGAGTGGAGAAAATTGCTATTGTTGTTGTGGGTGGTGGTGGAGGTGGTAAATGAGGGGAGAAAATTGCTATTGTTGTTGTGGGTGGTGGTGGGAATAATTTACATTTGCTTCCACAACTTATGGTGGGTAAAAATATCTTACCATTGGTAAACCTCAGAGCTCTAGCCGAAGAACAGAACAAAAGACAACTTAAAAAACCCCACCTAGATGGACAATAGGTGTGCAACACATATTTATTACTGTATGTAAAAGAAGAACCCATGGAAGTAAGAGAGTTGCCCGTAACAAAATTTTGTAGTAAAAAAATTCCACTCTCATGAAGTTCAAATATATAAATATACAATATATACGTGCAGACAGGAAAGTATTGATAGAGAAAAAAACCAGAAAGATGTCACATTTGCCAACTTGCTTTCCCTGGGAAAAGCAGCATGAATTTTCATGCAGACACAGCTGCTGTGAGTGAGAGTGTTGTAATACTTCTTCTTCTTTGTCGAACACTCAGACAGCAACTATTGTTATCTGTCATTATGAGCAAAAGCGTGTTGCACTGCCGTTAAGCTCCTGACAAGTCAGGCCCAGCACATCCGACTTCGGCATGGGAAAGAATATCTTTAAGTCTTTCTGAGAAAAAGGCAGGGGAATGGACCAAGAAGGCAGAAAATACACGAGAAGGAGGTGACAAGAAGAAAAAGAACAAGGAAGAAGCAAAGAGAGGAATAGAAAAGAGGGAATTCCAAGTACAGAATTTCCAGGTGGGGATGCCATTTATACTGACAGGCCCCCGGCATTCCCAGGGAGAAGTGTTGTAGTAAAAGTACAATTCATTGCATTAAATACAAATTCAACTACAATACATTACATTAAATACAAGCTCAGACCTACGTTCTGAAATAATTTCGAATCATAACTTGTCTGAGGCTGTAACTACTGGGGTATTTTCATCCATTTTATATGTGCTATCCATAATTATTAGGTGTTCCAATGACCTAATGCATGTCATTCAGGAGTGAGGTGTCTGAGACATCAACTTCTCTGTGGGCTAGTGTATTAAGGGCAGCAGCAATCTGTTCTCCTTCTCTGCTTTACCTTCCCTGTCCCTAAAGAGAGCAGGTACCCATTTACAGCTGGGTGAACTGGGGGACTGTAGTGAAGCCAAGGCACATACACATGTCACCCATCCGCTAGGCAACCATGCTCAATGCTGCTTAACTTCAGCTTGGAGAGAGTGAGTGCTCTGACCACTAAACTATCCTATCCCCATAATTATTACACACATCCCCCTCCCCCCTCAAAGAAAAAAAATCATTACACAAATAAAACCCCAACATATACATATTTTACACATTGTTTGGTCTGCAGACTAATAGTATACAAACACCTGAACCACCATCTTTTTTTTTCTTTTTGAAACCTACACTCTGGCAGCCCTCTGTGTGTGAGAGAAAGCACAAACAGGCAAGATGTGTTTGTATCTTGGGCAAGGAGGCTGTCTTTTTGCAAATGTTTTGATGATTAGTATGTGTTGTCTGTGGTCAGGGATCAATAAAATCATCAATTATGCCAGATAAACTTGAAATTAACAAAGATTTTAAAAAATTGAAATAAAGAAATAACAAGTTAACCCCCCCCCCCCCCCCACCCCCCACTTTCCCCCTTCCCCACCAAAAAGAAAAAGAAAAAAAAGACTAATGACTATCTCCAGAGAATTAGGGCATGCTTACGGTATGCGTCGCTCTAATCCTGTCTGTGATGGACGTAAATCATTTGTTCAGAAAGATGTGGCTGATAGAGCGACAATCCCTCCCTCCCCCTCCATCCTTGAAGGAAAAAAAAAGATAGCCTAATCATCCCTCTCTCTGTGCCTTCCCAGGGGGTATCAGATGGCTTGTTTGAGCTCAGAAGCCACAGATATTATACGTGCTGGAGGTGACTGAACTGCAAGGTGGCCGGCTGTCTAGTCGCTGAGGATATTGAACCACTGTCTTCCCCAGTATAGGTTTAGGGTTGGGTTTCTTTTTTCCCGCTACCCCCTTCCCCCTTGTCTTCTGTTAGTTGACAGAAGTTGTTTTTTTCTGGAAAAAGGTGTTTGCTAGGTATTTTATTTATTTTTTGTTTTTTAAAATTTTTTACTTCAGTTTGTTTTCTGGAAAGAAATTATGTTTTTGTGGAGATTTGTGTGTGTGTTTCAAAAAGATGTGGGTTTTTTGGGTAGTTTTTGTCTTGTTTACTAGGAAAGGGATATTTTTTTGTTGTCAGGTGCTTATTCCTTACTCCAGGTTGGTTTCTGTAAATTTTTAATTTAAAATTGTGTGAGTTATTTTAGATTGGAGGGGGGGAATGGAGGGTTGGTTTGATGTTTGAATGTGACTGCACACACACGCACGCACGCACACACACAGAGTCTCACACACACACACACACACATATTATCATAATCATCTAGTGTGTACTTATGGTCTCACAGTGATTCCCAGTTGTGATGAGTGAGACAGTGTGCATAATTACATTCTTGGCGACTCCCAGGTGTATATAGGGAATGCTCAACATCATCATCGTCATCCTTGTTTGTTTTTTTAAGTTGTTCTAAATTTGGCTGTATTTCAGGACACTCAGTCAGTCAAACAGACACACATGCACTCACAGGGGTGCATGCAGACTCATGCGCACACACGTTCTTATGCGCACACACACACACACACACACACTTATTTTTAAAAGGCCAACATCGAAAAGGAAACAAGAGCTAACAATAATGAAGGAGGAAATATGAATACAAACACTGTATTATCTCAAAAAAGAAATATATATATGCCGAATTCAGTAAAGAAGGAAGGGCAGGTGTGAATCCGGGAGGGGGGGGGGGGGGGGGGGGGGGGTGACAAAAAGGTATTCCTGTAACTCAGTTTGTTTCAGTAAGCTATATTTATTTGAGCTCTTGTCATACTACCTGCCTTTCCTTGTGCTGGTTCATTAGCTGTTCATAGACCAACATCAGCTAAGATTTGATTTTTTTTTTTAACTGAAAAAATAGGTAGCATGTTACTTGTTAGAACCTATTCCACCATTTGGAAGAATAGACTATGTGTGCCAGTGGGAACGAATGACAAAATTTACAAAAACTCTATGCACTAGTAGACTGGATGTTAAAAAAAAAAGAAAGCACTGGAGTGCTTATTCCATTCTCTATTAAATAAAAGAATAGAAAAAGAAACACTTCTTCTTCAAGATTGTCTTGAGTTGCGAGGGAGAGGCTGGTCTTTCAAAAGAATTTGTTTCTAAAAAGCCTAGTCTTCCCAATGAGCCCACAGTACACTCACTCTTGGTAGGAGCTGGCCGAAAAATCCCTATGACTCTTACGGGATTTGAACCTGTGATCTTCCAGTCTGTAACCCAAGGCGCTAACCACTGCGCCAAGGTGGCTGGTTTTTCACATGAATGTTTGTTGTTATTGCTGATGCACTGGTTAGTGCTGTGGTGGAATTTAGAATGTTAGGGGGATGTAGTGTGATTGGAGTCCAAAAATCAGCTGTGGTGTGCATGAAGTCAAGGAGATGGCAGATACAGAGATAAGGATAAAAGGGCCTCTTGACCTAGGCATAACCCAATGCTGTGGTAATGCCTTTAGTTTGAGGTCTGTAGATAGAGAGGGTGTGTATGTGTGTCTTTCTCTGTCTGTCTTTCTCTGTCTTTCTGTCTCTCTCTGTCTTTCTGTCTGTGACAATTCATGTGCATTGTATGCTGTCATGTGTGCATGCATATTGTGGGCTTCTTCAATTCTTGAGCATGTTTGTATAATTGTAAGTGTATTAGTACTGTTTTGAAATAAAATTATCAAAATAAAACAAACCAGCATACAAAGCAAAGCCTGAAAAGGTGTAGACATAGCTGCCAACCCTTCCAGATTTTCCGGAATTCTTCCGGATACGAAACTCGTCCGATTTTCCGTTATACAAGAAAATATTCTGGTTTCCGAAAGTTTAAAAAAAAAAAAGTTTTTCATACAGAAATGTCCATGTCTGGTTCTTCAACATGACAAGGAAGAACTGTCAGAAGCAACAGACCAGCTTCAGGACCAATTCAACAGCTAGCAACTGCTTGACTTGCCACAAGCTGTCAGTGACTTGGAAAGAGAGGACCAGAAGTGGGCTTTGCTGGCCAAAGAAAAACGCTTTGGCCTGTTGGCCTTTGATAGCCTGGTTCACTGCATGTTGGGAGTCCTGTCCCTGCCTCACAGCAATGCCAGTTGTGAGCGACTATTCAGCCAGGTCTGAAAAAACAAAACAGACTTCAGGGGGTCCCTCAGCACAGACATGCTGAACAACATGATGGTTGCCAAGGCAACCCTTCATGGATTTTGCTTCCAGCAGAAGTTCAGCCAGGACTTCTTGAAAAAAGCGAAGTCATCAACCTCCCAAATGGTGAAAAAAAAAGAAAGGTTTAGCCTGACTTTGAGGAGATGTACAGAACAACATTGATTTTTTAGATGTTTTTTGTTTGTTTCTTTGGGGCAGAAGGGTTAGTAGGTTAATTTTCTTCGTCTTTCATATTTTTTGGCGTGTTGTTTTCGTCAGCTGCCCCAGGGCCAGAGGAGCCTGTCCAAGTGAACTGTTAGCAAAGTGTTAACTTGAGTACATAGAAGAAATCTCCATTCTCATTTTGGCAATGTGTAGACCAGAATTGCTACTCCTTCAGTCTGTTTGAATCTTTGTGTTTGCTTAATGGATGGTATATACATAGAAGAAATCTCCATTCTCATTTTGGCAATGTGTAGACCAGAATTGCTACTCCTTCAG
This sequence comes from Rapana venosa, assembly GCA_028751875.1. Classification (NCBI taxonomy): domain Eukaryota; kingdom Metazoa; phylum Mollusca; class Gastropoda; order Neogastropoda; family Muricidae; genus Rapana; species Rapana venosa. The sequence continues at coordinate 33,106,243 of CM054141.1, forward strand.
TCTGTTTGAATCTTTGTGTTTGCTTAATGGATGGTATATTTCTTAATGTGTGTGTTTAATAAAAAAGAAATTATTGTGGTTTTCATTTCAGGAGATGAGAAATTTGCTTGTCTAAATATAAAAAGTGCTTCAGCTTCAGGGGGCACAGCCCCCTGACCCCTGCCTTTACAGCATAGCCCGCTTCCCAAACCCACACCCACCAAGATTCCTATTTTTGAGTCTCAGATAAAATAAAGTCTTGTTAAAAACATGAATAACAGCTGAAGGAAAAAGCCCACTGGTCAGAGAATTTCTGTTTTTAAAAAACCCAAAAAACCACAGAAACAAAACCAAAAAATGCATCCTTAGTATAAGCTTGGACAATATTCTGTTAAAGAAACTTTCACTAGCAAAATGTTCTTACCAACAAGAAGGAAAAACAAAGGAAAAAAGTAGTGGTATGGCACTTTGAGATTGCCTTTTGCACAGAACGTGGAATCTCAAGTGTTACAGAAGTATGTTATGCCATTCATACAGTACATACCTCTTCTTCCTTTTTTGTCGTGTTTCTCCCAGGGAAGGTTTGACATTGATGAGCCTTCTCCATCTCTCTCTGTTTTGAGCTTCTTCCTTATTTATGCCCCTTTCTCTAAGATCATCTGCAATACAGGCAGCCCAGGTCTTGCTAGGTCTTCCATTTGGTCTCTTTCCATCCACTACAAAGTTCATTGCTCTTTTTATGATGTGGTGGTCTGCTTTCCGTTGAACGTGCCCAAACCAGCGCAGGTACTAGCTACAGACTTCAGATCATCAACTTAGCACATTCTCCATAGTTCTTCATTTGTGATCCTGTCTTCCCATTTGATCTTTGTCATGATCTTTGTCATTCATACAGTACATAATACAATACAATTCAATACAGTGTAATAAAATACAGTCCAGTACAACACTAAGCAGTGCAATGTTATATAGAGGTACAAATACAGCACAGTACATTTAATACAGCTGAATATGTTGCAATTTTGTTTTTATTTTATCTGTTCTTATATTTCGAGGATAATGGAGTAAGCACTCATGTGCTTTTCTTAATAATAATAATAATAATAATGTATGGAATTTATATAGCGCTGAATCTTGTAAAGCAACAAATCAAAGCGCTCAGATTTTATTTCATACCACTTTAAGTCACGGCAGATTTCTCTCCGTGAAATTCGGGCTGCTCTCCCCGGGGAGAGCGGGAGAACGCGTCGCTACTTAGCGCTGCGCCACCCTTTCACCCTTTTTTTTTTTTTTTTTTTTTTTTCTGCAGCTGTATTTGTTTCCCTATCAGAGTGGCTTTTTTCTAAGAATTTTGCCAGGGACAACTCTTGTTGCCGTGGGTTTTTTTTACGTGCGCTAAATAATTACGTGTAACACACGGGACCTCGGTTTATCGTCTCATCCGAAAGACTAGCGCCCAGACCACCACTCATGGTCTAATGGATGGGGGAAAAATTTCCGGTCCAAACGGGGTACGAACCGCCGCACACTTCAGACCCATGTGTATGCAGTTTTGTAAATTCTGTCATCTGTTCCCACCGGCACACAGTGGCCTACTCTTACGAAAAGCGGGACAGCGTAATATAAGATACACATTCCATACAAATTTTCTGATGGCGCAGTGGAACGTAATGCAACATAATACAGCACAGCATACTACAGTAATGCACAGAACACAACACAACATGTACATGACAGACAACACCACAGTATCCATTTTTTCAATGAATGTCTTTCCATTCCAGGAGCTGGACAGTGAGTTTGATCAATGCGCAGTGTGCATTGAGGGTTACCGGCCCCATGATGTCATCCGGACGTTGCCCTGCAAGTGAGTGACTGTCTAGAGTCTTAATGGCCCGCCTGTCTGTCTGTCTGTCTGTCTTAGTAAAAGCTTGAAATCTTCACAACTTTAGGCTTGGGGAAAAGGATGGTAGTCTCCTGTTTATATGACCATATGTGTTGTTTTTATTTGCTTTTCGGGGGGAATGGGGTTGCCAAGTGGTTAGGTCACTGTGTTCATGATCTGACAGCCTGGGTTTGAGCCACCACCAAGGTGCAGGCTTGAGGAAATTTTTGCCCTGGAGTTTACATCAGTGCTGACTCCACTCCCGCGAAAGTCTTTTGGATGAGACTATAAACTGAGATATTGTGTACAAACACACACACAACATCTTGTGCACAGGCTAAAACCCATTCCACCTTTGGGAAGAGAAGGCCATTTGTGCCAGTGGGGACAGATGTTAAAACTGCATACAAACTGGTGTCATGTTTAGACATCTCTGAAGTTGAAATGTGGCTACCTCTATGGTGGGTATACAGTTGCATACGCAAAATCTCACCATTGGTGAACTTTGGAGTACCAGCCAGGGAGGTTGGGCAAGAGAAAAATATCCTGTTCTTTCCAGGTTTTTCAGTGTGCTGCTGTTAAAGCTTTACTATCTGAGTTGTAGAAGAAGAACATGGGGGAAAACACTGTGTTGATCTGCAACAGGTGTTTTAGCCACATGATAACTAAACCAAACCCTATGGGTAATGGAACTGTTGTCGGGCATACCCCAGCTTGATACCCTTGAGCTCACCCAGAATATGCACTCTCGTCTTTGTCATCCACACCTGGGAATCACCACGAGTCTCAAGTACATGTACACACTAGATGAGAAGTTTGCATACAGCATGATTGTTTTCAAGGACTTCGCCTTATAGGCAGCCATACTCTGATTTCCAAAGCATTTTATCCTTGAAATTAGAATAAAAGTATCCCCTAAGTGGGAATGTGGCTACCTTAATAGTGGGTAAAAAAAACAGCTGCATATTCAAAATCTCATCATTGTTGAACCATGGAGCTCTAGCTGAGGAGAAGAAGAAAAGAAAAAAAAAGAGGGGGGGGGGGATAAAAGCCTAATACTGTGGCAAAGTTTCAGGGTGAAAATTTAGCCTTAAATTTAAGTATGGGGAGGATAGGCACTTTGGACTCAAAATGCCTTTAAATGGTAGACATTGTCATCTTTCCCCCCCTCCCCCCCTAACATTTCACTTTGCTGAATTGGGCATCAAAACAGGTAATACTGGATCAGATGTTGCTGGAAAACCCTTTGTGTGTGTGTGTGTGATCAAGGAAGTGTAGGCTTGTAATGCATTTATTTAAAGTAAAGCTGGAAGAGTTAATCTTAACCAGAATAAATGAGCTGATATGCTGTCAAAAAATAGACCAAAAAACATTGAAAACAAAATGGGGGTTTACACACTAAGACCTGAATCTTCTGTATAACCAGAAAACAAAACAAAAAATTCAAAAACTGGAGTCCATTATAAAAGTGTGTGTGTTTGGGGTTTTTTTGTTTTTTGTTTTAAATGCTGCTGGGAAGATAACCTGCTACTATTTTTGCTTTGGTGATAAAGCTCTTAACATGATTACCAGTGTCATTTTGTGATTTTCTTTTTAGGATTTAAAATTTTTCTATGGGGGCCAAGATTTCTATCTGGAAAACACACTCCCCGTCAGAATCTCGAGATCATTCTCGTCTTCTGTCAACACGGTCGTGAAGTCTTATTTTTTAAGCCAGCTAAAACCAGGAAATGACACCATCAGAAATAAGGATGTCTGTGTGCGTGTGTGTGTGTGTGTGTGTGCGTGTCTGTCTGTCTGTCAACTTCATCATGAGGTCTTTTAAACCAGTTGTAACCAGGAAGTGCTGCAAACAAACTAAGATGTTTCAGACAGTGTGTGTGTGTGTGTGTGTGTGTGTGTATGCATGGATGTGTGTGTGCGCTCATGCATGCGTGCATGTATGTATGCTTGCTTTTCTCTGTCAGTGTGTGTCTCTTTGTGTCTGTTTTCATGTGCATATTTATATGCATGTGTGTATGTGTCATGCATATGTGTATAAGTCTGTGTTTCCATTTGGCATACACATATCCATGCATGTTTTAATATGCATTGTATCTTTATAACTAGCTTTTTTACTGATGCATTCTCCTCACCGTGTTAAATTCACATTCTTCTCTTGTTTTGCACTGTGGTTGCTCCACCTGGATGAGGAAACGCCTAAGTGTAGCATAACCTTTCTATTCTGTCACTCTTACGTTTTTTTTGTAAAACATTCATCTGATGCATATTCTATTGATTATGTGGATGCTTTGGCATACACATGAATCATCAGGAATTTTGAAATGTTCAGCAAGTAACAGCAGTTCAGTTGAAGGACATAAACCCAACTAGAGACGGGAAAACAGATTTTAAAAAAAAGAAAAGAACAACATAGAAATGTTGACAAGTAGGCAGGCCGCGGATTGAACGGTTAATCTTACCATAGAACTGGGGAATAACTGAAAGAAGGAAGTGAAAATACACGTGCAGACAGGTTGAAACAAATTCAAAATCAGAAGATCAAAATAGATACACCCCAGAGCTATCCTTAATGCTGAGCTTCGGTTGACAGAAAATGCTGTTTAATTTTTTCCCCCTCTGTTTTTTTAACCGTCATGTTTATGATGATTTCTGTGATTTGTCAAAGTAATGACCTTGATTATGCTAATTAAATGAGATTTATTCCTTCTGCACTCCTCTTGGGGTATGGTAAAAGGGGAACTGTTCTGTGCTTAGAGACTTATATCAGAGTTAAAGATTATACATGGATGCAAGGTGTGGTCATGTTCATGACATGCCGCATCAGTGTATGATTCTAAACCCTTTTTAATGTATATTGCAGATGTCAATTTTTTTTAAAAAGTCTACAGTCAGAAAAATACTATGGTTTCTATTATGCTTATCATTTGCGATTTCCCAGTTGAGAAAGTGTCAATGCTGTAAACATAGGACAAAACAAAAAGGAATACAACTACCCTTTTCGCCCACCCTGCTTTACACCCTTTCATTATCATCATCACCACCATCATCATCAATCATAATATTATCTGCATATATAAATTCCATACATTATTATTATTATAAGTTTGAAAGTAAGTCTAAATCATCTCAAAGTGAATAGACTGAGACATTTTAAACAAATGAGGAGAAGGGGAGCCTTCAAGTTGCAACCAAAAAAAAGCAAGAAGAGGGAAAGAAAATATGTGTAACAACTAACATAGACTCAAGACATGTGCACACTTCACATATTTATTTTTGTATCGTGCCTGCTCTCAAACACAGCAACGATATGGATAGTTAAAACTCTCTCTAAGAACATATGCCAAGTTTATTTTCAGTTTGGGGACGGGATAGCTTCGTGGTTAGAGCATTGAGCGTGCAATCTGACAACCTTATTTCAAGCCACCACTGAGGCACCCATTCAAGGGGATTTTTCCCTTGGAGTTAACAGAACTCAGTACCGACTCGACTCCCTACTTTGGATGAGACTATTATGAAACTGAGGTCGTGTGTGTGAACGCATGCAGAACATCTTGCACATATGATAAAATCCATTATGTCTTTCAGAAGAGTAGGCTTAGGTCATTTTGTGCCTACCGGAACACAGTGGCCTAAGCCTACTCTTTAAGATCACAAACCATCAACAAAGCAGAAATCCACAAACAAAATCAGAAGACCAATATCCATTTCCAAGTTTACCAGATATAACAATCAGTGACATCCACATTAAAAAAAAAGAGACATACTAGTTACCTCACCTCAAGGCACATACAGTATACGTAGCTGTAGAGGGAACTTATAGTATAGAGCAGTGAAACATACAGCACAGAAAAAAGAACGAGTGTGGACAGATGAGAGCTTTTCTGTTGCAGACATGTATTTCACAAGTCCTGTGTTGACCCCTGGCTGCTGGATCAGCGCAGCTGTCCAATGTGCAAACTGGATATACTTCGTGCCTATGGCATGCAGGTAAGAGATATCTGGCTATACGCACACAGATTAAAAGGGTTGTAACAGGAAGGGGGGTGAGGGGCAAGTGTGTGTGTGTGTGTGTGTGCATGTACATGCACGCGTATTTGTGTGTGTGTGGAGCCATGGTGTTCCAGGTCAATTTATGTGCTGACTGGCTGTTGGGTTTCTCCTCTTCATGTGCTTATGCACACACATGATTAAATTGGTTGGCAATAAGTCCTGTTATTCAGGTCAGTAGTCAGTGGTTTACTAGAAAAACAAACAAACAGATAGTTCCAGAGTTTTCCATTCACAATGGAGTGGTCAGCATTTTGCAGTTGGTCTTCTAAATGAAAGAAAAACAGGAAGTTGATCCTGTAAATGAGAGAATAACAGAGGAGGAAAGACAGTCAGATAAACGGAAAACAAGGAGAGTAGTATTCATCCTTAACAAAGCCTTATAATTCAAGCCAGTGACACTACAAACCCATTCATGGAGCACACAGGTATAAAATAAAAAATGATAATAATAGAAATAATGATAAAAGAATTTGGGGGGGGGAGATGAATTTAAAACTTTGTCAAAATTTTGCAGGGTTTTGGTGGGTTTTTTGACACACCAGTCATTTGACCAATACCACCAAGAGATGAAGAAATGTTTTAATATTTAAATAGTTTAAATATCTAAATAATTTTGATTTGTGCAAGACCTTTTAAAAAAAAAATTGGTTGTTATCTTGAATAGGTAGTACAGAGCAACTGGACAGTACAATTTGTGCAATATGACTATGCTCTGGTTTGATACGTAATGAAGAATGTGTCAAGTGAACAAATAGAACAGACTCATCCAGGGTTACAAAATTGCCAATTTACTATCATTACATCCAACACAGAGACTGTATGTAGGCGAACTCTGCTCACATCTTTTCCTCAGTGGGTTGGTTCTCTGTGACTGTCAGGACTGATTTACATCAAGGTACAAAGGTAGTCAGTATACTCCAGGGTTTGCGTGGCTTTAGTGATGTCTTTTATTTTATCAACAGTTCTTTGAAACATTAACAGTAGGTTTTTTTGTCATTTTTGTGGAATACTCTTTGAAAAAAATAATTTAATTTTGTATTTGACTGATCGGTCAGTTCATTTGATACAAGCTTAACGAGCTTGATTTTGGTGGGGTTTTTTGTTTTTGTTTTTGTTCTTTTGTATGATACAGAAGGGGAGTGGACAGGAGGGTTTCAAGATAAGGCAGTGGTTAAAGTACTGAAAATAACGGGCTGTGTAAAGCATAGGCTGTGTAAAGCATTATGGTCAGCGGAGATGCAAGAGATGAGACGAGGTCAGCATGCAATGTTTTAGAGTGGAAGAAAATACTGTGAAGAAAGGAATGTGGAGGGGGAGGACAGTGAGAGGGAATGATGTGAAAACGGATGAATACCTTGATTATTTTTATCATGTGCAGTGAAAAGATGCATTTTACACAGTTGAGTATCATGTTCCAACTGTAGTTTTGTCATTAACAGCAGTAGTTTACCGCAGTTTGGTAGAATATGTACAAAATCAGTACAGTTCATTTCATGCTGGTGACTCTGTTCCACAGGTGTTTGGCAGTCAGGAAAGCGTTCATCAGGATCCAGAGAGCGGCAACATGGCCGTGGCAGTGGACGACCATGAACCCAGCTCCACCACCGACGATCAAGGCACGGCCGACACAGAGGTCAAGGTCCTTCTCTTGCCACATACCTGCCTTCACTTCCACCCGGGTCATGACAGTTCCTCGCCAGACTCGGCAGCAGGCACATCCTCGCAAGATGCCTGCCGCTCCCCGTCGTGCGTGCACTCCGTCCGACACAGCGCCAGCGCGGACCGACTCTCACGTGCCTCGTCCTTGACCCAGGACACAGAAATGCAAGCGCTGATGTCCCCACCTCGTGACGAGGAGGAGGAGGAAGAAGACGAAGGGTTTGATGAGCGTCAGCGTGGCGCTTCAGAATCCAGAAGCCTGAGAGGCAGTGATGCAGGCTTGAACATGGGAGTAGATGCCATGCGTTTGGTTGTGCGTCTGCCCAGTGTCGAGACGACGGAGAAGGAAACGCTAGCAACCAAAGAGTGCTAATCAGTGACATGGGGAGGGGGGGGGTCGCAGGCAAGCAACTTACAAGTGAGTAGAGGGAAAGAAGAAACCCAGAACATTCAAACATCAGGTTGCATAGTTTTCAGGGATAGAAGTACGAAAAAAGGATGATTGAAAATAACGATTTCTGGGAAAAGGTAATAGGAACATAGACGTGTACAATAAGTTTGAAAATACATTATGAGGTTTTAAAAACAAAGAAGAAATTATTGTAGGTATAATTATGTCCAGTGCTTTATCTCACAAGCCATGAGACCCTGGCCAGTCTAACACTGAGATGGAATTTGAGAGGGAGGTTACAGAAAAAAAAATTCTTAAGAGTCCAAGGGATGGGATGGGGAGAATGGATAACTAACTGCAAGAAAAGATGAGAGAGGAGAAGGGGGGCTGGGGGAAAGAGACAGATAACACTTATTTTTGAGAAAACAGTGCAGATAGGAACAGTCAGGCCGTATGGTGCTTGCTTGCTTGCTGTGAATCCACGTCCAAGACCACAGTGATTACAAAATTTGTGAAATAAGTTGTGCAGCTTTACCGTTTGACAAACTGGGTTCCACCAGAACTGTAATATGGAGGTGGAAGAACACATTCAGGGTTTAATAAACACTTCTCCATGTTGTGGTTGTGAACCCTTTTCTAGTAGTCAAACTCCACGTCTAGACCCTTGGCACAATGAACCCTTCGCACAGTGCTTTCACCCTTTGAACTTGTGACTTGCACAGGTTGTGGAACCCATGCAGTTGGCAACAATCAAGTGTGATGGTCAAGGTTCAGTGTGCTCACATGTACAAAGGATTTTTTTTTTCCCCATTCATCAGCCCGTGCATGGAATGGTTTGAACCGAGTGAAAGTGAGTGTGTGTGTGTGGGCGTGTGTGTTCGTACGAACATGCACATGTTGAGATGCGCATGTTCGCAAGTGCAGGCATGTATTTATGTATGAATAAATGTACAAAGAAGGAAAAATCTACTTGCAAGAATGAACAATTGGTTTTGTGTGTGCAGGTAACTGCATGTACATGTACATATATATACAGGTAACATTCTGTTTCCTGCACAGCGTTGTTACAAAGTGTAACTTACAGCATATTATGCGCATTCATGCTTGTTCGACATTGTTGTAGTGTGACAAAAATATACATGTATATTAATCTGAAAGAGAAGTAATCCCATAAATTTCATGCACAGGGTATTAGTAGTGTTGTTGATTGCATTGAATGTGTATCATCACCGAGATATATCTGTTACATTGTGAAGTTGTTCATGTGCGTAGAAGACTCGAAGATTTCATTTTGAACTCGTAAACGTTCCAGTAGCCTGATCTTTCCTGTTGTGTTTTAACCCTTTCAGTCCCACACACAGACACACTGCAGTCTGCCTTTCATCTGGTTATAATGTTTTAGCCCTTTTAGTTGTACTAAAACTGCAGTCAGCTCAGTCTTGCCCGAATAGATATTTTTCTTTTCTTGTTAGTAGTTTTTTGTTTTTTTTTGGAAGTAATGTTATTTATGAAAAAGAAGTTGTCTATAAATTTTGTTGATCTCTGAAATGTTGCCATTAGATCTCAACATTGTCATGACTTGTATTTGAAAAAAAAGAAACAGGCACATCATAGACAGATGTGCATACATGTACGCACAAGTGCACACACACACGCATGCATGCACACATACACACACAGAAAAAAGGACAGACGTATGAATGTTGGGATCAGTATTTTCAGGCATCTGTTATTTGATTGAATGTTTACTTAATTGTAAAACTTTATTTTTCTATCAAGGTAAAACACACAAATAACCCCACCTGAAGTTACACATAAAGAAAGAAACAAACAAAAATCGGTGTAGGTGTTTAGGTCAGTATTCAAAGTATTTATCATCAAATTTGATATTTTCTCAGTCATAAAACTCCATCTTTCCATCAAGGGCAACAACAACAACAAATTAAAAAGTGAAAAAAGTCATGCAACATTGATTCTATATCAAACACAGTCATACATTTTTTGCGGGGAAGAGTTTTCTTCCTTCTTAGATCATTTGTGTGCAAGGTCAAAAGGTAACCAAAGAAGTTTGGCTAAGTAACGTATCAGTGACATTAGACCCAGTCAGAGTCGCATTGGCAATTTGCTCTTCAAGCAGAATGCAAACAGAAAGTTGTGTCAGCACCGCTTCATTTTGCTTCATTTTTTCCATAATGGTGATCCGTGTTTGTTAAAGTAGTGTAATAAGAGCTTTAAAATCGGCAAGTTATGACATGCTTTCAAATGCATTCATTTCTTTTTGGTGTCCTCTTTTCCCCCACACATAACAAATTATGGCCTTGTCATCTGCGTAGTTTGTATTTAAATTCTTTGTAAGCTCTTCAATATAAGTGTATTTTGACTTTTCTTTTTTTTTCTTTTTCTTTTTAATGATATGAATATATATGCATCATTCAGTCAAATGAAATCAAATTGTTGATTTGTTCTTTCACTTGTGCACCCTTTGATCTTTCAGCCAAAAAAAGAAAAAAAAATCGGCATAATTTATTACATATTGTGAAATCAGTCTCAAGTGTGTATTTGTATAGATGCATGATGTAATGTACATTGATACAACCTCATAGCCAACAAAGCCTACTATGGATTCTACACTAGAGTTAAAAGCGTGCTTTGTCTTGTTGGCCCAAGCATGTTACTGTAAGTATATAATCTAGCACACACATACACACACACCCACACAAAGATGATGTAGTAATTTATTCATATTAGATAATTAGATGCCAGTGATTTTTTAAAGTTTTTTTTATGGTAGTTGGGGTTTCTGGAGGGATTTTGGTTTTTTGTTTGGGTTTTTGTTGTTGTCTTGTTTTTTGTTAGTACATCCAATGTGAAGCTTTAATCCTGCATTTTTTATTATGCGCTGTACTTACGATCGATTCAAGCAATTGTTGTATAGATGTTACTGGATCTAGAATTTGGACCCAAGATATTGTTTGTCTAGAGCTCTCTATCTGTTCTTTTCTTGCATGATACAACTGATAGTAGATAGTATGTTCTAGATATCTGTAGATGAAACCTTATTTCTATTATACCTACAGTACAATTCTAACAGAAATATACAAAGAGAACAGCAACATAAAAGAAAAGGAAAAAGAAAACATCTGTTCAGACATGCCCAAGCATACACGTGTGCGCGCACACATTCTCTCTTACACACATACACATGCATGCACACACGCATGCATGTGCACGCACACACACACACACACACACATATACTGGTGGATCAATGGGCAATCAAGCAAAAATGCCCCAAAGTGTAAAATCACAAGCCCAACTCCTGTTTGAAACTGGAGATTTCCCCTGTCCACTAAACTGAGTAAAACGTGTGTGGGTTAGTCTTTCAGATGAGACAGAAAAAATTCTGTGTTCAACATCCATCTAGCATGTATAAAAGAACCCATAGCCAAAAATGTGGTGATAGGAATGAAATAACATGAATGGCTTTAAAGAATGTAAAAGAGAAGGGTATTTGGGATTTGTCTATATATGCATCAAGAAAGAAAACAAGACATGAGTTTAGAAAGAAATCTAGTTTGGGTCTGAAATAAAGAAGAAATACAGTATAAGTCACAGATTAGGGTTAAAATAAAAAAAGAACAACATGGATTCAAATTAGTTGAGAAAGAAAGTTCAGGTTGTCAGAAATAAGTTACATTCACACACACACACACTTACACACACATATGGGGACTGGTCAAAAATAAGTAATGAAAAAGATTGTGGGTAGGTTAGGTATGAGCTAGGAAAATGTGGGTCATCGGAAATGAATTCAGAAAAAAAAGAGGAATTTATTACAAAATTTGTAATGAAAAATGGGGGGCAGGAAAGTCTTGTGGTTAGAGTGTTAAGGTCTGATGGCCTGAGTTGAAGCCACCACTGAAACACCCATTCCAGGGAATTTTCCACTGGAGTTAGTATCACTACTGACTCCACTCCCCTGAAAGTTCTTCAGATGAGACCATAAATTGTGGTTCCATGTGTGAACGCAGGCAGAACATCTTGTGCATACATTAAAACTCATTCCACTTTCAGAACAATGGCCCATTGTGTGACTGTAAGAACAGGTGACAGATTTTTAAAAACATATTTAGACAGTGTTGTGTTTAGACATCATCCCCAATTTAGAAAACAGTCGCTGTGATGGTTGGTGAAAAGTCACATATGCAAAATCTCACCTTTGGTGAACCATGGAGCTCTAGTCAAAGAATGAAAAATAGCATTTAATTTTTTTTTTTAAAGATTCTGGGTTGGTTAGAAATGAGTGAAGAAAAAAAAAGTTTAACTTGGTTGAAAAAGGGTAAATGTCTCATTCAAAGGACTTTCGGGGGAGTGGAGTCAGTACTGATGTTAACTCCAGGGGAAAAATCCCCATGAACGGGTTTCTCTGTGGTTGCTGAAACCCAGGCTCAATCCCAGGCTGTCAAATCATGAGTGCAGCACTCTTAAGTACAAGGCTACCACCCCTCCCCTTATGATGGATAATATATGGTTTAAATAATAATAAAGATAATAATAATGTATGGAATTTATATAGCGCTGAATCCTGTAAAGCAACAAATCAAAGCTTCTTGTGCTATAGGAGGTTATGATTTTTGGCCCTACCACAGCAAATTAAACTTTGTGAGCATCTCCAGAAATGTTTGCCTGCTGGCATTGTAAGTGCACAACTTGTATGATGAATAAAATTGCAAACTGTTGCTGTCGGATAATACGTTGTTTGAAGAATGTACAGTTAAAGCGCATTGATATTTTCCTTGTACAGTAAGAATGTAGATAATACAGTCAGGGATTTACAGCATTACTGTATGTGAACTCTGGCGTTACGATTGATGTATATATTCACTGGCATGATTTTTGTACGTTCACAAAAGTTCTGTTATGTACATAGTTGATGAAGCAAGTGGCAAGTTAGGCATAACTTGTTAACGTTATCGTTTGTTTAGTGTTGAACTTAGAAATTAGTTTATGAATTATATACATGTATATATGATTCACAAGCACTATAGTGAGTATGAGAAATAAAATGTTATAGGCATCATGACTGTGTAAAATGTTCATTGAAGAATATCAGTCCGCATCTTAAAAATAAATAAATGAAATAAAAGGAGTTATGGCCTTCGTCTTTTGCTAAGTATTAGACCTTTTTTATTGTGAGCTTGGGTCAGTAATGATAATTTTTACATGACCAATTAAGGCCTGTACTTTTGTTGCGATTTTTATTTATTTCTGTATGCAACAATCCTCATGCATCTCAGGCCAGATTTTTTTTAATAGTCATTTTGTTGCATTTGAATATCACATAGAAATTTTGAGGGTGCCATTGCTGCTTTATGTTGCTCTCTCTCTCTCTCTCTCTCTCTCTCTCTCTCTCTCTCTCTCTCTCTCTCTCTCTCTCTCTCTCTTTTTACTGTTTTGATCTCTTCCCCCTCTCTCTTTCCCTACCCCCTCTCTCTAGTTTACCTATACTTTATTTTTTGCATGCATATCCCACATATTACAAAAATCAAATGATTTGACTAAAAATTATATAGTTGCAGTGTTAGCATTGATGTTTTTCAGCCAGCCCAGAACACACATTCACTAGCAGCCAGTCATTGCATCCTCTGTACAATCAACACTGTCTACAATACAAGAAGGATCTTAATTAAACTTTTTTCCCCATGACCTTAGATTGTTGGTCAAGCTTCAAGGCAAGTGTATGGGTTTGTTTAAAAAAAGAAAATTGACAGACGCTATAGCCAAGTGGTCTTAAATCCTGTGGGTCCATGAAGTCATTGGTTTGAATCTTGCTGGCGTCTAGTGAATTAAGGATGGAGGTTTTTACGATCTCCCAGGTCAACTTCAAAAGCAGACCTACTACTGCCTTAATTCCCCTTATATATATTCACATGCAGAAGATCAAATATGCATGTTAGATTTCTATAATTCATATCAGTGTTTGATGGATTTGCAGAAACACAAATGCATGCAGCATGCAACCTGTACAATGAAATGAGCTGCTCTGAAGTTTGAATTTGTTGGCTAAGGCCAGCAAGCAGACCTGTAAAATGACGAGTACAGGAGAAGACCAGGTGCTACCTGGGGAGGGATGGACTCTTCCATGTTCAACTTTTCCCATGATACCCTCTCAGAAAAAAAGAAGAAAAAAAATGTAGTGCATGCTCCGACAACACCTCAAGGAGTTATGGGATAAATCGAGTCAGTCATGTCATCAGACTTTCCCCTGCTATACTTTTATTTCCCTCCACCCATTCCTCACCAAGGTTCACCATGGTTGAGATTTTGTGTGTGTGGCCATTTTTGTCTACTATTAAGACAGCAGTACTTCGACTTAGGTGCAAGGTGTCTAAACATGACACCAGTGTACAAGGGTGTTTTTTTAGAATGTTATCTGTTTTTGCCTACACACAATGTCCTAAGGTGGAACAGGCTTTAATATGTATGCAAGATCTTATGCATATGTTTGCCCCCAGGACATCAGTTTATAGTCTAATCCAAACGACTTTTGGAGGAGTGGAGTCAGTACTGATGTTAACTCTTGGAGAAAAACCTCCTTGAATGGGTGCCTCGGAGATGACTCTAACCCAAGCTGTTAGATCGCAAGCTCAACATTCTAAACACTCCTATTCTACCCTGACTATTCCACCCCTGTGCTAAGCTATGAATCAGTGCTGTAGATTTCTCTGCTATATCATAGGTCATAAATCTTGCCAAGTCCAGTGGTTAAACGTCATTGTAGATCGTGAAAGCTTTCTGTATACTTTTGAGTATCTCTTTTGTCTAAGCCAGTAGTTTGCTGTGTTATTTTGTCATGTTGTTTATTGCATTTTGTTGCATTCAGTTGTTGTTGTTGTTTTTTATTGGTGTCTTTTATTTGCTTCTGTATAGAAAGTGATGATAGTCACAAGTTTAAATGTGACTCTAAAACTGTTAGAAGCATTTCTTTGGGGGGGGGGGGGGTATGTTGTTGTTTTTTGTTGTTTTTCTTGGGGGGGGGGGGGGGGGGGGGGGTGGTTGCTTTTGGCAGGGGGGGGTTGTTTGCTTTTGGTTTGTTTGTGGTTGGGTTGGGTTTTTTTGGTTGTTTTTTTTGTTGTTTTTTTTTTGGGGGGGGGGGGGGGTCTTTATACTTTATTAGTGATTTTAACTCACATTTTGGGGGGTATGACTATGTGATTGCATGAAAGATTTATAGTGTACTTGAGTACTTTGTATTTGGATATATTCTGTTTTATTTTCTTTCAATATTTTTGCCCAATCTGTCTGTTATTTAATCACAATTTTCCCCCTAATGTATTGAGTGCTTTTTCTTCCCTGCATGAACTGAGAAACTGATAAAACGGTATGTATTTTGCTCAATTTGAAGTTCTGGTTCGAAGGCTCCTAACACTGTGGCCAGAAACACCAGAAAATGCCACACAGATTAGATTATAAGTTAAAACAACCAGGGTTAGGGTTATGGATAAATACTAAGCTAGTGCAGGTTAAAGGGTTACAGTTAGAAAAATAATATTTTTATGGGTCTTTGTGCGAGTGAGAAATAGAGTAACGCAAGCCAATGCTACATGCACATTTGTTTCAGTACGATAAAATCATAAGCTGGTTTTGGTTTTGTTTTTGTTGTTGTTGTTTTTTTGTGTGGTTTTTTTTTTTTTGGGGGGGGTGGGGGTTCTTTTGGATAAATGATACCATTGTCATTTGTCACTTTTACTAGGTTTAGTTTCCTTCAACGTGGTATCAGCTCTGATACAGCCATCATGATTGGCCTTCAAACTATATTAAACCCTGATCACAGATCGATGATTAGCTAATGCTAAACTTAATTATTTTTGTTTGCAAATCCTAAGCCTTATTTGTTGCAGTGCATACTTCATGGTGAACTCATTTGCGATGCCATCTGGGGCATATAAAATACGACTTGACCCTTTTTTTGTTAAAAAAAAAATTGAAATGAGAAATGCTCGTAATATTGACACATGACAGGTAAAGTAGTTGTTGTTATGGCAGCAATGTAAAATACAATGGTGATAAAGAATAACACAAAATGGAGGAAGGACAGAGAGAGGGAAAACATTGGGGTGTGAATAACAAGAAAAATTCCAGAGAAAAAGGTGTTATATGGACATCAAAAAAAAGTAGAGAATTTACAGTGCTAGAAGTGTTTGTTGTTATGCTATTTTCTTTCTGTTGATTGTTCATAGAAGTATTTGTCGTTATACTATTTCCTTTTTGTTGATTGATTATGATTATTCATGTTGTTTACAATAACATTGCTTTTGCTCCCATTTTGTTGGTTGGTTGTTGTTTTTTTTTCTGTGACTGAGATTAAATATACCCATATAATATGCTTTGGTTTCCATTTTGTTTTCTTGAGTTTGATTCGTGAATTTTTTTGGTTTTTGTTTTGTTTTTGGTTCTTACAGTGTGAAGTAAAAAGTCACCTGCTAGGGCAGTGTAAGTAGTGTTACTTAATTGTCTGGACAGTATAGGCAAAAATTTTCCTCTTTTTTTTATCATTTAAACTTCCCCTGCTCCCTCCCCCATTTCTCACTTTCTGCCCTCTTCCCCCCCCCCCCCCCCCCTCCCCCCTTTGTTTTATAAAACCTTTTTGTCATCCCTTTCTTGTGTTGGATACCTGCATATCCAGTCCACAAGTCTTCTCTTTTTAGCAAGGAAGCCTTACTAGGGTTTATTTTTTCCTATGCAGGTTGTGATCCCCCCCCCCCCCCCCCCCCCCCGGTGTTGCTCAGCTAGAGCTCTGAGGTTCACCAATGGTGAGATTTTGTGCATGTAACAGTTTGATCATACGTGGATGCCATCAGTGAGCTGGTTTGGGGAACCTGGAAAATTTCAAAGAATATACTATATCAGCAACTGACAAGACAGAATGCATTTCACTTTCTTTCTTAGTTTTACAAAGGGGACATAGTAAATCTGTCTAGCTGTGTGTTCTGTGACAATGATAACCTCACAGAGAGACAGAGAGAGGAAAAGGGAGAGAGAGAAGTTGGAGGGGGGGTTATAATATTTGTAATCAAACTCTTCACAGTTGAGAAAGTTTGTTGAGAGCAGTCTTTTCAGTTAATGACTAAAGCCTTTTCCATCAGACTTAGTCGGTGAAACGATGTTTTTCATTCTCTTGCAATGGTCCTGAATGGTCCTACTGAAAATCAGCTCTTTTTTTTCTTTTTTAACTCAACAAAAGTGAATCCCCAGATGTCCAGAGATTGGAGCAATAGCTTCCTAATCCTCTTATGCTAGCAGGGATGGGCAGGTGACCAAAAGTTAATCCCCCATAATTTGAGCATATGTATGTGGTTGCTACATTTTATCACATGTCAAGAAATGTGTGCGTACACATTGGGGATTTGGCAAGCAAAGAGTGAAGTAAACTGACCTTTTTTTTTTTTTTTTAAATCAAGTCAATATTTGTCAGGTCCTCACTAAAAGCTTAATCAGCTTTCAGAGGGGGGGTAGGGGGAGGATAACTTGGTGGTTACAGGGTTGTTGAGCTTGCGATCTGATGGCCCGGTTTTAAGCAACCACTAAGATGCCCATTAGAGGCAATTTTTCCTCCCTGGAGTTAACATCAGTACAATGTACCAACTCCACTCCCTTGAAAAAAGAGGTATAAACTGAGGTCTGTGTGCAAATGCATGCAGAATTTCTTGTGCTCACATTAAGCCTCTTTCTGCGTTTTGGAAGAGTAATCCATTGCGCGCCAGTTAGAACGAATGACTTTTTCTTTTAAAAACAAAACAAAACAAAAAACAAAACGCATGCACACTGGTGTGTTGACATCATCCTCAATATTGAAATGTAGATATCTTAATGGTGGGTCAATGATCACATGTGTAAAAGTCTCATTGGTAAACCTTGGAGCCCTAGTCCAGGAGTAGGGGAAAAAGAAGGGGAAAAAATCCAGTTTTCAGAAGGATGTGACATGTCTGTGGAATGTTTTTCATGCTGCATCACACTGCCAGTGAAAATACCATACCTTTCTATCTTCTCTGTCTCTGGCTGGCTGTCTGTCTTGTCTGTCTCTCTCTCTCTCTCGCTTATTTTTCTGCCTTCCCTGTCCATTCTCCTGCCTATCTTTAAGTAAGTCTGACATTTTTGTTCGTTTTGCTTTAGCTGTTATTTTTTGCCTTTTTCCTTGTAGTATTGTGTTGTGCGGGCGACCAGTTAGTAAAATCATAAACCAGGGAACGGTGCGTTCTCAAGTTATGTTGGCCAACTTGGCATTTTTTACACTATCATGCATTGTTTTGTTGTTGTTGTTGTTTCTTGCTCCTCAACTAGAGGTCTCAGGTTCACCAATGGTGAGATTTTCCAGATGCGACCATTTTCACCCTCCATTAAAGTAGCTAGCTGCATACTGACTTGGATGAGAAATGAAGGCCTGGTTTTGAAAAATTAAAGAATGAAAAAATAAATAAAACAGGCCAGGTTTTGGTAGCTTTAAGAAAGGAAACAGATAAAGCACTTTGTCATTTGATTTAAAAACATTTGTTCCAGGTCGACAGTGTTGGCCATGAAAAAAGGATAAAGTGTCATTTACTTTAACCGGAATCGAACATGACTGTGAGTTACTGAAACAGAATGAGAGTACAGCCCTGATATGGCCTTTTTGGTCGGTGGGGCTGGTAAGTTAAGAACATGAAATAAAATAACGCAACAAATGCTTGACCAATTCAACAACCTGATGCATCAGCATGAGTTACTGCTTGGAATGGAGTAACTTGAAGGCACTGGCAGGTCTGCAGGACTTGGGAGATTGTTAAAATCCAAACTTGTAAGTGTAAAAATCCTATCTCTTCAGGTTAACCAAGGTTCACAACCGAAAAATGTATTATATTGTTCAGAAACTAGTAGTGGAGGAAAACAAGAGTAGGTAACTAGCTACAACTTCTCTGCCATTTTAAAAGGATTTAACAAGGATTCAAACAAGGGGGACCCCCCCCCCAAAAAAAAAAAAAAAAAAAAAAAAATACCCCACACTAGAAAATAAGATATCTTTCAATAACAGCATTTTTGAACAAGGATATATATATATATATATATATATATATATATATATATAACACAAAATAATTGGAAGCATTCTTGCCATGATGAAGGAGTGTAATGGTAACCTACACTTGTTTTCCTTCACTACTCTTTGTCGTGAAATATATATATATATATATATATATATATATATGTGTGTGTGTGTGTGTGTTGGCCACTCCATCCAAGCACATGGTTGTGGTAAAAACAGTAAAATAGTAATAAAAACACAACTGTGTTCAGCTTCATTTCTTTTTTTTTCTGATGTATAAAATGGAGTTGGGCTCTCTAGAGATGTTTATTCTGGTACAGCTAGGGTGTGGCTGGCCAGTCTGACACAGGAATGACAGTCCCTATGGCAGAGGCACAGATGAAGTCTGACGCTGGTCTGTCTGCCTGGGCTGCAGCCTTTCTTCTCATTCTCTTTGTCTCGTGCTGCTGAGTAAGCGTTTCTTCGAACTTAAAGAGACCTTTCTGTACAGTCTTGTCTTCAGGCTGACCGTCCGAGCGTGCTTCCGGTTGTTTTGGTCAATGTTCAGGGCTTTTAAGTCCCTCTTTCAAAGGACTTTGAATTGAAGCTGTGGTCTGTCTTTGGGAGTTTTCCCTGCACAAGTTCTTCATTGAGGAGGTATTTAGGGATCCTAAATATATATTATTAATCATATATATATATATATATATATATATATATATGTGTGTGTGCGTGTGTGTGTGTTTCTGCTAGTCCTTTTTTCTAGTTGGCCTAGGCTAGGCAGGCTAGGTTAGGCCTAGGGTAGGCTTCGCCTCAATCTCACCTAGTCACGTGACATGCTGTTGTATTCATACTCGTACTACTCCTACGAGTAGGCCTAGGCCTACTTTGCTAAGAGAAGTAATGCGTCTGTAGGTTGACAGCAAGTTTGTTGTCGGCATTTTCGCCCATACGTAGTTTTTCCAGTGTCCATAGCGAAAACCTCCAATACAGCTGTTAACAGTTTGGCACCTGATACTAGGAGAGGTGAGGTTGTTTGTTAGGCCGCGTTTGTGAGCTACGAAAGATCGTCGTTTTATTTCTTTGTGTACAACTGATTTGACTGATACCTAGTGGACGGACCTTGAAGTTTTAAGTAGTGTTGGTATACATTTGTGAGTCTTGGGAGTAGGATACTGATAGTTAGCATGTAGATGATGAGTTTTAAGTCGTAAAAAGCATGAAGCTTTTTGAGGACAAGTTTTCAAAGGCAATAGTCGTGCTGTGACCTTGTGGTATGAAGCTTTTGGAGGACATTTGCAACATGACCAAACCTAGCCTAGGCTAGCTGAGGTCAAGCAGTGTTGAGCGTGGTTGCCTCTTGGATGGGTGACCGTTCGTATGCCTTGGCTTCTAGGCTAGGCCTAGTTCACACAGCTGTCAAAGTGGAGGTCTCTTTCCCCCTCCAATAACCACATGTTCATGGGACTTTTTTTTTTGGGAGGGGGGGGGGGGGTAACTGTTAGGCTACATCCGGTCGGCCATCTTGGAATTCCAAATTATCAGAATTCTACTTCAATACGTGCTTTCCACCCTTCCACACAAAAAACCAGTTAGCCTACGTTTGTACACTAACTCTGCAGCAGTCAGGTGGTTTTTTTTGTTTTGTGTGTGTTGGGGTGGTTTTGTTTGTAATGGACAATGGAAGAAATGGGGATAGGGCTGCTGATGCCTCCACTTAGCCTAACTGACTTCAGGCAGATTGAACTGTAGATACGCCAGGAAGAGCATTAGCTTACATTTTTCTTTTTTGTCAAATGCTGGAATTCCTAGCACAGAATTTCTCGAAGGTGGGAATGGATAGCACTATCAGTACTGACTGGCATATATTCTAAAATAGCTTTGAATGGTAGGATAAAATGATTTTTTTTTTTACACACTGATGGTAGTCTGATTTTAGTCTGATAGTGTGGGGTGGCCGCGTGGAGTTCTCACCCAGTCCTGTGCGCTTATTGGTGGAGCCTAGAGTGTGGATTGGATATTGGTCAGTCAGCGTTCATCTGATTACAACTTGAAAGCTGATCCTCCATTTCAGGCGGCCATCAGACTGCATAGTACACTCACAGACTCGCACACATGCACGCACGCACGCACACACACACACACACACACACACAACGCACGCACGCACGCACGCACACAACACACACACGCACACACACACACTGGTATGGTATACTCTAACGTCTAATCATACACACACACACACACACACACTGGTATGGTATACTCTAACGTCCAATCACGCAACGCAAGCGCGCACGTGCACACACACAGTGACACTCTCTCTCTCTCTCTCTCTCTCTCTCTCTCTCTCTGGTATGATATACTCTGACGTCGTTTACTCACAAACACACACACACACAGTGACACACATGTCATTGCAGGCAATTTTGTCAGTAATGACGCAATGAATGTCTAGTATTTTCTAACGTTTTGTTCCTGTACCTTTTTGTTATCTAAAGTGTGAACGTGAAAGAATGGATGATAAAGTAGGTGAAGTAATTTGTTAGTCTTGACGTTTTATGATTTTATTTTTTAATTCTCAAAACATTCTTTATCTAAGTGTGTGTGTACACGCGTGCGCGCACCGGTGTGTATGAGTACGTGTGTGCGCGTGTGTATGTATATGTGTGTAAATTGTATTTTCTAGTGTATTCTTTTATTGATTTTCTCCTTTTACTGGTTTCATTTATTGGTAAAGGTTGTAATAATGTAGTATGTCAGTATAATCATTAAGACATTTGTTCTTAGATAGATGGCTTGATGAAAAAAATGCATTGATTATTCAATGTACCATCTGGAAATAAAAATTTGACTTGACTTGACACACATATCAGTCACGTGTAATTTCCGCACGATCAGGAAACAAGATCGATAGACTTGTTGACTGTTGTTATTTCACAGACCACTCTTCTGATCTCAACCCTTCAGACATGTATCATGTCTCTGTCAGACTGCCTCTTGTCTGTCTGTCTGCCTGTCCCACGCTTGTTTGCTTGTGGACCTCTCTCTCTCTCTCTCTCCTCTCTCACTCTCTCTCTCTCATCTCTCTCTCCTCTCTCTCTCTCTCTCTCTCTCTCTCTCTTTCTCTCTCTCTCTCCCTTCATCTCCCTTTCTCTCTCTCTCCCCCCCCCCCCCCCTTTTCTCTCTCTGGTCAAGATTGTTTGATGCTTTTGTTGTTGTTTTCCTAGTAGTAGTTTCTGGTATGGGTGTGTTTTGTATGTGTACTCATTTTAAATTCGCAGTATCGATTTGGTTTTCATTTATTTTAATGTCTTTTTTTAAAATTGCAGTTATTTTGGGTCGCATTTTCTTCTCTGTTGATATGAAGGGATGTGCTGAGCAGTTTAAAAATAAACTGCAGTTACTTTTTTTTTTTTAAACCAGGTTCGCACAGCTTGGAACGTGTTAATTACACCATTTAGGGACAGGGACACCATTAAACAACGCCACTCACTGAGAGTGAGAGCGAAGTGCTGTCCCGGGGAGTAAAGTAAATGCATAGAAACCTGCCTCGACTATTTACTGAAGCACTGACAATGCTCTTCTGCTTTGGAATGTTAAAGCAGAGATTTCATCCATGGCAAACTTCTACTAATTAAACACAATGCTTTACGACGGGTGGTTAAGACCACCTGACTTTGTTCCCATGGGTCCATTAAGTCATGGGTTCGAATTTTAGCACCGACGACAGGTGAATTAATGGTGGGGATTAAAAAAAAATTTTTTACAGTCTTCCAATTTTTAGTCTTCCCAGGTCAACTTAAAATGCAGGCCTGCCAGTGCCTTGATTTCTTTCCGAGTTTGGTGTATACTCGGGCAGATCAAAATATGCACGGTTAAGATCCCGTAATGCATGTCACCAGTATCTGGGGGGTCAGGGAAACAAGCGTTTGGGGGTTTTCACAGTTCTTGATTAAACCATTGACGCTGGGGGCAACAGCAAAGTGAGAGGCTGAATTATGATCAGTGGCTTTCCCATTCATGGAATTCCACTTTACAGCTTAGTCTTTAGTGATCGACTATGACTCTCTGACTAGGAGGCTTGACTTGCAAAGTCCTTATGTGCTGCAGCCCTGGGGGCTAGTTGACCTTTGGAGGACATCTCCAACGATGACTGTCCTTATGCCCACTTGGCCGAGAGAGTGGGGGATGTACTGCGGGCAAGGCATCTCCACTATAATCAAATTTCTGCCCAATTTCCGAAACAGCAGCTGCCTCCTCTGCTGTTTTGGAGGTCATCGTCGAACACGACGGACAAACATTATATAATGCATGTCACCAGCATCTGGCGGGTCAGGGAAACATACCCAGCATACATGTACCTTGTGCAAGAAAAATTAGCTGCTCTGAAGTCGGAACGTGTTGGCTGAGGCCAGCGGACAGACCTCCTGCAGAGACACAAAAACAGAAAATAGCAGACACTAGGCATCCCACCCAATATTGGAACTCAGAAAAGAGAGAGATAATGCTTAATGCTTTATTTTTAAACAAATTTAATGAGAAATTCATGCTGGGGGGCTACAAGCATGTAACCCGATCAGTGTTTAATTTCTGGCACAACATCGCTACCTTTGTTCTCCATAAATAGAGGAGGAAAAATAGAAAGTCGTGCTATAGAGCCGCTTATATGGCGGGGTATTTCAAATCAGCCTTACACGCAAACTTCTCATTCAGTGTCCATTTTCGGCCTTGCAGCGATTCCTAGGTGTGATGAGACAGATGGAGTGCATTTTCAGCCACCCTCGTGTATGGTGTTGAGCCCGAAAATGCTAAACCCTGATGGCAACAGTGGCAATACGCAACAACAAGTCTAATTTTTCTCGACAACACTTTTGACTTTGTTCTTGTTAGACAATGGTACTGAACAACAACAGTAATTTCATTGTTCTAGACAACAATACTGAGCTACAACAACAATGTCATTTTTCTAGAAAATGATAGAGCAACAACTCCCCCCCCCCCCCCCCCCCCCCCCCCACACACACACACACACACAAAAAACGGTAAAGAGGAACGACAATTTCTTTTTCTTTCTTTTCTTCTCTTTTTTTTTTTAAAGTAGAAAACGATACTGAACAACAAGATCTTTTTTTTTTCTAGACAGTGATACTAAACAACAATGATTTTTTTTTTCTTCTAGTCAACAATACTGAGCAAGAAAAACGATCTCATTTTTCTAGACAACGACTCTAACAACAATAACAACAACATCTGACGGTGTCTATAGATACTAGAGTGATCTCAACCGAACGGATGCTGGAAACCCAGTTACCGAGAATATTTGTTTCTTCTGACTGTGAAAACCTTAATGATGTACCATTTATTCTCATATAATCGGATCAGTCTGTGGGATTTTCCCCCGTTTTGTTGGTTGTAATTAATTTGTATCTGCGCAGGTTGGATGTTCGTGTTTAATTAAAGGGCCTTAGTGGTGTTAGAATTGATTTGGTTATAATTATGGTCAAGCCTCCAAAAATTAGACTAGAAAATAGAGAGGGACGGGATAGCCAAATGGTTAGAGCGTTAAGCTCACGATCTGACGGCTCGGGGTTCGAGCTCCAACTGAGGCACCTGTTCAAGGGGATTTTTTCCCCTGCTGGAGTTTACATCAGTACTGACTCCACTTCCCCAAAAGTCCTTCCGATGAGACCATAAAGCGAGGTCCCGTGTGCGAACGCACGCAGGGTATCTTGTGCACGTGGTAAAACCCGTTCAGCCTTTCGGAAAAGTAGTTTTTTGCATGGCGTTAGGAACGGATGACATAATTAAAAAAACAACAACAACAAAGAGACAAACAAACGCATGCACCCTGGTGTCGCATTTAGACATCATCCCGGAAGTCGGAATGCGGCTGCTTTCATGGTGGGCAA
>CM054141.1:33133683-33183683 GCA_028751875.1 Rapana venosa
GGTAAAGGATGCAATAATGTAGTATTTCAGTATAATTTTTAAGAAATTTGTTCTTAGATGGTTTGATGAAAAAAAGCAAATGCATTGCTTATTCAGTGTACCATCTGGAAATAAAAACTTGACACACACACACGTACACACACATCATCATCGTCGTCGTTTGGGCCCGAAACTTTTCCCCCATCCATTAGACCATGAGTGGTGGTCTGGGCGCTAGTCTTTCGGATGAGACGATAAACCGAGGTCCCGTGTGTTACAAAAATTATTCAGCGCACGTAAAAGAACCCACGGCAACAAGAGAGCTGTCCCTGGAAAAATTCTTAGAAAAAAGCCACTCTGATACGGAAACAAATACAGTTGCAGACCCAAAAAAATGTGGCGGTGCTCTTGTGGCGACGCGCTCTCCCCGGGGAGAGCAGCCCGAATTTCACGCAGAGAAATCTCGTGACTTAAAGTGGTATAAATTAATTAAAATGAAATGTCACCATCCTCTTCGCTTCTTTGTTATCCCCTCTCCCTTTATTTTAGAGACAAAAAGTGCTGCTTTAACACACACACGCACGCACGCGCACACACACACCATCCTCACTTCTTTCATATCCACACACACACACACACACACACACACACACACCTTTCCTACCCCCAACCCACCCCCTTTTGTTTTTAGAAACAAAAGTGCTGCATTTACGTCTTTTCGCAAGGAAATGGTTATGGCTACTTTTACAGATCGACAAGTTATCAACAGCAATGGGTCTTTATCTATAGTTATATCGACGGCAAAATGATGTCGGTCACGTGTTGTACTGCATGACTGAAATAACTCGTTCAGTTCGCCCATTCGAGGGACTCGCCCAC
Source organism: Rapana venosa (assembly GCA_028751875.1). Lineage (NCBI taxonomy): Eukaryota > Metazoa > Mollusca > Gastropoda > Neogastropoda > Muricidae > Rapana > Rapana venosa. The sequence goes on from CM054141.1 coordinate 33,134,542, forward strand.
CCACCCCCAACTCCCCCTGGAATTAACATTAGTACCGACTCCACTCCCTTGGAAGTCCTTAGGATGAGTTCATAAACCGAGGTTCTGCGTACGAACACACGCAGAACATCTTGCGCACACGTTAAAACCCTTTTCAACTTTTTGAAGAGTAGGCCATGGTGTGGTGGTAAGAATGAATGACACCCCCCCAAAAAAAAAATATATATATAAAAAAATAAAATAAAATCCCCGAACACCCAACAACAACAAAGGCGTGCACACTGATATTGTGTTTAGACATCATCCCCTAAAACGAAGTGCAGCAAATGTAATGGTGGGCAAACGACCGCATACGCAAAATGTTATTATTAGTGAACCTCGGAGCTGTAGCTGAGAAACAACAGCCACAAAAGAAACCCCACCAAAAACAAACAACAAAAAAGCAATAAAAACAACCGCAAACTACTTTGGTTTGGAATCTCAACGACTGAAAATGTGTATATTAATTTTGCGTACCACTGTAAGTCGCAGCAGATTTCTCTGCGTGAAATTCGGGCTGCTCTCCCGGGGGGGGGGGGGGGGGGGGGGGGGGCGTTACTACAAGAACAGCGCCAGCCATTTTTTTTCTTATCCTGTCTGCATGCGTTTACCTTATTAGAATGGCTTTAAAAAACAACAACAGAACTTTGCCAGAAACAACTGTCTTGTTGCCATGGGTTCTTTTACGTGCGCTAAATGCATGTAACACACAGGACCTCTGTTTATCGTCTCATCCGAAAGACTAGCACCCAGACCACCACTCAGTCTAATGAAAAGGGGGAGGGGGATAGTTTCGGCCACAATGGGGGATGCACCCAGACAACCGGATCAATTCTGGAACTTTTCGCTATCTATGCAGGTGCGTTACCTGTAGACCACCTATCCACTAAATTACCCTGGGAGGATGGAGGCTGAGTGTCGCAAGAAGCAGGCCCAGGTGTTGTTTTGGCTGGAATAGCATGCACAGGAGTGGGTTTTTTTTTTAATAATGAATGTACCAGTTCTGTTTTTGGTATCATGTCAGTGGAAACACTTCATTACACTGACTATATATATATATTATATATATATATATATATATATATATAGATCTATGTGATTAGAAGATTAATGGTGGGGGGTGTGTGTGTGCGCGCGCGCGCATTGACCAGCGCCATCGGAGCTTGTGATGAGAAAGTTCCCTATAAGGAAGCCCAGTAACGGAAACTTTCAAATAGATACAAACATGTTTCCTGTGTTCTCACGCCCCCCCCCCCACCCCCCCCCCCCCCTTTCTGTGGGAATACCCGTGGATCTTTCAGTATATATATATATATATATATATATATATATATATATAGCAACCCCACCCAGAGGAAATTCCGTGCTAGAAATTTCTTCTTTTCGTTTCTACCTTCTTTCTTACCTTTCTGTAATCTCGCTTGCTTGATTTTCTACCTTAACAGTTCATTCTCCTGCCTCCCCCCCTCCCCCAAGCAAATGTGCCAACTTAAAAAAAAATCCTTTTCATGCGTTATATGACATTTTGCCTGTTGTTTTATGTTATTGTGTGTGTGTGTGTGCGCGCGCGCGCACGCGTGTGTGTGTGTGTGTGTGTGTGTGTGTTCAAAGATGGCAGTGTTGGATATAGCCTACAACCAGATTAGGAGGTGTTGATTTTGAACTTGAAAGAAATGCTACTTGAGGATACAATGGTTAAGATTCTATGTCATTGAATATAATTTTATTTTAGGTGATGGTGTTAGATATTCAAAAGGAGTAGGTGTTGATTTTGAAGTTGAGGTAAACAGCACCGGATCCACTGAAACTGAATGAGGGGACCGGCCTTGACTGTGGCCTTTGTAGTCGGCGGGGCTATAAACAACGTAAAATGAAATCTTGTCTGTACCTGTACTAACCTTTCCTTGCTTCTCCAGCTTTGATTAAGCAGCATGGAGCCGATGTACTACAGTATTCTGTTCTCTCAGGTAATCAAATGACCGTTCTTATTCAACAAGGGATCAATTTTTCAGTGAAAAAACCCTGGCAATGTCTGGTTGATTATAAGTTGTCTGCAGCGACCAGTGCTGTGCGGATCTAATGGTAGTTTAAATTATTTTTTTGGGGGGTATTGTTGTTCTTGTTTTGGCTTTTTATCAAGTTTAGCCAGACAGTAGTAATGATATATGTTTTCTCCTAAAATATCCGACTTTCTATCATTTTTCTTTGGCTTAGAGAGAAAAAGGGGGGACAAGAAAAAAAGGGGGAAAAAGAGAAAACATTCCATTCTGTTGGTTAGAGAGAGAGAGAGAGAGAGAGAGAGAGAGAGAGAGAGAGAGAGAGAGAGAGTGGGGTGGGGGGTGTACTCATACTCATTTCTTATCAGAATGGATTATCCATTTCTTTTTCATGAAATTCACAACATATTTTAGTGGTTTAAAAAATATATATACGGGTTTTAACCTGTGCGCTAAACGTTCTGCGTGCATTCGCACACGAGACCTCGGTTTATAGTCTCATCTGAAGGACTGTTGGGGAGAGTGGAGTGGGCACTAATGTTAACTCCAGAGGAAGAATCTTCTTGAACGAGATTAGAGCCCAGGTCAGCAGATCACGAGTGCTTCACTCTAACCACCAGGCTGTCCCGTTCCCCGAGAGATCTAGAAATGTTAGATGGTCTCTGCAGTTGGCTGGGGCTAGCTATAAACAAGATTAGATTGGGTTTGAGCCACCACCAGAGAGCCATTCAGGTAGCCTACTTGCAAAGAGTCACTCGTGCAAACTTCTCATCCAGTGTGTACTTTCAATCTCACAAAGGTTCCCAGATGGGATGAGTGAGTCTGGAGCTAGTCTTCCACAAAAGTGCTCTTTATTCTGATGGATACAGTGTTTAGCACTTGCTGTAGTGTGTTTATGTGAAAAGCAGAAGGAAATAGGCCAAAAATTTAAACTGGAATGCGCCCTTCTGTATAGACAGGTTTGGCCACGTTAAGTTCACACTGCCGCTCAAAACTGTAAAGCGGGCGTGAAAAAGTGTTACACGCATGGGAAAAGGCGTTCGTACTTATCCCAATGCTATCTGTCCTTAACAAAGAGTGGAGGATGGTCAGGATGTTTGTTTGATTATAAACATTAAACTGAAAAGGTGAAGCAGGTTGTTTTGTCCATGAGCGCACATGCTCAGCAGTGTTTCAAAACGAATGCATGGGGGTTTCTAATGTGGATCGGTGGTCTAGAGGTAACGTGCCTGTCTAGAAAGCCAAAAGTCCGGGTCGGAAGTGTGCGGTGGTTCGATTCCCGTTTGGGCCCGTAACTTTACCCCCCTCCATTAGACCATGAGTGATGGTCTGGGTGCTAGTTTTTCGGATGAGACGATAAACCGAGGTCCCGTGTGTTACACAAAATTATTCACCACGTAAAAGAACCCACGGCAACAAGACAGTTGTCCCTGGCAAAATTTAAAAGCCACTCTGATAGGGAAACAAACACAGTTGCAGCCCCCCCAAAAAAAAAGAAAAAAAAAGGTGGTGCTGCTCTTGTGGCCACGCACTCTCCATGGGGAGAGCAGCCCGAATTTCACGCAGAGAAATCTCCTGACTTAAAGTGGTATAAACAAATAAAAAAATAACGAAAGAGGGAGACACGACTGTCTTTCTTGAAGGCATGCAGGGCTGCAGTGGAGGAGAGCACAAGACTTTTTTTTGTGCGTGCATGTCTGTGGCAGTGTGAGCACCTTCAGCAGGGCAAGCAAAAATAAAGAGAGGCCTGTGACCACATGATTGTTGTCTGTCCACTCAGCAGCCGTGAATGGCGGTATGTGTTATGTGTTCTTTTTTCTTTCTTTCTTGCAGATCAACAACAGACGCAAAACAGCGGATCTAAAGTTGACATTTTATTCACATTTGAACCCCCCTGATTTTGTGTGTAGCATGTAGACTTTGAGGAGGAGAATAGCACTGCTAACAACCACAGTTACTTCCTTTGCATTAAATGTGGCATCCCCAATGATAACTGTTGGCACTTTTCTTTTTGTTTTCCTATATCATTCTTGCATCATACCACATGTACTAAGGCAATGTACTTAGACATCCACAGAAATAAAAACAACATTTTGTGACAGACTAGCCTCTTACTCGAAACTCAGTGATTTTGAACAAAATTCGTAGGTTTGACATATTTTTCCCTTCAGAAAACACAGTACCCCAATTCGGAAATGACGTCACACTCAAAGTTACCATGGAGTGGGAAGAAGCAAGTCCTGTGTGTAGCCCCTAGGTGTAAATTGTCCTAGGCCTTGTACTACAGTCCCAGGGGAAGTATGAGTTAAGCTAGGGACTGTGGTGTTAAAAAAGCAAAGATCTCCCTCTCACTCACTCGGCCAGGATGCAATGCCAAGTGGCAAATCCAATGCTCTGGTGAAGATGTACGAAAGATCAAAAATACTATTTCAGCATTTTAATATCAAAATAGTGGTGGTCAGAATACATCGAAGAGTTATACCACGACGACAGAGGTCCACCTCCTCATATTAGCAACGAAGATGGCCACATAATCATGGAAGACAAAGTGAGACATGCACTCAGCAAGATGAAAAGTGGTAAGGCGCCAGGACCTGATGATATCCCATCTGAATTGATAACAGCCCTGGATGAAGTGGGAATTAAGGCAGTCACAAAACTACTAAACAATATATATGACACAGGAGAGATTCCGACAGATATGAAGAAGTCCATCTACAATCCGATCCCTAAGAAACTGGGTACAGCTGAATGTGACCAACATCGTACAATCAGCCTGATGAGTCACCTCACCAAAGTTCTTTTACGAATACTCATGAAGAGAATGAGAAATAAAATACTCCCAGAAATATCAGAAACACAATTTGGATTCATGGCAGACAAAGGCACCAGAAATGCAATCTTCGCATTGAAAACTCTCATGGAAAGATCCATTGAGGTCCAGAAAGACCTGTACCTCTGCTTCATTGACTACTCAAAAGCGTTCCACAAAATACGACACTCCGACTTGTTTGATATTCTTGCAGTGCTATACATCGACGGGAAAGATCTTCGAGTTCTCAGAAACATATATTGGGAACAGGAGACAGCCATAAGAGTCGACAATGACATCAGTCAATATAGACCAATCTGCAGGGGTGTGAGGCAGGGCTGCATGTTCTCGCCTGATTTATTTAATGTATATAGTGAAATAATTCTACGAAATATTGAGAATCATGAGGGAATTAGTGTAGGTGGCCACAACATCAACAACCTGAGATATGCAGATGACACAGTCCTTATCGCCGACTCTGAAGAAAAACTGCAAAAAATTTTAACAACAGTAACAGACGAAATCGAAAAGAAAGGATTACAGCTCAATGCAAAGAAGACAGAATGCATGGTGATCTCGAAAAAAGCTGTTATACCACAATGCAACATAGCCTGTAAAGGAGAGAGAATCAGACAAGTAAACACCTTTAAATACCTTGGTTGTACTATCACCCCGGACGGCAAGTGTGACACAGAATCAAGAAGAGAATCGGTCAATCTAAGGCAACTTTTAACAACATGAAATGCATTTTTACCAACAGTAAGATAAGCCTCAAGACAAAGATCCATGTTTTGAGAGCCTACATATGGTCCATTCTTCTGTACGGATGTGAGTGCTGGACCCTAGCCAAGGACACAGAACAGCGACTAGAAGCAGTGGAAATGTGGTTCATCCAGAGAATCATGAAAATCTCATGGACAAAAAGAAAAACTAATGCAGAAGTAATGGAAATGGCTGGGTACAAGAGATCCCTTCTCAACACCATCAGAGAAAGACAGCTCAAATTTTTAGGCCATATAATCAGGGCTGACGGACTAGAGAAACTGTTATGGAGTGGCAAAATCTGTGGAAACAAGAGCAGAGGAAGACAACCCACAAAATTCACAGACAGCTTAAACAAATTCGCAACAAATAAAGAGGGCACCATCAATGAGCTCACGAGGGGGACCGAGAACAGGGAAGAATGGAGAGCCATGATCGTCGATGTCTGCAGGACCAGACCGGACACTTGAAGAAGAAGAATATCAAAATTTGTCATCTTGTGTACAGAATCAACCTGCCCTTTCTCATTGTGAACCGGAAGCTCACAATTTATTGTGGTTCAATTTAGGGAGTCTGGCCTCACAGTGTAGGGAGAAGTCTGTGTTTTGAGAACTGTGGAACAAAGAAAATTCTTATGTTTGACATACATAATAGAAGTACATTTTTGGAGTAAGAATATCACGAAAATTATTTTAGTACTATATTGGTTGGATAGTATATGAGGAAAAAAGGCAAGTTAAAGTACATGCTAATGACGCGTATTCTACGAATAATGGGTACCCAATAGCGAAAAATTCAAGATGGTGGCAAAGATGGTGGCTGAGTAAATGCTGTGTTGTGCTCGTTTTCCTATAGAGTGCCCGCACTCGTCAAGCTGAAGGATACATTCCTATTGTGGAAATTGTGCAGAAGAGAGGTAAAAAAAAAAAAGTAATATTGGTGGGTAATCAATGATTTAGCTTTTGTGGATTGTGTCAGAGAGTGCCTGAGCAAGCGGAATCGAATAGGAATATACAGATGGCTCTCTTTTAGACAATCATCAAGCAGGTTCAGCATTCGTCATACAAACACTAAAAGTAGAAAAGTCATATTATGTTGGTAAAAATCGATCTGTTTTTACAGCTGAACTGATCGCTATTCTCATGGCTTTGAATTTTATTTTAGATCATCCATACTGTTTCTTTCACATATTACTTTGTGTGGATTCAAAATCAGTTTTATATGCCTTAAACTAAAGTCAATAACTTATAAGCAATCTCCTAAACTTATACTAAATATCAAATACTTTATAAATCTTATGTGCTTAAGAGGAATTCATGTTTCCTTTTGCTGGATTCCTTCACATATAGGATTATTTTCTAATGAGTGGGCTGATCGGGCTTCGAAGAAAGGTGCTCGTAATGACAAAGGGTCTACAGTACTGCATTTCCCTCTATCCATTGCAGAGGGCTATCAGTTGTTAGAAGAAGCTTCCTTAAATAAATTCATAGAAAAGCATCAGCAAATCAAGCAGCTTTCACATTCAACTGGGAGTGGGAAGAACCTAATTGAATGCATTGATTACTTAGAGATTCATACAAATGCTGTCAAAGAAAGACAACTCAAGTCTCAAGGCATTGTTTTTCAGGATAAGATTAAATGCATTCACAACAAAATTCAGCAAGGATGTTAAATGCTTATGTGGTGAATATATTTTCAAATACCCATATCATACTTGAATGTGAGAATTTAAAAACTTATCTCCCTGCCTTTTCTGAGAATACCATTGACGAAGTTTTGAACAATGTAAAGCTAACGTTTGACATTGCTAAAGGTTTATTGTTAAGTCGTATAGGGCATTTATTGTAGTTGTAGTTCTGTTTGAATATCTTTTCCTTTTTTCCCCCCCTTCTTTTTCTATTGTTTTAAAAATGTTCTTGATCTGTTTATGTTAAGAATACTACTTGTGTATTTCCCTTGTTATTAGTTATTACTCTTTATTACACACATGCACACACACACACACACACACACACACACTCGCACGCAACACACAGAGTAGATCTATCTATCTATCTATCCATCTCTTTCATTCAGTCTCCTATTTTAGGGCCGTCTGTTAAAGTGAAAGACGTTAAAATTGAAGACTTACTTACTTGAATAGGAAGGCCTATGATTTTATTGAACACATTTTGATGTTCAAAATGTGTTTATTGAGGGAAAGGAATTTTCAGTAAGCATCTATAGGCTATAATGTGTGTGTGTGTGTGTGTGTGGTATGGACATTGGTATCGTGATGTTAAAATTAGAACAGCGCTATCCGTGGAGGACATTGAACTGCTGTCCATTTCGCTCTGATCCCTGCAACTATTTTTTTTACTTTGGTTTTCATCCACCCCAAAGCAAAAGTGGCTAGAGCAACGGAACATACATTAGATCACCTCCATGTGCTCGATTCTATATCCCTGATGCCCCATAAAAGGCCTAAGTTTATCCTGGGTGATTTCAATAGCTGTTCCCTTAGTAAACTGCTGAAGAACTATGAACAGTATGTGACCTGACCTATGCCAAGAAATTAGACTTGTGCTAATAGACTGTAGCAGGCGCCTATAGATCGTTGCCTTTGTCTCCCCTGGGATCATCTGACCACAACTGTGTTCTTCTTGCACCTATAAATACCAGTCAATGTTTCAGTGACTTCATCCCATAGTCAGGACCAAAAAAAAAAAGGACAGTTGATAGTATAGCTAGTCTGCAAGGCTGCTTTGATTGCACTGACTGGGATATGTTTTATAATGTGTTCAGATGTGAATGAGATCACTGATGTTATAAATTTGTTCTTATATTTCATTTTGTGTTAGTTGTGTCATTCTAACGAAGGTGATAACCATTTACCCCAATAATAATGCGGCAATAACAAGCCTTGGGTTACAAAGGATCTGAAACGTGTATTAAACAAAAAGAAAGTAGTATTTTACACAGGCACAGAACAACAAAAGAAGGAAGTAAATAAAGAAGTCAAAGCTGCTGATGCACAGGCCAGACGTATATATAAAAATAATATAGAAGACAAGTTTGCGGGGAACAATTTTCGTGCTGCATGGCAGGGTATCAAAAATATGTCTGCAGTAAACATGGTAGGTGTCCAACATATAGGTCAAAGATCAGTTTGCAGGGGGTATGTGATAACAACTTACCAGACCATTTAAACGCATTTTTTACTTGCTTTGAAAAGCATGATTTCTCAGATGAAATAAATTTATGACCTGAAGCAATCCCTAGTTTTTGAGAATAGCGTCATTGTTGATGAAGAAGTTATCTGTAAGCATTTTATTGGCAATAAATATTAACAAATCTCCCGAACCAGATGGTATATGTGGAAGAACCTTGAAATTCCGCGCTACTGAGCTTGCCAGTGTCCTTCAACACCTGTTCCAGGCCTCACTGGATACTTGTCAGATTCCAGTTATTTGGAAAACTTCCCATGTAATACCTCTTCAAGAAACCAATCCTTCTCGGCTAACGATTTTTAGCCTGTAGCTCTCATTCTTGGTTGAAAACGCTAGAAAAGATATCATAAAATTTCTATTCTTTCCGCCACAGAGAAAGACCTTGACCCACTAAATTGTGTGTACAGGTCTCAAAGGGGTGTCGAAGATCCCAAATTTTCATTTTGAACAAGTTGTATAGCCATTGGAAACACCTGACTCTCATGCCAGAATATTGTTCGCTGACTTTAGTTCAGCTTTCAATACAATGCAGCCTCACGTTCTGGTTAACAAAATAATTTCAAAATTTGACGTAGACAATCAACTTGTTGGTTGGCTGATTGAAATTTTAACCAACAGACCACAGCATGTTTTGGCCAACAAAATATCTTCTTTGGTTAGATTTACCTGCACTGGTTCTCCACAAGGTTGCGTCCTCTCACCACTTCTGTACATTCTATACACAGATGATTGCAGAAGCAACTATGGAAATTCCTTTCTGGTAAAGTTTGCAGACAACAGTGCTCTGTTATAAATCTCTCTTAATGTGGATCAGTCTTAGACCATGGTCCAGCTCTCACTGAGTTCGTACACTGGTGTGACGCCTATAGTATCTGGAGCTTAATGTTTCTAAAACTAAAGATCTGCCTATCGACTTCAGAAGATCAGGGCATACTCCTAAGAATATTATTATCCATAATCAAGAAGTTGAAAACGTTTCAAACTATAAGTATCTGGGAACTGTTTTTGACCACAAGTTAAACTGGGACGTTAACACTGACACTTGTCAAAAACTGAAAAGGGACAACAATGTGTGTATTTTCTGAGGAAATTGAACTCAATTTTTGTAGACAAAAGGATTCTTTCCATGTTTTACAAGTCTTACATGTATAGAGAGTGTTCTAAGTTTTGCTTTCATTTGTTGGTACAATAACCTTAGTGTTAAAAACAAGAATGGCCTGCAGAGAATTGTACGAATCTGCTAAAAAATAATTGGAAAAGAACAAAGAGATTTCATGTTGTTCTGCAATCAGCAGCTTGTACGCAAACTCGGCAAAGCCACTGCCATTTTGGCCAAACCCTCCCATGCTTTGTTTCCAGAATTTCAGTTGTTTGACTTTCAGTGTCCCATCAGCAAAACAAACAGAAAAAGAAATTTATTTGTGCCAGTAAACATTCAAATTCTGAATTCACAATGATGTTGACTACCTAGTTTTTACATTTCTCCGAATTACTTGCCTGATTGTCATTGTTAATGTTATGAGTGTAGTCAAAACATAATTGTGTGTGTGTATATATGTGTGTGAAATAAGTCTGTCTTCTACTTCTACTGTTCTAGTCTGTGGTCTAAAAACATTGAATTCATATATTTGGTGTATGGTGTGGGTGTGTTTGCACACGCACGCACGTGCGTGTTGTGTTTTGCGTATACATGTGCGTGCGTAAATAATAAGTTTTTATGTCTTCTAGTCAGTGCTTTTTTTGGTTTTGTTTGTTTGTTGTTGTTGTTTTTTTAAAACATTGTGTTCACAATTAATGTGTGTGTGCGTATACATGTGCGTGCGTAAATAATAAGTTTTTATGTCTTCTAATCAATTTTGTTTTTGTTTGTTGTTGTTTTTTTAAAACATTGTGTTCACAATTAATGTGTGTGTGTGCGTGTGTATAATGTGTGTGAGTATGTGTGTGTGCACATGCGCACGTGTGTGTGTGTTTGTGTGTGTGTTTGTGACATTTTTATTTGAAGTCATTTTGGAATGTTTTTAACCAATAATGCAATATGAAATATAGCTTTTTTGTGATTGACTTTGAGATTTTCGATGCATATCAATCTGCCTGTCAGTATTGTAATTGCCCTTCATGGGATGATTGAAGTGTTTTTGACTTGACTTAACTTGACTGGATGTAGAATTTGGGGATATGAAAACCTAGCAATAATTCATTAATTGGTAAGTTTCAGTTAAGGTTTTTAAAGTATATAAATTTTTCGTTTAAAGCATACGTCAACTTCGCTACTAGTAGTAGTATATAATGAAGAAACGGGCACATCTATATTATATCTTACTCCTACTAGTCCTAGTGACATTATGTGATCAGTTCAAGTCATATTTTTATCAGTAGTGGCACCTAATTTTGTGTGTGTGTGTGTGCGTGTGTGTGTGACTGTTGTGTGCTGTGTTGTGTGTCACTGTGTGTGTGTTGTGTACATTTGTATGCATTGTGTGAGTGTGTATACATGTATGTGTGTGTGAGAGACTCTGTGTGTGTGTGTATGTGTGTGTGTGTGTGCATTGTGTGTGTGTGTGTGTGTAAGAGAGAATGTGTGTCACTGTGTGTTAGTGTGTGTGTGTGTTTGTGTGCATGCATGCATGATATTTTTATTTGAAGTTATCTTGGAATGTTTAATCCAGCATGAAATGTAGATTTCTAAGATTTTTGTGTCTTTTGGAGATTATGATTCATATCACTAGTGACTATGCCTGTCAATAACTAGTGTCATGTGTCACTGTCAGTATTTTACCCTTCATGGGATGATTAACCCTTTCCCATTTTTACCCGCCGTTGCCCACTCGCCCGCATCTATTTATACCCGCCGCAGCCCGCTGGACGTCATTTCAGCCTAGTGGGGAATTTCCCTCATGCACTAAGCTCTACCTAGTACACGCACACTATGAATGAACATTCCACTGGAGTCAGCATAAACTAAGGAAGGAATAGGTACCAAATTCAGTGCTACACAGCCTCCCGTTCACAAGAAATTGGCCAGTGACTGGGTTTGTCTTTCCCACGCTTTCTTGTAGCTAAAAATGGCAGCAAAGATTTGAGTATAGGATTTGGGAGGAATATACTGATGTGGAAATTGAAGCTATTTTGGCTCAAGTGGAACAGTTCGAAAGAGAATAAAATGTTGAATGCGATGTTGAAGTAGATACACGTAGAAGAAAGAGATGAAATAGGAGAAGGTAGTGAGTCGGAAAGTGATGCTGAGGGTAACATTCTGTTGGCTTCATAGCAGACGACATGGCGCGGTGCACAAATGCCTTGCACAGTGCAAGACTTCACGCTGCCGACTGGGCCGGCACAAACTCTCCCACTGAATGCCAAGCCCTTAGATTACTTTGTTTTGTTTGTGCCCCAACATTTTTTTTCAAATTGTAGCAGATGAAACCAACAATTATGCCAGACAAAAGATCGCCGTGAAAGGCTTAGTCATAGATCCATTATGGACAGAAACAACACCTGATGAAATTAGGGCTTACCTGTCAGTTTTGATCATGATGGGGATCAAGCGTTTGCCAAGGCTTCATCTCTACTGGTCTACTGATTTGAGATTTTCTGAGTCATGGATCAGTAATATTATGACAAATCAGATTTCTCAAAATTAATCAGTATTTTCACCTCCAAAACACGCCAACACACCTGGACACGACACTGGGCTGTGACACCAGCATTGTGACAGCCATGTAACTGGCTATTGGTGAAGGACACACTAGTGTTTTTGTAAATAATAGGCGTGAGCATATGTTTGTAAATAATGTATATAATGCGCATTAGTCACGGTCGTTTTCAATATGAATATGTTTGAATACTTTCCAATCAGAAAATGTAGACTTGGTGACAGTAATTTTGTGACAAGTGTGAATGTTCTATTGGATTACCATGATGGTGGATGCAATGGAGGACACATTCATGCAGGACCACACTTATTTTTAAAAAAATCACATACCTATATTAGAGGGTAGTTGTACACTAACAGCATGATGTCACTGCAATGTTACCTGTATTTGGTGACAAAGAGGGGACAGCAGCACGACACATGTAGGTAGGACACACATCTTGGGGTGCAGAACAAAGTATGACATCATATGAATACTTTGGCCAAATATGACTGCACTGTGAACAATGGTAACTGTACAGTACTATGTGTACTTGAGGTACCTTATTCTTTTAAAAAAACTGCGTATATTTTTGAATACTACAGAGAGTTTCTCTGTAAGAAATTTTTGCGAATGGTAACTTTAGGGTTAAAGTGTTTTTGACTTATCTTGACTTTGAACTCTGGTTCTGCCTTTTGGAAAAGAAGGCCATTGTGTGCTGGTAGGAACGGACAGATGACACTCCCCTCCCCCCTCCAACTTACACACAGGAGTTGTGTTTAAAAACCATCCCTAATGTCAGAATGTAGCTATCTAAATGGGTTTTTTGTTTAGGTGGGGGGAGGGGGGGGGGGGGGGTGTCGCTTTCACAAAAATCTCACCATTGGTGAATCTCAGACTCAGAGCTCTAGCTGAGGAATGAAAAAAGTATATAAAATTATATCTATATCTCTCTGAGTCTCTCTCTATATATTTATATTATTATAAATTATATATATAAAAGTTCTATTATACATGTGTCGATTCGAAGTCAGTACTACAGTCTACAATCTCTTAAAAGCTCTCAGTTTTTAGAACCAGTTAGACAAGATCTTATAAATGAAATAAACCATCTTATACATTTTCTAGTTTTAAGAGGTACAACTACAAGAAGCACTTTTTGTTGGTGGGTACCATCTCATTGCAACATATAATGAAGTATTAAAGAATGAAAAAGTTGACAAAGCTGTGAAGACTGCAGCTAAGCATTCACATTGTGTTTGAAAGTTGAATACTCAGCATCTTACCTATTTCTATACATGAAAGATACAGCATGATGGAAAGTGCCTGCTGGAAAAGTGTAAGAAAAAACCCAGGAAGATGCTGGATATTACATTATATGTAGTTTGCCCACCATTTATGAGGCTCATCATGTTCTTTCTTCATGTTATGGATTCGATAAATCTCTACACTGGCCAATTATTTGTCTTGTCAATAGACTTAAGTTAAATGCATTCCAGACAAAATTTGTGAAAAATGTATTGTGTATGTGGCGGAACAATCTAAAATACCCATATTCTTTTTGAATGTCGGTTGTTGGAACAATATGTTTGTCCGTCGTGTTCAATGATGACCTCCAAAACAGCAGAGGAGGCAGCTGCTGTTTTGGAAATTGGGCAGAAATTTGATTATAGCCTTTCCCACAGTACATCCCACTCTCTCGGCCAAGTGGGCATAAGGACAGTCAGCGTTGGAGATGCTCTCCAAAGGTCAACTAGCCCCCAGTGCTGCAGCACATAAGGACTGTGCAAGTCAAGCCTCCTAGTCAGATAGTCACAGTCGATCATTAAAGACTAAGCTGTAAAGTGGAATTCCGTGAGTGGGAAAGAAAGCCACTGGTCATACAGCCTCTCACTTTGCTGTTGTCCCCAGCATCAATGGTTTAATCAAGAACTGTGATAAAGCCCAGGCGCTGACGGCAGGAACAATATTTACCTGCTAAAGTGCTGTCCACAGTAACTCTTTGGAGTTTTCAGCAACTGTAGACTGTCAGTGTTACTGTTATGTGAAAATGGTTTTGCCTTGAAATGGTGCCCTATTGCATCTCTGCTGTAGTGGGTTTTGTTTGTTTGTTTGTTTTTTAATCTGGACTTGAGACCCCCTCCCCTTCTTTAATTCCTGTTGTTTGCAGTTCAGTTTCACTTTGATTAATGATCATGTTATTGTTTTTGCATTTACATTTGTTAGTTGTTATATATAGATTTTTTTTTAAGACTGTTGCTGGCATTGCTACGGTTGTTATGTTCCACAATTTACCAAATTGAGGTCTTAAACTACCACATTTTTATCATAATATCTCTCTCTCTATATATATAATAATAATAATAATAATAATAATGTATGGAATATATATATATATATATAAATAACATTGAAACACACACACATGCACATGTCACACACGCGTGTGTGCGCACGTACACATATATATATGCAAACATGCACACACACATGCACACACACACACAGTGTGGCACACACACAGTGACACACACACACACACACACACAGTGACACACACACACACACACGCACACGCACACACACACACTGTTTCTCTACACACCACATAGTACCACACCACACACGTTATGATGTTTACCCACAAAATGGCCTCTTTTTTCAGGATTAAAATCAGAGGATACAACTGTTCAAGTTGAAAAAAAAAGACGGATATGGATATCGACGATCCTCACGGCCCTGATGGGGATGAGGACCATGAAGAGCATGATGATCATGATGGTCACGGGGATGCAGACAATGATGAACACGAATCCCATGAAGATCGGGAACCTCACGATTCCTTTGCCAGTTTGGCAGGATTCATGTTCGGCAACATTGATGAGAAAGGAGAACTGGAAGAGGACTTTCTGGATGAGGTATGGAAAGACCAAAGTTGTGCTAGTTTTTGTTGTGTGTTTTTCGATCATTTCAGTGTATTCACTGGGGGATTTGTTCAGTTGGCTGATGGGATGGGCCGGGATGTTATTGTTCCATGTTTGATCTGTTCTGTACTAGTATCTCTGGTTTGATTCTCTTTGCGGGTGGAATAGCCCAGTGGTTTGTGCGTTGCACTCGTGATCTGATGGCCCATGATCAAGCCATCATAGAGGCGTTCGTTTTAGGGGATTTTGCCCTGAGTTTACACCAGAGTTTACTGAGTTTTGTGGGTGAACATCATAGAGTGCATGATACTATGTGGTGTGTAGAGAAACAGGGTGTGTGTGTGTGGGTGTGTGTGTGTGTGTGTGTGTGTGTGTGACACTTGACTCCACTACTCCACTCCCACAAAAAGTCTTTCAAATGAAACTATAATTTGAGGCTCTGTGTTCAAACACAGACCGAACATATTGGGCCCACGTCAAACCTGTTCTGTGTATTAGAAGTGTAGGCCACTTAATGCCAGTAGTAACTGATGACAAATTTTTTTTTAAATCCCCGCATGCGCACACGTGTCATGCTTTGACACCATCCCCTGAGATGGAATGTGGATACCTTGATGGTGGGTAAAAGCTCTGAAAACTGTCACATATGCAAAATCTCACCATTGGTGAACCTTGGAGCTCTAGCTGAGGAACAACCAAAAAAAAATCTCTCTTGCAGCCATTTGGTAGGAAGAGACCTTTCACTTTGGAGTGCAAGTAAATTTGTGCCAAACTCCAGTCCCCTCCCAGCCACACAGTTTTAATCTGAGATGTGTTTACACATCATCCATGAAGTGAGAATGTGGCACAACCTTGATGGTGTGGAAAAAAAAATACAGGAACCTACACACAAATCTCGCCAGTCATGAGCCTGAGAGTTCTAGTTGAGGAACAGTGTCAAAGAGGGAGAAATGTTTTAGAGTGAAAACTTGTGTTTGTGTGATAAATTTCCATAATGATAAAAGTCCAAATCCAGATGATGAAGGAAACAGCATTATTTTTGTAAATGTTAAACTTTTATTATGGAAAGACTTGTGAGATAGAAGGTTGTTTTTTGGTAGCTTCCTTACAGAGCAAGAGTTATGTCATTTTTTTCCCTGTCAGTATAAATAGCATAACCACTTTCTTGTAAGTTTGTTCTAGGAATTTCCTCTTTTCTATCCCTCTCTTTGTTTCTGCCTTGTTCCTTTTCTTCCCATCGCCTCTTGGCTATTTTCTGCCTTCTTGGTCCATTCTCCTGCCTTTTTTCCAGAAAGACTTAATAGATAACAATTCTCTCCCACGCCAAAGTTGGATGCGCTGGGCCTGACTTTTCAGGTAGCGCATTTTCTTTCATATGACAGACAGCAATAGTCGTTGTCTAAGCGTTTTACAAAGAAGAAGAAACACAACATGACGCTTCATGTTTCAGGATTCAAAGCGTCACCTGGGCTCATTATCGCAACTGGAAGGACTGGGTCATTTCATGCGGGAGATCACCCAAGACGCTGAGATGGAAGACAGATCGCAATCAGAGGGACCTGCGTCTCCAGGTGAGGAGATATGCATACATACCTCATACATGTGTGAGTGTGGCACTGGAGTGGTTAGAATGTTGGACTTGGAATCCTGAAATTTTGTGTTGAGATCCCAGCAGTGTGTGGTAAGTGAAGAGAGAGGAGTTTTTGGTGCTGGTGCTGGTTGATAGATTCAGTAAGGAATGTGTTAATACCCGTGTTCTTGGTGAGTCCGTATGCTGAACATTAAAAAGCATGGGATTGTATACGGAGGTGTGTGTGTGTGTGTGTTAAATTTTTATTTATTTTATTCTTTTTTTTCAAGGATGATGATGATGATGATGATGATGATGTGTGTGTGTGTGTGTGTGTGTGTGTGTGTGTGTGTGTGGTGTGTGTGTGTGTGTGTGTGTATGTGTATGTGCACATTGTATGTGTTGTATGTGTTTTTGTGTGTGTGGTGTATGTGTGTGTTGTAAGCTTCATGTTTTTGTCCATTCTATGTTCATAGACTTTACTCTTTATCTTTTTTAGATGTTCAGATTTGCTTTTTGTTCTTTTGTCTATTGTTTATATATATATATATAATATATATATTATATATATATTATATATATATTATATATATATATATATATATATATATATATATATATATATATATATATAATAATATATATATTATATATATTATATATATTATTGTTTGTCCACTTTGATCTGTCAGATTACGATAAAAAATCCCCATCGGCTGTGGACTACTCCGACATCAAGGAGACGGTGGAAGACGAGTCTGGAGTCGGCAGTGGGAAGTCTTTGTCTTCTTCCCTCGCTGAACACTTGCAAGGTGAGTTTGAGTGTGTGTGTCAGCCTCTGTGTGTGTGTGTGTGTGTATGTGTGTGTGTAATACTGTATCAGTGGATCGGTGGTCTGGAGGTAACGCACTTGCCAATCAAGAAATGAGGGTTCAATCCCTTTTCGGGCCCAAATATTTCTTCTAGACCTTGAGTGGTGAGCTTTGGGTGCTAAGTCTTTTGATTGAGACAATAAACCAAGGTCTACTGTGCAACACGCATTCAGTGCATACAGGTAAAAGAGCCCACGGCAACACGAAAGTTATCCCTGGCAAAAATCTGTTGAAAATTGGCCACCCTGATAGGGAAACAAATACACAGATTTGCAGACAGAAAACAAAACCAAAAAATAAAAGTGGGTGAAGCTGCTCTTGCGATGACGCACTCTCTGCTCGGAGAACAGCCTGTATTTCATGTATTCTGGGGAAGTGGAGTCGACATTGATGTAAACTCCAGGGTGTAAAATCCCCTTGAATCTTTGTGTCGGTTGTGGCTCAAACCCGGGCTGTTGAATCGCAAGCTCAGTGCTCTTAACTACCCGGCTATCCTGCCACCTCGCCACCCCCATCCCATTTCAGTTTGATGTAGGTTTCCAGTCAGAGAAATTTTACTTTATAATTCCATCACTAAGAAAAAGTGTTTTGTTTTCTGAAATTTCTTGCTTAAAAAAAAAAAAAAAGCACCAATAAACATAATTTTTTTTTTTTTGGGGTGTGTGTTTTGTTTGTTTCCTCTTTTGTCCCCCCCCCCCCCCCTCCCTCCCCAACGTTTATTTTTCCACAAAACAGATTACATTGATTTTTCAGGGGCATTTCTAAAAAAAACCTATATATTTTCATCGATTTTCTACAGGTCAAGCAGGAAATGAAAGAAAAGATGACGACCATGACCGGAAGTTGATGCCTCCGCCAACATGGCTTCCAACGCCTTCCATGATCGCAGCCCAGCAGGCTGCGGAGGCAGCGAGCAACACATCAGGGGAGGGGGACAAAGGGAAACTGAACACCCCCCTGGCTGGTATGCTGCCTCCTGCATTGGCCGACATTAATGTGTCCAGCCTCTTTCCAGAGTTCCGACGGGGAAAGGTCAGTGTGTGTGTGTGTTTGTGTGTGTGTGTGTGTAAGTGTGTGTTTGTGTGTGTGTGTGTGTGTGTGTGTGTGTGTATGTGTGTGTGTGTGTGTGTGTTTGTGTGTGTGTGTGGGTGTGTGTGTGTGTGTGTGTGTGTGGGTGTGTGTGGGTGTGTGTATGAGCGAGACTGAGATAAAGAACATAGAACAAAAGGATTAAAAAGCCAGGAATTTGTCATGGCCTCGCTAGTGAGAAGAGATGAATGAGTAAAACTTTGTGATCATCACAGCCAGTATTTGATGTTGAGGGATTTTTCATTTCTGCAATGCGACAACTCTCTCTTTTTCTCGTAGCTAGCCTCACTATTTCATGTTGGTGCATTCACACACACATGCATGCAAACACACATGCGCACGCACATATACATGCATGCACGCACATGGACACACACACAGATGTGTGTATGCACATACGTATACACACAAGCCCCCCACTCATGCATGCACGCACTCACACATGCACACACACAGCATTAATTTTTTTTTAATCCCTGGATATTATCTTTCCACTGATACAGGACATTCTTTTTTGTCCCAAAATATTTGTTCAGAATTATAGAAACCTTTTTTTGTCCCAAACTAGTATCTTTGCAGAATTATAGGATTTAAAAATAAATCAAAACATTATCTTTCCACTATTGAAGGAAACTTAAAAAAAAAAAATCCATGGATCTCCACAGCTATAGGAATACTTTCTTAATCCTTAAATTTCTTTCCACATACATAGGATTTTTTTTATCCCTGGGTTTCATCTTTCCACAGCTATAGGCATTTTGTTTTAAATCCCAAAATATCTTTCCACATTTATAGAACCTTTTTTTTTAATCCCTGGATATTATCTTTCCACAGCTGTATGGAATGTGTATCCCAAAATATTATCTTTCCACAGGTGTAGGAAATGTTTATCCCGAAATATTATCTCTCCACAGCTGTACGGAATGTGTATCCCAAAATATCTTTCCACAGCTGTAGGAAATGTTTATCCCAAAATATTATCTTTCCACAGTTGTAGGAAATGTTTATCCCGAAATATTATCTTTCCACAGCTGTAGGAAATGTTTATCCCAAAATATCATCTTTCCACAGCTGTAGGAAATGTTTATCCCGAAATATATTTCCTACAGTATCCCAAAATATTATCTTTCCGCAGCTGTAGGAAATGTTTATCCCAAAATATATTTCCACAGCTGTAGGAAATGTTTATCCCAAAATATTATCTTTCCACAGCTGTAGGAAATGTTTATCCCGAAATATTATCTTTCCGCAGCTGTAGGAAATGTTTATCCCGTAATATATTTCGCAGCTGTAGGAAATGTTTATCCCAAAATCTCATCTTTCCACAGCTGCAGGAAATGTTTATCCTGAAATATTATCTTTACACAGCTGCAGGAAATGTTTATCCCAAAATCTCATCTTTCCACAGCTGCAGGAAATGTTTATCCCAAAATCTCATCTTTCCACAGCTGCAGGAAATGTTTATCCCAAAATCTCATCTTTCCACAGCTGCAGGAAATGTTTATCCCAAAATCTCATCTTTCCACAGCTGCAGGAAATGTTTATCCCAAAATCTCATCTTTCCACAGCTGCAGGAAATGTTTATCCCAAAATCTCATCTTTCCACAGGTTCTTCGATTTTCCCGCCTGTTCAAACCCGCCTACACCCCCCACATTTGGCGCAAGCGGCGTAAAAAGAAGGAAAAAGAGGATGGACAGAAAGAGGGAGAGCAAGGAAAGGAGGTGGATGAAGAGAGCGAGGGGAAGGAAGGCAAGGAGGGTGAAGAGGAATATTACACCGAGGAGGAGCTGGCCAAACTTCTGAAAGTGAACATGGGACGAACGCCGTTGCCTGCAGAAATGGCTGAGGATGATGAGGTTGTATTAGTGTGTGTGCGTGTGTGTGTGTGTGTGTGTGTGTGTGTGTGTGTGTGTATGTATGTAAGTATGTGTGTTTGCATGTGCTGGCGTGCATGTGTGTGGGCGTGCGTGTGTGTGCGCGCATGTGTGAGCATGAGAGAGAGAGAGAGAGAGTGAGTGATAGTGAAGTCAGATCAAAATACTTGAATCGTCCCATGATGGGCAGCTACATCATTGACGGGCAATGTTATTGCTCACAATGCTGCTTGTGTGTAAAAGAACTGTGTTTTTTGTGTGTTTTTTTTCTGAATAAACATTTCTTTAAACCAAGTACGTCGGTAAGAATGATGATAAAATCATGAAGAAAAGTTCTGATTGATATTTGTTTAAAGATTCCGAGATAATTTCAAATCAAGGTTACACACACGCACGCACCCATGCATGCATGCTCACGCACGCACGCACGCACGCACGCACGCACGCACACACACACACACACACACACACAGAGAATATTTCAGCAGAAATATGACATGATCTGACTGCCTGGGATTGAGCGACCAGGACACCTGTTCAAGGGAATTTTCCCCCTGGAGATAACATCAGTATTGACCAATATCCCCCCCCCCCCACAAAAAAAAAAGGATTTTATTTAGCGCTGAATCTTGTAAAATCAAACAAATCGAAGCGCTTAACACAAAAAAACCCACCAAAAACAAAACACATCAATATTCGGATGAGACTATAAATGTGCAAACACATGGAGAACTTGGTATACACACGTTAAAACTCATTTCATTTTTCAGAAGAGTTTATTGCATACTGCCAGGAACACTCGACGAAATTTTTGGTTTTTTTTAAATGCATGCACTCGCGTGTCGTGTTGAGACATCATCCCCAAAGATGGAATGCGGCTGCCTTAATGGTGGGCAGAAACGCAAAATCTTACTATTGGTGAACCTCAGAGCTCTAGCTGAGGGATGTTAAACACCAAGAAAAACCAACAACAACCAACAAACAAACCACCAAACCAAACAACATGTCACCATCCCTTCGAACAGTACGTTCTGTCAAAAATAGTAGGACCCCCCCCCCTCCCCCCCACACACACACAAACAACGACACAAATCTTTACAACACGTTGGCTGCGCAGGCGCTGCTGATGAAGCCTCTGGAGACGGAATCTTCCAGCAACAGTCAGGACAATGGCGGCGACATCGACCAAAAGCTGAAGGTGGCGCCCTGGCGTTACGGACCTGCCCAGTACTGGTATGACAAGATGGGCGTGAGCGAGACGGGAGAGGACTTGGACTACGGCTTCAAGCTGAAGAGTGTAAGTGAAGGTTTGGTTATCTTCCTCAAAAAAAAAAGAAGAAAAGTCGTTTCTTTGATTAAAAAAAACGTGCATGCCATAGCGTGCCTCAAACTGAAGAGTGTAAGTGAAGGTTTGGTTATCTTTCCAAAGAAAGAAGAAAAGTCGTTTCTTTGATTATAAAAAACGTGCATGTCATAGCGTGCCTCAAACTGAAGAGTGTAAGTGAAGGTTTGGTTGTTGTCAAAAAAACAAAGAAGAAAAGTCGTTTCTTTGATTAAAAAAAACGTGCATGCCATAGTGTGCCTCAAACTGAAGAGTGTAAGTGAAGGTTTGATTATCTTTCGAAAATAAAAGAAAAGTCGTTTCTTTGATAAAAAAAACGTGCCATAGCGTACCTCAAACTGAAGAGTGTAAGTGAAGGTTTGATTATCTTCGTCAAAAAAAAGAAGAAAAGTCGTTTCTTTGATATAAAAAAACGTGCATGCCATAGCGTGCCTCAAACTGAAGAGTGTAAGTGAAGGTTTGGTTGTTGTCAAAAAAACAAAGAAGAAAAGTCGTTTCTTTGATTAAAAAAAACGTGCATGCCATAGTGTGCCTCAAACTGAAGAGTGTAAGTGAAGGTTTGATTATCTTCCCCAAAAAAAGAAGAAGAAAAGTTGTCCAGTACTGGTATAATAAGATGGGCGTGGGAGAGACGGGAGAGGAATTGGACTACGGCTTCAAGCTGAAGAGTGTAAGTGAAGGTTTGGTTATTGTCAAAAAAAAGAAGAAGAAAAGTTGTCCAGTACTGATATGACAAGATGGGCGTGAGCGAGACGGGAGAGGACTTGGACTACGGCTTCAAGCTGAAGAGAGTAAGTGAAGGTTTGGTTATCTTCGTCCAAAAAAAGAAGAAAAGTCGTTTATTTGATAAAAAAAAAAGTGCCATAGCGTGCCTCAAACTGAAGAGTGTAAGTGAAGGTTTGATTATCTTCGTCAAAAAAAAGAAGAAGAAAAGTCGTTTCTTTGATAAAAAAAAAACCGTGCCATAGCGTGCCTCAAACTGAAGAGTGTAAGTGAAGGTTTGATTATCTTCCCCCCAAAAAAGAAGAAGTAAAGTCGTTTATTTGATAAAAAAAAATGTGCATGCCATAGCGTGCCTCAAACTGAAGAGTGTAAGTGAAGGTTTGATTATCTTCCAAAAAAAAAAAGAACAGTCGTTTATTTTATAAAAAAACGTGCATGCCATAGCGTGCGTGAGGTAGCTGCTGGCTGGTGGGGATTTTCTATCACTCTCCGATCACGGGGATGTAGTGTACGCACACTATGAAAGACTTTTCCACGCGGTAGTAAAGGATACGACCACACGGTACCGTTTCTGACAGCACACGCACCTCCCTCCCCATGCAGAAGAAATTTAGTCAGCAGCTCTCCTTTTCATGTACACGCTTTCTCACTGTGGCTGAATATTAGAAGTTTCGTAGAAAGAAAAGCGAATGGAACAGGGTTAATTACCTTTTTTTGTTGTTAATATGCACGTTAAAGATCCCGTCATTCGTGTCAGTGTTTGGTGGGTTATGGAAACACAAAAATCGCCAAAGTCAGAATGCAGCTACCTTCATGGTGGGTAAAAACGGTTGCGTGTGCAAAATCTCACCATTGGTGAACCTCAGAGCTCTAGGCATGGAATGAAAAAAAATTCACACTCGCATGCTTGTGTATATATATATATATATGTATGTGTGTGTGCAGAGACCTATACTTACTGTGTGTATGTATACTTGAGCAAAGACATGTGCCAGATATGCTTTTGTTTGCCCACACACACATGCATACACAAGAGACACAACTTGTGTTTACATACCTCCACCCCCCCCTCCCCCCACACACACACATGCATACATACGTACACATCCCACTCACACACACTCATATATGCATACATACATACATACCCCCCCCACCCCCACCCCTCCCCCACACACCACACACACACCCACACACACCCATGCAACACACACACACACACACTGACGCGCTCACGCACACACTCCTCATCCCCTCCCCCCCCCTCCCCCTCCCTCACACACACATATCCATTAACTTGTGGGATGTTGTTTTGTACAGGACAACCCTGAGGAGAAGAAGGAGGAGGAGGAAGGAGAGCAAAGCAAGAAGTCCTCAGAACCTCCTGTCCAGTTGGAAGACGACGCTTTCCTTATGGTCACCCAGGTCTGTGTGTGTGTGCACTGGGGTCAGAAAGATGGATGCAAAAAAGCGATAAGATGGATGGGGTAGGGGGGGGTAGGGGGGGGGCTGTAGGGCAGAAGAGGGAGGGAGAGATTGGTGCGTGTGTTTATATGTGTTTGGTGGCTTGACTTGCACAGTCCTTATGTGCTGCAGCCCTGGGGGCTGGTTGGCCTTTGGAGAACATCTCCAACGCTGACTGTCCTTATGCCCACTTGGCCGAGAGAGTGGGGATGTACTGCGGGCAAGGCATCTCTACTATAATCAAATTTCTGCCCAATTTCCGAAACAGCAGCTGCCTCCTCTGCTGTTTAGAGGTCATCGTCGAACATGACGGACAAACATACAGTGTGTTAGCACAGGTTCATGTGGTCTTTGAAATGTCTATGAAAATATGTTTGTTATATATGCTTACATAGACAAATAGATTGCTGATGGAGGATCTGTGAAGAAAATACAAAATTTTATTTACACAGGGTAGTAGGTTAAGTACAATGTTTTTTTGTTTTTTTCCCATCCAGCCCTCTAAAGGGGGAAGAAGTATAAACACCAAAGCACAAGAAATATGTTTGAAATAAATATGGAAAGAAAAAGAGTAAAGAAAACTTACAAGGTGAGTAAAATATACCGAAGAAGAAACAAATAAATCGAGAACACAAAGGCAGTTTAGCCATTGTTATTGTTGTCGCCAAAGTAGTAGTAGTGGTGGTGGTAAGAAAGAGAGGGGGGTGGGGGTGGACATTGTGACAAGTCTGAAAAAATTCCTTTAAAATTTCCACCTACAATTTTTTTTTTTATTCATGACAACTTCACTTTGGTCTGTGTCTGACCCTCAACCCCCTCTGCGTTGTGTTGTGTTGTGTTGTGTTGCGCTGTTCTATGCTGTATTTCCCTGAGAGAAGGGGGTGGGGGTGGGGTGGTGGAGATTGTGACAAGTCTGAAAAAAATCCTAAAATTTTGTATTCATGACAACTTCACTTTGGTCTGTCTCTGACCCTCAACCCCCTCTGTGTTGTGTTGTGTTGTGTTGCGCTGTTCTATGCTGTATTTCCCTGAGAGAAGGGGGTGGGGGTGGGGTGGTGGAGATTGTGACAAGTCTGAAAAAAATCCTAAAATTTTGTATTCATGACAACTTCACTTTGGTCTGTCTCTGACCCTCAACCCCCTCTGTGTTGTGTTGTGTTGTGTTGCGCTGTTCTATGCTGTATTTCCCTGAGAGAAGGGGGTGGGATGGGGGTGTGGAGATTGTGACAAGTCTGAAAAAATTCCTTTAAAATTTCCACCTACAATTTTTTTTATTCATGACAACTTCACTTTGGTCTGTGTCTGACCCTCAACCCCCCTCTGTGTTGTGTTGTGTTGTGTTGTGCTGTTCTATGCTGTATTTCCCTGAGAGAAGGGGGTGGGGTGGGGGTGTGGAGTTTGTGACAAGTCTGAAAAAACTCCTTAAAAGTTTCCACCTAAAATTTTGTATTCATGACAACTTCACTTTGGTCTGTCTCTGACCCTCAACCCCCCTCTGTGTTGTGTTGTGTTGTGTTGTGCTGTTCTATGCTGTATTTCCCTGAGAGAAGGGGGTGGGGGTGGGGTGGTGGAGATTGTGACAAGTCTGAAAAAATTCCTAAAATTTTGTATTCATGACAACTTCACTTTGGTCTGTCTCTGACCCTCAACCCCCTCTGTGTTGTGTTGTGTTGTGTTGTGCTGTTCTATGCTGTATTTCCCTGAGAGAAGGGGGTGGGGTGGGGGTGTGGAGATTAAGACAAGTCTGAAAAAATTCCTTAAAAGTTTCCACCTAAAATTTTGTATTCATGGCAACTTCACTATGTGTTGTGTTGTGCTGTTCTATGCTGTATTTCCCTTCCTTTTCTTTTGTTGTTGTTGTTGATCGATCAATACAAACTGGACTTTTCACCATGGTTGTGTTGTCATGATTGTAATCCACAGATGAAGTGGGAGGACGACGTGATCTGGGACGGGGAAGAGGCCAAAGCGGCAGTGATGCAGTCACACAGACAGCGGGCAGAGTTCGCAGGCTGGGTCCCCAGCACACACAGCCGCACGGCTGCCCAGTTCCTGCAGCAGTGTAAGTCGAGAGAGGCAACTCCAATATTTTCTGAACAATTTTCCTTCAAAAAATCATGCGTTGGATTTCTCGCTTATTTGTGCGCTCCGTGTGGTGTCAGAAACCATCTAGGACATTAAATTGGCTGATTTTTTAAAATTATCAGGGCTTTAAAAAAGGTCTCTTGTTAGAAGTATGTAATGAGGGTTGCCTGCCAGAACTATCGGCCACTTTTAAAAAAACCAACTTTTTTTGGCATGAGCAGATTCTTTAGCATACACTTTATTTCTACAATGACCGCATATCGAGGATAATCCTTCGGATGAGACTGTAAACCGAGGCCCCGTGTGCGAACACATGCAGAACATCTTGCACACACGTTAAATCCTGTTCCGCTTTTCAAAAGAGTAGGCCATTGTGGGAACAGATGACAAAATTTACAAAACCGTATACACACGGGGACTGGATGTAAAAAAACCACATGAGTGCTTATTCCATTATCCTTGATATTTAAAAAAAAAGTCATCTGAGCGCTTTGATTTGTTGCTTTACAAGATTCAGCGCTATATAAATTCCATACATTATTATTATTATTATTATTAATAAGCACTTATGTGCCATCTGGTGCCATCAGAATGCTCATTGTAATTGCATTGCAGTATCCCAGTAGAATGGAAATAGAAATCTCGGACTGGTCTGTTTGTAACAGAGTTCCGCTGCATTTTTTCCGTCTTCTTGTCTGTTTTCATGGTGAATATCATTTATTGGCTACCCCCTCCTCCCCAACTGCAATATGCTATATACTATATATTAAATATAGTTTTTAAAGAAGATATATATGCGATTGTATAAATGAGATTTTTGAATGTTTGATTTCCACAGCCTGCGTCCAACAAGGAGCCTCATTAAAACACGGACCAAATTTTACGAAAATGCTGTCTCGACAAGGTGAGTGATGTGTTCCAGTGTTTCGAGTTTGTGAATGTGCATGCATGTACATAGGCAGGCACACACGCACGTACGCACGCACGCACGCATGCACGCACACACACACACAGCACGCATGCACACACAGAACACACAGCACACACAGCACACACAGCACACACACACACACACACACTCACACTCACACACACACACTCACACCACACACACACACACACACACACACAACACACACACACACACACACACACATATTGATAATTATAGAGGTATTTCATTGTTGAACATAATTGGTAAACTGTATAGTACAATTCTGAATGAAAGACTGACAAAGTTCTGTGAAAGTGCACACTTAATTCCTGAGGCACAGGCTGGTTTTCGCAAAGGTTACAGCACCATCAATCACATTTTTACACTTCAGTCTCTAGCACAAAAGTATCTAACAAAGAAAGGTGGTAGGTTTTATACTCTTTTTGTAGATTTTTCCGAAGCATTTGACAGTGTTGACAGAATAAAACTTTTAAATGTTCATGACGCTGCAAAGCATGTACGAAAGTGTGAAGGCAGCTGTGAGAGTCGGGGCTCACATTACTGAATATTTTGATTGTATTTCTGGTGTCAGACAAGGTTGTATGTTGAGTCCCCTATTATTTTCGATTTTTATTTCTGAACTAGAATCAGATCTCACTGGATCAGATACTCAAGGCATAGATGTATTTTCTGAGCCACTCGGCATACTCTTACTTATGTATGCAGATGATATGCTTTAGTTTCAGATTCAGTTGTAGACTTGCAGAAAAAGATCAATTGTTTGGAAAATTATTGTAAGAAATGGGGACTTTCTGTAAATATGGACAAAACTAAAGTAGTCGTTTTTAAAAATGGTGGATTTATTAAGAAGTCTGAAAAAATGGTGTTATTTAGAAAAGCAGATACAAGTAGAATCTAGTTATAATTATCTGGGTGTGGTTTTTGGCTCAACATTGAACTGGTCAAAATGTATCGAAAATCTCTCTGGAAAAGCATTGAAGGCTGTTGCTGGTATCAAAAGATTGTACTTTAGGTTAAAGAATCTTCCAGTATCTACAGTTTTTAGTATTTTTGATACAAAAGTGAAACCAATCCTCCTCTATGGTTCTGAAATTTGGGGTTTTCAGCAGTATCATGATATTAAAAAAAATACAGGTAAAAATTTGCAAAATGGTCCTGGGGGTTGGCAGAGATGTTAAAAATTATATTTGCCTTGGCGATTGTGGTAGATATCCCATTTTTGTTGACACTGTTACCAGAGTAATCAAATATTGGCTAAAAATTTTGGATATGCCTGGTCATAGATATCCCAGACAATGCTACAATATGTTGTGTAGACAGGATGAAGCAGGGAGAATAAATTGGGTAACACATGTTAGAAAGATTTTATGCACCCACGGATTTGGTTATGTTTGGACAATGCAGAATTGTGGTAATTCTTCATCCTTCATGAAAGAATTCCAAATACGAATACAAGATGTGTACCAACAAAAATGGCATGACTCTCTATCAGCATACCCTGACTACTTAGATTATCACCCGATTATTTGTAGAGCAAATTATGTATGTGAAGTAGAATCTTTAGAATATCTTAGAGCTATATGTTTACTGAGGTCAAACAGATTACCTTTAAATGGAATTTCACGTTATGGCAAACCGATTACTGATCCATTCTGCTCTCAGTGTGATGGCCAACAAATTGAAGATGTTTGTCACTTTTTACTTGTATGCCCAAAATATGCTGTATTGCGAAGAAAATGTATTCCTCTGTATTATTACAGATTTCCATCGAATCTGAAAGTGCAGCTTCTTTGTATGAACACTAAACCTAGTTTGATGTTTAAAGTTGGATTATTTCTTACTAAATGTTTAGATAGCAGAAGTAAGGATGTTCACCTTACATGAAAGTATATGATTAACTGTTGTTCCTATGGGCCATATGGCCTGCAAAAACTGAATTAAAATTATTGTTATTGTTACACACACACACACACACACATACTCTCTTTCTCTCTGTGACCTAATGGTGTATTACTTACATTTATAGATGTAATGGTGTATGCTATCATAGGTATTGTGATTGCAAAGTGTCCCCCTGCCCCCAGTGTGTATGTGTGTGTTATGGAGGGAGAGGGAGGGAGGGAGGGAGACAGACAGACGTGCGCACACACACACACACACACACACACACACACATGCTCTCTCTCTCTCTTCTCTCTCTCTCTCTCTCTCTCTCTCTCTCTCTCTCTCTCTCTCTCTGTCTGTCTGTTGGTCTCTGTCTGTCTGTCTGTCTCTGTCTCATTGTGTCTGTCTCATTGTGAAAAAAAAAAAATCTGTGTTTATGATAAAATTCATGCGTGGCTGATTAACATTATACATTCATAATAAGTTTTGGATAAAACTATGCATGGTTGGATGTATGCGTTGAATGCAAAGTGATTTGATTCGTATTTTTATGATCTGCATGCAACCTGAGGCCTAAAGAACATTGTGGAAAAGTGAGAACAATACTTAAACGAGCAGTGTGGGGGTGCACAGGTCCCGGCGCAACTGTGTCGGTTTCAGATGGCAGGGACGGGAAAGACAGCGAGTGGTACTCCATCTTCCCCATCGAAAACGAAGAGCTGGTGTACGGCAGATGGGAAAATGACATCATCTGGGATGCGGAGGTAAGAGTTAAGATATTAACAACCTCCATCCCCCTCTCTCCCTCCACTTCCTCCACCCCCCCCTCCCTCCCCCCAAAAAAGTGGAAGATAAAATCTAAAAGCTGGAATTTTCCTGAACCTTTTAATATAGGTTTCTGTGTGAATTTGGTGTGGGAAGAACCTGCAAAAGTTCATGTTCGAAGAAGAAGAGAGAGAGCTGGGAAAAGAAAAAAAGCGATAAATCACATATCACGCAACGTCACACAGCAGCCCATTTCTGCGAACAAAGTTTGCATGCTGTGAGAAATTCTGCACTGCACTGCACTGCCTAGGGGGATCTTTTCACGGTGAAGAATTTATTTGTAAGGTTGTGAGTGTCTCTGATGAATTAATGCAACTGTAAAACGGTTGAGGGAATTTTTTTTTTTTTTTCATTGGAGAAATCTTATGGTATTTGACATTTTCGCTTAGTCTACACCAGTGGTTTAGGTCTTCGAAATATTGGTATCGTTTTTAAACTTGGAAAAGTTTTAAAAAGTGAAGGAAAAATGTTCCATTAAGCACAGAATAAAGTGAAGGTGGGGTGGTGTAGAGCCTAGTGGTTAAAACGTTTGAGCTTGTGATCTGGGCTTGGGTTCGAGCCATCATTCGGGCTCCTGTTCAAGGGGACTTTTTGCCTAAAAGTCCTTCAGATGAGACAGTAAACCAAGGTCCTGTGTATGAATGCATGAAGACCATCTTGCGCACACTTTGAAAGCTATTTCTGCCTTTGGGATGTGGCAGGCTATTAAATGCCAGTAGTTATGGATGACCTAAAAAAACAACGACCACACACACAAGAAACCACATGCAGACTGGTGTCATGTGTAGACATCGTCCCTGAAGTCGGAATGTGGCCACCTTCATTGTGAGCAAAAACCGTTGTATATGCAAAAATCTTGCTGTTGTTGAACCTGGGAGCTTGAGCCAAGGAAAAGGAGGGGGTGGGAGAAAGAATGTGTGGATGAATATTTTTATTTCTCTTTGCAGAATATGGATTTCATCCCCAGTCCGCCTATGCTTACTCTGGACCCGAACGACGAAAACATCATTCTGGAAATGCCCAAAGATGTGGACCCCACAGTGGAATCTGTGGAGCCCACTAGCAAGAAAGAGAAGGTAGAGGAGAACAGTATTCGGTTTGGTGTTCAGGGAGTGTTGTAAAACTTGTCTTTTATTTTGGGTGTGTGTGTCTGTGTATGTGTGTGTGTAATATTATAGCTATAGAGGAGAATAGTATTCGGTTTGGTGTTCAGGGAGTGTTGAGTGCTGTAAAACTTGTCTTTTATTTGGGTGTGTGTGTCTGTGTATGTGTGTGTAATATTATAGCTATAGAGGAGAATAGTATTCGGTTTGGTGTTCAGGGAGTGTTGAGTGCTGTAAAACTTGTCTTTTATTTTGTGTGTGTCTGTGCATGTGTGTGTAATATTATAGCTATAGAGGAGAATAGTATTCGGTTTGGTGTTCAGGGAGTGTTGAGTGCTGTAAAACTTGTCTTTTATTTTGTGTGTGTCTGTGCATGTGTGTGTAATATTATAGCTATAGAGGAGAATAGTATTCGGTTTGGTGTTCAGGGAGTGTTGAGTGCTGTAAAACTTGTCTTTTATTTTGTGTGTGTCTGTGTATGTGTGTGTGTAATATTATAGCTATAGAGGAGAATAGTATTCGGTTTGGTGTTCAGGGAGTGTTGAGTGCTGTAAAGCTTGTCTTTTATTTTGTGTGTGTCTGTGTATGTGTGTGTAAAATTATAGCTATAGAGGAGAATAGCATTCGGTTTGGTGTTCAGGGAGTGTTGAGTGCTGTAAAGCTTGTCTTTTATTTTGTGTGTGTCTGTGCATGTGTGTGTAATATTATAGCTATAGAGGAGAATAGCATTCGGTTTGGTGTTCAGGGAGTGTTGAGTGTTGTAAAACTTGTCTTTTATTTTTGTGTGTGTCTGTGTATGTGCGTGTAATATTATAGCTATAACTGTGGAATTTGGACTGCTCTGCCCTAAAGGGTCAAAAGGTGCTTACCATTATGAATTGAGAGTGTACTGATTCATATTGAGAGATGTGTAATGTACTGATTCATATTGAGATACGTGTAATCAACAGCATAGGATTAACTGCTGGGGTGAATTATTGAAACAAAACAAAAACAAACCCCACCAAAATCCTTAAACTGCATTTTATAACTATGAATCACCGCAACGGAAAATATGTTGATATTCCTACAACGAATGTTGCAGATGTTTAGTTTTCTTTTTCAAAGTTCAGGTTTGTACATTTTGGGTACA
The DNA here is from genome assembly GCA_028751875.1 of Rapana venosa. Classification (NCBI taxonomy): domain Eukaryota; kingdom Metazoa; phylum Mollusca; class Gastropoda; order Neogastropoda; family Muricidae; genus Rapana; species Rapana venosa. Next base: position 33,166,818 of record CM054141.1, read on the forward strand.
CTGCTCAAGTTGAAGATTTCAGCTTGTGGTATGTGTCTGTAGACTTGATTTATTCAACTTACAGTGTCACTAAATACACATAAAATTATTGTTGTTGTTGTGGGTTTTTTTGTTTTTTGGTGGTTTTTTAAATTTTTTTTTTATAGATCTGGCCATGTATTCAAGCACAAAAGTGATCTTTTCTTATACAGTCACTATTAGTAATATGATGTCCTTAACTTGCAGTTAATGTGTTGTCCTTAACTTGCTTTTAGTGTGATGTCCTGAACTTGCAGTTAGTGTTGTCCTGAACTTGCAGTTAATGTGTTGTCCTGAACTTGCAGTTGATGTGTTGTGTTTTGCAGGAAATTCAGAAGTTGTCCTTAACTTGAGATTAATGTGTTGTCCTTAACTTGCAGTTGTGTTGTCCTTAACTTGAGGTTAATGTGTTGTCCTTAACTTGAGGTTAATGTGTTGTACTTTGCAGGAAATTCGGAAGTCTCGCATTCTGCTGGGAAAGGCTGGAATCATCAAAGATGAAGAAGAAGGGGAAGAAGAGGTGAGACTTGATTTTAAAACAAAACATTTATTTATAACCTACATGGTATCTATAAAGATTTCCCAGTAGCATTTCAGTCATCTTCACTAACGTGTTTGCATCCATGGGTACACATGGAGTGGATTGTTCAGTGATACAAGTATATCTGTCTGTGATCATGCCCAGTATTTGGTTGGTAATGAGTTAGGTGCATCTTTTAAAATTTTTAAATATTTTTTATAAAAGCAAATTTGGTTATCAAGATCTTTGAGATTACCAGTTGGCTGTGTGTGTGTGTGTGTGTGTGTGTGTTTGTGAGTATTTTTTTTAATGAAGAAAGTAGTGGTGCGTGTGCACATGTGGACTTTGTGTGTGTATGTATATATAACTGCACATTAAAAAAAAAAAATCTTTCATAATCGAGGATAATGGAATAAGCACTTAAGTGCTTTTTTACATCCAGTCCCCGTGTGTATGCGGTTTTGTAAATTTTGTTTGTGTGTGTGTGCATGTGCGCACATGCATATGGATGCTTCCCTGTCTGTGTGCATGCGCACTGTGCATGCACGCACACTTGCATGCCTTTTTCACTCGCGCATATATATGTGTTGGCGTGTTCCATCAGGTCTCCTCAGCAGTGCAGACAAAGGACCCTTTCAACCTGTCCAATGATGAGTACTACAACCCCAAAGTCTTGGACAACGCCATCCGACCCAACATCGGCAGCCTGCTCATACAGGTAATGCTGGATTCTAGTTCTGTCTAGTCTGGGGGTAGTTCTAGGGGTGGGGGGTCTATCAGGTTCGGCTTACCCGTGACATGACTTACTGTCTGAAAACACACAGAGCAGTTTCTTAATGACTTCTGGAGGCATAAGGATAACGATGACTGCTTTATGATGATGATAACTGCATGTGAAGTATGATTATAGTAATCATAATAAATAATAATGAATGTATGAAATTTATTTAGCGCTGAATTGTGTAAAGCAAACAAATTGAAATTGTACACACTTTAAAAAAACAACTTTTTTTTTCTTCCTCAACGAGAGTTTCGAGGCTCACCCACAGTGAGATTTTGCATATGCAGCCTTTTTTGAACCTAGTGTAGCCACATTCCGACTTTGGGAATTTTCAAACATGTAATCTGATCATTTAATCTAGTTACAATTAATCTTAAATTGCCTCTGTCCAGCATTCCATACCAGCAGCAGAGCTTCAGCAGCCGTTTTTCCCGACACACATGGGCCCCATCAAGCTGCGCCAGTTCCACCGACCTTTGCTGAAGAAGTACTCCCATGGTGCCCTTGCCGAAAGTGGACCCCACGCTGTCACCACGCTGGTGAAGAACATCAAACGCAAGGCCAAGGTAAGGGAAGTACAGCATAACAGATAGTGCGATTTTGTTAAAAAAGTATATATTGATTTTTGTGTGATTTTGTAAAAAATCTATTCATTATTTTTATCCGTTCCTCAGCTAGAGCTCTAAGGTTTAATAATGGTGAGATTTTACGTATGCGATGGTTTTTGCCCACCGTGAAGGTAGCCACATTGTGACTTCAGGAGTATATGAATTGAGTGGAAGAGATAAATGAAATTTTGTTTTTGTTTGTTTGTTCCTTGGCTAGAGCTCCAAAGTTCACTGATAAATTTTTGCGTATGCAACTGTTTTTGCTCATTAAATAAACTTTGATCTTGAACATTTAAGGTTAGGGTTTTGTGCCAGTGTAGGTAAGAAAAAAATAAACTTTCAAAGAGCAGCTTGTGGTTATTTTCACCAGAATTTTCTTGATCCTGGAAATTGAAGAGAAAGTTTGTGTGACATTATCAATGTAGATATAAGAAAAATACTTTCCACTAGTCTTGTGGCCACTTTCATCTGTTTTTTTATTTTTGGTTGTTGTTGCTTAGATATGCTGATTTTTAATGGATTCATCACATGACTTAAAAATATCTTTATTTCATTGTGAAGCAGGGAGAAGTATTGAATGTGAATGGTTGCATCAACTGAAGAAAATAGATAGGCCTATCTAGAGGAAGTGTAACACTTGAAAGGGTTTGGTTTGGGTTCTTTTTCGAGCGACAAATGGTGTTCTTTTTCAGTTCTATGAAGAAAAATAAAGGACCAAACAACTTTTAAGATAATGGATAAAATGTGTAATGCATGAAGATTAATAGCTGTGGTGAGATGAGATGGAAATGTGTAGTTGAAGAAGTAATGAAGTGTAGTCATTGAAATGATGCAGTGTCCATGAACAAGAGCAGATAACAATGTTGTGTGTGTGTGTGTGTGTGTGCGTACATCCATTTGTGTGTGTGTAAGTGTGTGTGTGTCTGTGTGCAAGTGTTAAGAGTCTGTATGTGCGTACATGCATGTGTGTGTATGTATGCATACTTGCATCTGTGATACATTCAAGGAAAGAGCAAAACACACCAAGCCATTTACACACATGCTCGCTCGTTCGCGCTCGCGCACATGCACACACACACACAGACACACACACACATACTCGCTCGCTTGCGCGCATACACATGCACACACACACACACACACACACACACACACACGCACACAACAAAACCCTAACCAGTACAAGCGTTGTGATACATGAAAAGATCTTGCTTGCGTGCTTATCACTGGCTTCCTTGGCTTTCAGTTGCGAGAACAGGAGAGGCAGTCGTTTGGAGGGGGAGAAATCTTCCTCATGCGAGGACCGTCAGACCTGTCAGGAATGGACGGGGACCTGGTTCTCATGGAATATTCGGAGGAGTACCCTCCCCTGCTGAACCAGATCGGTATGGCGTCCAGAATCAAGAATTATTACAAGCGGGTGAGTGACGTTCTTTGTGTGTGTGTGTGAAGTGTGTTTGTGTGAGTGAGTGAGTGTGTGTGTTTATGTGTATAGGGTATGTGTGTGTGTGTGAGAGAGAGAGGGAGAGAGAGATAGTGTGTGTGTGTGGTTGTGTGAGTGAGTATGAGTGTTTTTTTAAATTTTATTGTAGTTTATTTTCAGGATAATGGAATAAGCACTCGTGTGCTTTTTTTCATCCAGTCCTCATGTGTATGCAGTTTTGTAAATGTTGTCATCCGTTCCCACCAGCACACAATGGCCCTAATCTTCTGAAAAGCAGAACAGGTTTTAACTTGCGCGCAAGATGTTCTGCGTGCATTCACACTTGGGACTTCAGTTTAAAGTCTCATCCGAAGGACTTTTGGGGAGAGTGGAGTGTGTGTGTGTGAGAGAGAGAGAGAATGAGAGAGAGAGAGAAAAAGAGCATACTTACAAGTATTTGGCGTCTCTGAATCACTGTAGCTCATCTATCACACACATGCTCTTCTCAGGGATCGTGCAGCAAACATTTAGCAAAATCAGACTCCAGTTCGAGGTTGTTCAACAGGCTGTCAAGGCAGGGCTTCGAAACCGTGAGTTATATATATAGCTATTTACGAGCTATTTATCAGGTAAATAAATAGCTATTTTGTTTATTCATTTATTCATTATTTTATTCATTCTTTTATTTATTCATTCTTTTATGTCGAGCATAATGGAATAAGCACTTATGTGCTTTTTTACATCCAGTCCCCGTGTGTATGCAGTTTTGTAAATTCTGTCATCTGTTCCCACCGGCGCACAATGGCCTACTCTTAGGAAAAGCGGAACAGGATTTAACATGTGCGCAAGGTGTTCTGCGTGCGTTCGCACACGGGACCTCGGTTTATAGTCTCATCCGAAGGACTTGTGTGAGTTGAAGTATCCTTTCAGACAAAAGATTTTGGGTAGACAGTTTTGGACAGAGCTCTTCATTGGTGTGGCGTTTTCTGGGCTACCAAGTAAAAGGTAAATGTGTTCTCGTAACCTATGCGGTCATTTAATAAAAACAAAAAACCCTGAAAACTCCTCTATGAGGTCGTTGTGCAGTGAGGTGTCAGACACCTCAGCTTCTCTCAGGGCCAGCATATCGAGGGCGGCGCCCGTCTCCCCTCCTTCGCTGCTTTACCTTCCTTGCCCCTAAAGAGGGCAGGTATCCATTTACATCTGGGTGAGCTGGGGGGACTTACTGAAACCAAGGTGCATGAATGGTTCCCTGTCCACAAGGCATTGGGGACTATACTGAAGCCAAGGTGCTCCACAAGGCATTGGGGACTGTACTGAAGCCAAGGTGCTCCACAAGGCATTGGGGACTGTACTGAAGCCGAGGTGCTCCACAAGGCATTGGGGACTGTACTGAAGCCAAGGTGCTCCACAAGGCATTGGGACTGTACTGAAGCCAAGGTGCTCCACAAGGCATTGGGGACTGTACTGAAGCCAAGGTGCTCCACAAGGCATTGGGGACTGTACTGAAGCCAAGGTGCTCCACAAGGCATTGGGGACTGTACTGAAGCCAAGGTGCTCCACAAGGCATTGGGGACTGTACTGAAGCCAAGGTGCTCCACAAGGCATTGGGGACTGTACTGAAGCCAAGGTGCTCCACAAGGCATTGGGGACTATACTGAAGCCAAGGTGCAGGAATGGTTCCCTGTCCACAAGGCATTGGGGACTGTACTGAAGCCAAGGTGCACGATGGTTCCCTCTCCACAAGGCATTGGGGACTGTACTGAAGCCAAGGTGCACGAATGGTTCCCTCTCCACAAGGCATTGGGGACTATACTGAAGCCAAGGTGCAGGAATGGTTCCCTCTCCACAAGGCAACCATGCTCAATGCTGCTTAACTTTAGTCTGGGGAGAGCAAGTGCTCTGACCACTGAGCTATCCCATCCTTTGTCAATATCCCAGCTGTCAAGTATTTTTCAGTTTAAAAAAAAGTACTACCCAGTTTATAAAAAAGTTATGTCAAATGGAAAAGTAGTGTATGTATATATGTAATAAATTCTGATCAGATTTTATTTCTATACGTTCCTAACACTAGACAGGAGAAGTTAGCCCTCTGGCTGGATAAGGTAAGTAAAAGCATAAACTGCTGCTGTAGAAGTAATGCCCACAGGTACGAGAGTTGAAAAAGTACCGACATGAATATAAGCTTAAATTACCAGCCTCCTTTTTTGCACGAGTTATAAAAGTATACAGTATAAACTGAAACTACCAGTATTTTCTTTTTTCTAAAATGTCTCGGTTATCTAAACGTTTTCCTCTTCTGTGTCTCATTACCAGAAACCTGGAAAAGATGCGAACCCGCCATCTTTCGAGTACGGAGAGTTGGCGTACGCCCACACGTCGCCCTTCCTGGGCATGCTCAAGCCAGGGAACAGTCTGCAGGCCTTGGAGAACAACATGTTCCGCGCTCCCATCTTCGGACACAAGTTCCCCAACACAGATTTCCTCATCATCCGCACCCGCCAAAAGTAAGTGTGTGTGTGTGTGTGTGACTGTGTGTGTGTGTGTGTGTGTGAGTATGTGTGTGTGACTGGTGTGTGTTTGTGTGTGTATGTATGTGTTTGTGTGACTGTGTGTGTGTGTGAGCATGTGTGTGACTCTGTGTGTGTGTGTGTGAGCGTGTGTGTGTATGTGTGTGTGAGCGTGTGTGTGTGTGAGCGTGTGTGTGTATGTGTGTGTGAGCGTGTGTGTGTGTGACTCTGTGTGTGTGTGTGTGTGACTGTGTGTGTGTGTGTGACTGTGTGTGTGTGTGTGTGTGATTGTGTGTGTGTGTTTTACCTTATTTATCAACTCTTTTTTCGAGGATAGTAGAATGTGCTTTTTTTTTTTTTTTACATCCATTCCCCATGCACAAGCAGTTTTGTTAATTTTGTCATCTGTTCTTACCCAGCACAAGTGGCCAACTCTTCTGAATGGCAGAACAGGTTTTAACATGTGTGCCAGATATTCTGCATGCGTTTGCACACGGGGCCTCGGTTTATAGTCTCATTTGAAGGACTTGACATTCAGCTTGATTTTCTCGTCAAACATGGAAGAGAGGTAAAGGCTGGGAATTGAACCCAGAACCTCACAGTTTTGTGTTTGTCAGTTGAAGATCTTAAGCCATCCTGGCCATCGTCTTTCTGGGAATGTTCTTGGCATGATGATGTTGTTAGTCAGTTAGTTCTTCAGTTTAACGTCCTTCCACCAAAAAGTGATATCAAGATATGGTGGTGTTGTTACTGTTAATTGTGTGTGTACATAACCACCTGTGTTGCAGTTACTACATCCGTGAAGTGAACAACATTTACACGGTGGCTCAGGAGTGCCCCCTGTACGAGGTCCCTGGGCCCAACTCCAAAAGGGCCAACAACTTTGTCAGGGATTTTCTGCAGGTAAGACAGTGTCAACCCTTTGTGTGTGTGTGTGTGTGTGTGTGTGTGTGTGTGGGTGAGGGTGTGTGAGGGTGTATGTATCATGTGTAGGGGTGGGTGGATGAGGGTGTGTATGTGTGTTGGTGGTGGATGAGGGTGTGTGTGAGAGAGAGAGAGAGAGTGCGAGCGAGAAAGAGAGAGTGTGTTCTTCAGTTTAACATCCTTCCACTGAAAAGTGATATGTGTGTATGTGCGTGCATGCGTGTGTGTGTGTGTGTGTGCATGCGCGCGTGTGTGTGTGTGTGTGTGTGTGTAAATATATGAGAGAAATTGTGTGTGTGAGTGTGCACGCGCATGATTGTTTGCATGCGTGCATGTGAGGGGTGTGTGTGTGTGTGTGTGCAAATAAAAGAACCTGGACAACAAACTGGTATGAACTGAGGGCCTAGCTTTTAGTATGGACTATACCATCAACCAGAGAGAGTGTGTGTGTGTATGTATGTGCATACGCATATGCATGTAAGCATGTGTGTGTGTGTGAATGCGTGTTTGTGTGTGCAAGGGAGATAGCTTAGATATTGGTTGGAAAACAGATAAAACATGTCAGACTTACTTGTCACGATTCACTTGCACAACCCAATTACCTTGTCATGCTCATTCTGTTTTGCCTGCCTATTCCAAAAAACATTCCCATTCCTGTAGGAAAAAACCAAACAACAGTCATAAGTCTAGAATAGCTGACACAGTAGCCTTTTCAACCTTGCTGTTCAGGACCATTCAAACCTGTTCATTCCATCCTGTCAGTGTGGAAATGAAGAACTGTTACACAAAACGTGTGAAAAGTGTAGCAAGTGAAGGTGACTGTGTGCCCCGATGCTTCAGTCACATACACAAGGCACACACACTCATGCGCACAATGTGACCTAAAGCTTCAAACAGAGCGTTGATCGGCTGGAAGATGTGAGCAGTCCATTTGAGATAAGACAGAATCTGTTCTGAACAGTCGGGTTGAACCTGATGCCTAGAGCGGCTTGAAACGTACGCTTAGGTAATGGTGATTCATTTGGGATCCACTCTGCCTTGACCACCTCAGCTGTACGATGTGGGAGGCTAGTCTGTCCCATAGAGCAAATGTAAGTAATTCATATTGACGCTCTGTGGAACCTATCATAACCACTGCAGGTCTTCATCTACCGGTTGTTCGGCAAAAGCAAGGACCGTCCTCGCAGGATCAAGATGGAGGACATCAAGAAGGCGTTTCCCTCCCACTCTGAGAGCAGCATTCGTAAGCGACTCAAACAGTGCGCCGATTTCAAGCGAACGGGTAAGAAGCCTGTGGGCTGAAGAAGAGGCTGTGTGAGTTTTGTGTCAAGCGGCATGTCGGATGGTGTATGTGTGAAGGGCTCGTACATTCCAATTTGTGTAAGTTTTGTTTGTTGATTTGTAAAAATGAATTTTTTGTTTCAGGGGTTTTTCTCAAGTTACAAATTCAAGAATCTTGTTAGCAGAATATATTTTTAAAAGTGTTTTACATTCTTTTACTAATTTTGGAAAAAAAAGAAAAGAAAAGAGATTTTGAGGGTCGAAACAGGAAGAATAAAAAGTAGGGCACTCATCAATACCTCTTACTAAACTTTAAAAAAAGCATTCTCTTTAGTTAACTCAGATCTGCACAAGAAGTAAAAAGATCTTCACCCTACAAAATACATATGCAAAAGTCAAAAACAAAGCAAACAAAGGAGTCCCAGGAAGCAAATCAGCAGGGGTTTTTTAAACATCTTTTTTTTAAAGTGAATATTGTCAAATTTACTTTTTGTTTCATGATGAAAGTTTATAGATTGGATAAGTACTTTATACAGATATGTATAAAGGCTTTCTGTTTAATCAACCTTTCTCACCTTGAAGACAGAATTTGCATGCAGCAAATGTGCATGATAAAAAACCCGATGACACAAGTTGCTGTGTGCGTACACTGTGACGAATCAACTTTGTTGTTGTTATGATGAAATGCTGTGAAGTGGATTGACTATTGACACAAGAACTGGGTTGGCAGGCATGGACTCGAACTGGTGGGTGCTGAAGGAGAACTTCCGCATGCCCAACGAAGAAGAAATCCGCTCCATGGTGTCTCCGGAGCAGTGCTGTGCCTGGTACAGCATGGTCACTGCCGAGCAGCGCCTCAAGGTGAGCGGACGACCAGTCAGATTCCTTGTAGTGCTCCCCCCCCCCCCCCGTGTCCCATGTCCCGTGTCCCCTCACCTCCCCTGCTTTCCTTTTGGGATGCCATAGGTTCTTCCACTATAAATAGCATCTTCACCTTCTGGAAATTTTGTGCTATAAATTGTGCGTGTGTCTCCATGGTCACTGCAGGCAGCGCCTCAAGGTGAGTGGAGGAGGAGTCAGATTCTTGTAGTGTCCCATCCCCCCACTCCCCTGCTTTCCTTTTAGGATGCTATAGGTTCTTTCACCACTATGAATAGCATCCCCACCTTTTGGAAGTTTTGTGCTATAAATGTCCCTTCCCCCCCCATGGTCACTGCAGAGCAGCGCCTCAAGGTGAGTGGAGGAGTCAGATTCTTTGTAGTGGCCCCCTACCCCCCTGGCATTCCTTTCGGGATGCCAGAGGTTCTTTCATCACTATGAATAGCATCCTCACCTTCTGGAAATTTTGTGCTATAAATGTACTCCCCCCCCCCCCCCCCCCCACTATAAATGCCCACCCCACCCCCCTCCACCCCCCCCTTTTTTTTTTCTTTTCACTTTTTATTTCTGTTTGTTTCCCCCCCCCTTAGGTTTCTATTCTCTGTCTCTGCTTCTCTTTGTCTCGCTCTCTCACTCTCTCCCTCCCTCCCTCCCTCTCTCCCTCCCTCCCTCCCTCTCTCCCTCCCTCTCTCCCTCCCTCCCTCCCTCCTCCCTCCCTCCCTCTCTTTCTCTCTCTCTTCATCCCTCTCTTTCTCTCTCTATCTCTCTCACTCACTCTAACCCTTCCTCCCACTCTCTCTCTCTCTCGCTCTCTCTCTCCCCTTCCTCTATTTCCTGCCTTTCAAGTCCATTCTCCTGACTTTTCTTCAAGCAAATCTGACAAGACATTTTCTAGCCTTTTTCATATGAATTTAAACAAAAAATGAGCTGCCCTGAAGTTGGAATGTGTTGGCTGAGGCCAGCAGGCAGACCTCCTGTAGAGTTACAAGTGCAGGAGAAGAGGGAGACTGAGCGATCTATCTGACGAACAGAAAAAATAAAAAGGAAATGTTTGTAGTGTGTCAATACATGAAAGTGAAAGATGAATGCTTGGCATCATCTCTAAGTGAGCTTTTTGCAAGGGGTCTTTGTCAACTTACAGGAAAAATGGACATGAAACGCGTGTACAATGTGTGTGTGTTTGTATTTTGTTAAAACTGTTAATTATTGTTGGGAGATTGTGTAGGAGTGGGTCGAATGCAAGCGCTTTGATTTAAAATTTTTTTTTTTACAAGATATAGCGCTATATAAATTCCATTTATTGTTATTACTAATATTACTAATATTATTATTATTATGACAGTGTCATAGAATTTGTGAGGTAAACAATGAACGACAACTCGAGGTGGGTTTGGTGCTGGGTTTTGTATTGGGTTTGTGTTGTTGAAAGACGGAATGTAAAATGAAATGTGTGTGTGTGCAGGATGCGGGATACGGAGAGAAATCTTTGTTCGCTCCTGAAGAGGACAACGAGGAAGAGACGCAGAATAAGATTGAGGATGAGGTAAAGGAGAGGGAGTAGGGGGTGTGGTTGTGTGTTTATGTGTGTGTGGTGTGTGTGTGGTGTGTGAGAGACGCAGAATAAGATTGAGGATGAGGTAAAGGAGAGGGAGTAGGGGGTGTGGTTGTGTGTTTATGTGTGTGTGGTGTGTGTGTGTGGTGTGTGAGAGACGCAGAATAAGATTGAGGATGAGGTAAAGGAGGGAGAGTTGAGAGAGTTGGGGGGGGGGGGGAGAGATATGTACGTGTGTGTGAGATGCAGAATAAGATTGAGGATGAGGTAAAGGAGGTAGACTTGAGGGAGTGGGGGATGTGGTTGTGTGTTTATGTGTGTGTGTGTGTGCACTGTGTGTGTATGTGCGTGTGAGAGAGATGCAGAATAAGAGTGAGGATGAGGTAAAGGAGCGAGAGTTGAGGGAGTGGGGGGGATGTGGTTGTGTGTTTATGTGTGTGTGTGTACTGTGTGTGTTGGTTTGTGTGTGGTGTGTGTGTGTGTGTGTGTGTGTGAGACACAGAATAATATTGAGGATGAGGTAAAGGAGGGAGAGTTGAGAGAGTGGGGGGGGGGGGGTGTGTTTATGTGTGTGTGTGTACTGTGTGTTTTGGGGTGTGGTGTATGTGTATGTGTGTGTGTGTGTGTGAGACGCAGAATAAGATTGAGGATGAGGTAAAGGAGTGAGAGTTGAGAGAGTGGGGGGATGTGGTTGTGTGTTTATGTGTGTGTACTGTGTGTGTGTGGTTTGTGTTGTATGTATGTGTACGTGTGTGTATGTTTGTGTGAGACACAGAATAAGATTGAGGATGAGGTAAAGGAGGGAGAGTTGAGAGAGTGGGGGGATGTGGTTGTGTGTTAATGTGTACTGTATGTGTGTATGGTGTGTGTGTGAGAGAGACGCAGAATAAGATTGAGGATGAGGTAAAGGAGGGAGAGTTGAGAGAGTGGGAGATGTGGTTGTGTGTGTATGTGTGTGTGTGGTGTCTGTTTTGAAAGAGTGTTGTGTGTGTGTATGTGTGTGTGTGGTGTCTGTTTTGAAAGAGTGTTGTGTGTGTGTTGGTGTGTGTGTGTGTGCGCGCATGGTCTGTTTTGAAAGAGTGTGAGTGTTTGCGAGCGTATATACGAGTGGGAGAATCAGTGTGTGTGTGCACGCGTGTGCTCGCACATATGTCTCTGTGTGGTTGCGCGCATACATGTACATACATACACACATATATAAAACACTCCCTCTTCCAAAGATTAAAAAAACCAAAACAACCCTCCAAACATCCTCACCGCACGACTCTTTTTTTCCCTTCCCCTCCCTTCATGCAGGTCAAAGCGTCCTGTCACAGGGGTGGTGAAAAACCATCAGTTCGCTTAACGCTACAGAAACCGGGGATAAGCTCCGGCTCTGTGGGCCTTCTGGCTCGAAAAGAACATACTTTTACTTTACCTTTATGCAGGTCAAAGCGTCCTGTCACAGGGGTGGTGAAAAAACCATCAGTTCGCTTAACGCTACAGAAACCGGGGATAAGCTCCGGCTCTGTGGGCCTTCTGGCTCAAAAAAAACATACTTTTACTTTACCTTTATGCAGGTCAAAGCGTCCTGTCACAGGGGTGGTGAAAAAACCATCAGTTCGCTTAACGCTACAGAAACCGGGGATAAGCTCCGGCTCTGTGGGCCTTCTGGCTCAAAAAGAACATACTTTTACTTTACCTTTATTATGCAGGTCAAAGCAGCGCCCTGGAACACCACCCGCGCCTACATCTCTGCCATCAAGGGCAAGTGCCTGCTGCAGCTGCACGGGGTGGCAGACCCCACGGGGTGTGGGGAGGGGTTCTCCTACGTCAAGATGCCCAACAAACCCACCACCAGGGAGGAGGCCAAAGACGTGGCCGCCAAGAAAACCGTGACGGGCACGGACGCCGATTTGCGTCGCCTGGTCCTGAGGGAGGCCAAGTCCATGCTGAAGAAGCTGGGCGTGCCCGAAGGGGAGGTAAGGGGTGTGGTGGTGGGGGTGGGGGGGGGGGGGGTGTGGGGGTGGTGAGGGGTGGGGTGGGGTGGTGGTGGTGGGTAGGGGGGGTGGGAGGGGGGTGGGGTTCAGGGGTGGTATGATTGATTGATTTATTTATTCTTTTATAACCGAGATGGATGGAGGAGGCTTACCACGGCATCGTCTTTCGTGTCTCCTCCACGACCGCCAAGGTCACGGGACTGATGATGATGATCGAGGATAATGGAATAAGCACTCGTGTGCTTTTTTTTTTACATCCAGTCCCCTCCGTGTGTATGCGGTTTTGTAAATGATGAGATGGGGAGGATAAGGGGGTGGGGTGGGGGGGGGGGGGGGGTGTTTTATTTTTATATTTTTTTTATACCACTTTTCAGTCATGGCAGATCTTTCCACATTGTGTGTGTGTGTGGGAAAGGGGGTGGAGGGTAGGGGTGGGAGAGGATGGACGATCTAAGAAAAGAAAAATTGTTTCTTTAAATATAAATAATGAAAATATGTAATCGCAGTTTTTATAGTGCTGAATCTTGTAAAGCAAACAAATCAAAATTGAAAAAAACATTCACACGCATGCAACTGTTCACAAAAAAATGAACATATTTTAAATTTAGACACGAATGCATTTACGCACACACACACGCGCACATGCATGCATGCACGCACACACATACGTTTTAGGACAGGTAGATGCATGTGCATATATTAGGACAGCGACTGAATGTGCGCGTGTGTGTGTTCTTTAGTGAGAAGGAAAGTAAGTGTTTGTGACTACCTGTGAGTTGTGGAAAGAGAGTGGAAATAGTTTTACTTTGCTCATAGAAGTAATGATGAGGTTTGATGTGATTTTAGAGAGTAAATTAGTTTGCTTTGAAATAGCATTAAGTTGTGAAGGGGTTCAGTGTGGTGTGTATTTATTTTTATATTTTGTGTGTGTGTGTGTGCAGATAAAAAAACTGTCTCGTTGGGAAGTCATCGATGTCGTCCGAACTATGTCTACCGAGCAGGCCAAACAGCAGGGTCAAGATGAGTCAGGTGTGTGTGTGTGTGTGTGTGTGTGTGTGTTGCGTTTGTGTGTGTTAGTGTGTGCTAGTTTTTTGTGTGTGTGTGTAGTGTTTGTGTGTTAGTGTTTGTGTGTGTGTTAGTGTTTGTGTGTGCATGTTAGTGTGTTTGTGTGCGTGTGTTTGTGTGCGTGTTTGCGTGTTTGCGTGTGCATGCGTTTGTACGTGCCTATTTAAAAACATTAAAAAATTTATTTATTATTTTATATTGAGGATAATGGAATAAGCATTCATACGCTTTTTTACATCCAGTCCCCGTGTGTATGCGGTTTTGTAAATGTTGTCATCTGTTCCCACCAGCACACAATGGCCTACTCTTACGAAAAGCGGAACAGGATTTAACGTGTGCGCAAGATGTTCTGCACGTGTTCGCACACGGGGCCTCGGTTTATAGTCTCATCCGAAGGACTTTATGTGTGTGCTTGCATGTTTATATGTGTGTGTATATATATATGTGTGTGTGTGTTGGTGTGTGGGCATGTGTGTGTGCTCACGCATGTGTGTGTGTGTGGTTAGTGTTCATGTGTGTTTGTATGTGTGTGTTCATGTGTGTGTGTGAGGAATAATAATAGGTTGTTTTCACGAAACAAAGATGGTTTGGTTGTGATGTCCATTGTAGGATCTGGGTGGGTGAAATTCGCCCGAGGCAACCGCTATTCTGCTGCGGAGCACACGGAACGCTACAGGGATGATTGTCAGCGGATATTTGACCTCCAGACCAAGTAAGTGCCAGTTACGAAGAGGGAGACAGAAAGGGGAGGAGGGGGGGGGGAGAGAAGGGGGCAAGGAAGGAGAAGAGGACGAAGAGGAGGAGGTGGAGGAGGACGAAGAAGAAGAAGAAGAAGAAGAAGAAGAAGAAGAAGAAGAAGAAGAAGAACAACAACAACAACAACAACAACAACAACAACAACAACAACAACAACAAATGGAGGAGGAGGGGGATGGGTGGGGGTGGAGGGAAGAGAGAGAGGGGGGAAGGGGGAAAGAGAAGTGAAAGGGAAAAAAAAGAGAAACCCTGAAAGAAATGTTGTTTGTTTGTTTGGTTGTTTTTTTGGTGCTTAAATGCCGTGTGAAGCACTAAAAAACAAACAAACCGAAAAGGGAACAGAAATAATCTTTTTTTTAATACACAAAGGTTAAAGAAAAGACTCTAAAAGCAGTCTTGTGAACCTTAAAAAAATAGAAAAGGAACAGAAGTGATTTTTGAAATACATGCAACTAAAACTTGTTTAAAAAAATGTCTCAGAAACTCCCAGCAATTTTTGGTGCTTTAAAAAAAAAAAATCTCAGATAGTTTTTCTGGGGGGCGGAATAGCCTAGTGGTAAGAGCATTGCGTTCATGATCTGACGGCCCAGGGTCAAGCCACCATGGAGGCTCCTGTTTTAGGGGATTTTTACCCCGGAGTTAACACCAGTACTTTCTTCACTCTCCCAAAAGTCTTCCACATGAGTTCATAAACTGATGCCCTGTGTGCGAACGCACGCAGAACAACTTGTGCACACCTTAAAAACCCGCTCCGCTTTTTAGAAGAGTATGTCTTTGGGTGACCGTTTTCGCGCCTTGGCTTCAGTACAGTTTCCCCAGTTCACCCAGCTGTAAATGGGTACCTGCCCTCTTTAGGGTCAGGGAAGGTAAAGCAGCAAGGGAGAGGAGATGGGCGCCGCCCTCAATGTGCTGGCCCTAGAGAAGTGAGGTCTCTGACGCCTCGCTCCCCTACGACCTTAATATAGGTTATGGGACTCCTTTACTTTACTTTATGCCATTGCTTGGTGTTAGGAATAGATGACAGAATTAAAAAAAACAACAAAAACATATGCACATAGGTGTTGTGTTTAGGCGTCGTCCTCAAAGTCGAAATGCAGCTACCTTAATGGTGGCATACGCAAAAATCACACCATTGGAGCGTTCATGGTGAACCTCAGAGCTCTGTTCGAGGAGTGAATAAAAAACCCCAAAACCCTCAAGCAATCCGTCCCCAACAACAAACAAACAAAAACCTGGTGGGACTTTGATGGAACTCAAAATGGTTTAATGTGGCAGGCTCCTGTAAGCCCATTCACATGGGGACAGTGAGGAGGGGAGAGTGAAAAGGAAAATATTTCAAAACAGGACATATTCAAAACAGTTATTTATTTATTTATTTTAATTTTATTTATTCTTTTATTCGAGGATAATGGAGTAAGCACTTATGTGCTTTTTTACATCCAGTCCCCGTGTGTATGCGGATTTGTGAATTCTGTCATCTGTTCTCACCGGCACACAATGGCCTACTCACGAAAAGCGGAACAGGATTTAACATGTGCGCAAGATGTTCTGCATGCGTTCGCACACGGGGCCTCTGCTTATAGTCTCATCAGAAGGACTTTTGGGAAGAGTGGAGTCTGCACTGATGTTAACTCCAGAGGAAAATTTCCCCTTGAACGAAAATCGAACCCGGGTCGTCAGATTGCGAGCGCAATGTTCTGACCACTAGGCTATCCCGCCCCAGTTGAAATGACGGAGCATGGCACGGCATCCACACCATGGAACAAATTCACTTTTGCCGATAACTACACACAAAGGGCTTGGTGAGCACTTTCTAAGAGAGGAGAGGAGAGAGGATGATTGAACTGATCGGGGAAGTGTGGCATTGGCAGGATGCTGGAGTCGGATGAAGTGCTGTCCACGGATGAGGAGTCCACGTCGGGCGAAGACTCCGACTTTGAGGAGATGGGCAAGAACATCGAGAGCATGCTGTCCAACAAGAAGACCAGCACTCAGGTGAGCGAGTAGCTGTTGGTGGTGATGGTGTGGATGATGGTGGTGATGTGGATGATGGTGGTGATGTGGATGATGGTGACGAGAATGATGGTGATTATGACAGCGGTGATGATTGTGACATGGGTGATGATGATGACATGGGTGATGATAATGGTTACAGTGGTGATGATGGTGGTGATAACTTGTCATGATAATGGTGATTATGACGTTGATTACCATAATGATGATGATGGCGATGACAGTGGTGATGATCACAATGAGGCTTTTGAGGAGATGGGGTAAGAACATTCAGCGCATGCAGTTGACAAGCAGATGAGTGGCTCATTCACACACGTGCACATATGCATGCTCATGCACACACACACACACACACACACACCACACACACACACACACACACACACACACACTATGGATCGGTGGTGGATCGGTGGTCTGTGGTGGATCGGTGGTCTAGAGGTAACGCGCCTGTCTAGAAAGCGAAAAGTCCGGGTCTGAAGTGTGCGGCGGTTCGTACCCCGTTTGGACCGGAAATTTTTCCCCCATCCATTAGACCATGAGTGGTGGTCTGGGCG
>CM054141.1:33186183-33228683 GCA_028751875.1 Rapana venosa
AAGGAGATATTTTTTCCCTAGAGTTAACATTGGTGTAGACTCCACTCCCTGAATCTTCTGGATGAGGCTACACTGAGGTCCTGTGTATGCACAAATGGAGAACATCTCTCGCATATGTTAAAATTTGTTCCACCTTTTGGAAGAATATTCCATTGCGTTGCTGGTAGGAATGGATAACAAAATCGGAAAAATAATAATAATAATAATAATGTATGGAATTTATATAGCGCTGAATCTTGTAAAGCAACAAATCAAAGCGCTCAGATTTTATTTCATACCACTTTAAGTCACGGCAGATTTCTCTCCGTGAAATTCGGGCTGCTCTCCCCGGGGAGAGCGGGAGAACGCGTCGCCACTTAGCGCTGCGCCACCCTTTCACCCTTTTTTTTTTTTTTTTTTTTTTCTGCAGCTGTATTTGTTTCCCTATCAGAGTGGCTTTTTTCTAAGAATTTTGCCAGGGACAACTCTCTTGTTGCCGTGGGTTTTTTTTTTACGTGCGCTAAATAATTACGTGTAACACACGGGACCTCGGTTTATCGTCTCATCTGAAAGACTAGCGCCCAGACCACCACTCATGGTCTAATGGATGGGGGAAAAATTTCCGGTCCAAATGGGGTACGAACCGCCGCACACTTCAGACCCGGACTTTTCGCTTTCTAGACAGGCGCGTTACCTCTAGACCACCGATCCACCAAAATGCATGCATGCAGGTGTTGATTTAGACGACATCCCTAAAGTGGGAATGCAACTGGGCAAATACGGTTGCATAATGGAAAATCCCACCATTTGTGAACCCCAGAGCTTTACACACACACACACATACAAAATTGTACCTGATGCCCACATCAGCTGTCTTGTGTAAAGTTTTAAATAGAATGGTGGTCAGTCTTGTTGTGTGGGAAAGTTAATCTCCATCAGTGACAGACCTAGGTCTGAATCTCCAGTTGAGATTTTTCTTTAAAATGACTTTTGAAGCTTGGAAAAGTGATTCCTAGTAAGCAGAGTTTCTCATAAAGGTCATAGTACAGGTGAAGATGTGTCCTAGGTTTGGGTTTGTTGGTTCCAGAAGCATTTCTTAAATTGTCTGATATAGTGTAAAAACTAATCACTTTACTGAGTAACATTAGGACAGTATACATTTTATGAAATGGGATTGAGTGGTATGTGGGAGAACCAGACAGACTAACTTTCATGCTACAGTTAAAGCCAAAATAATGCATGGATTCTTGTTATGTATGTATTGATACACACATATGTGGCTGTGTTTTTGTGGATGACTTCTGTAATTTGTGTGTAACTGTTGGATTACCCCGGGGGCTGTTTTGGTATAAATAGCATCCCCATCTTCTGGAAATTCTGTGCTCGTAACTATCCCTTTTCTATCACTCTCTTTGTTTATGTCTTTTTTTCTGACCTTTTTATCATCTCTCTTGCTTTTTTTGCGCCTTCCCAGTCCATTCTCCTGCCTTTTTTAAAAAATCATATTTTAGAAATATTTTCTTTCCATGTGTAATATATTTCGCCTGTATCGTTTTGTTCTGGTGATCAGGTAGTGAAACTGTAAACACGGGGATGACATAAAAACAATATGACATGACATGAAATGTCTCTCAGATTTTCTTCTCTTCTCTGCTGACTTGATATGTCTCTCAGATTTCCTTCTCTGCCCTATTCCTCCTCCTCCCCCATTCCAGACCCCCCCTTACCCCCCCCCCTTCCCCTGCTTCCTACATGCCGTCACCTCATTGACTCGTACATCCCATAATGTGTGCAGCAAGCAGTTTGCAGCCATGGACGACCAGATGAAGGAGGAGATGAGGAAAGAGAGACGACGGTGAGTGGACCGTTCATTGTTTTTCTTGAAGAAGAAGTTTGTGTGCTGCGTTTGACTAGCAGACCTTATTGCGTATCTGTAGGTGACTTTTTTGAATTGGCGATCTAGGCATTGGTTTTTTTTTTTTAGCTGACTGATTGGTGGTGGTGATGGTGGTTTGGGGGGGGGGGGGGGGGGGGGGGAGGGGGGTATGGTGGGATATCCCTAGTGGTTAGAGTGTTGCACTGGTTATCTGACGGCCGGGGTTCGAGCCACCACTGAGACACCCGATTGAGGGGACAATTTTTTTTTCCCCCTGGGGTTAACATCAGCACTGATTCCACTTCTTCATAAGTACTTTGGTTGAGGCTGTAAACCAAGGACCCATGTGTGGCTGCTTTCCAGAACATTTTTGCTTAAACGTTAAAACTTGTTCCACTTTTTTTGAAGAGTAGCTCATTTCATGCTGGTAGAAACAGATGATAAATAAGAAGAAAAAAAAGGCATACACACTGGTGTTGTTGAGCTTAGACATCGTCCCTGGAGTCTGAATGTGGCTACCTAGATGGTCGGCAAAAACTGTCAGATACTCAAAATCTCACACTTGGTAAACCTTGAAGCTGATGCTGAGGAATGAAGAAAAAGATGGACATATGGTGGTCTTCAGAGGACTGTTTACAATGGGAAATTTGCACATGAATATTTTTTGTTGTTGACTGATGAGGATGATTTATTCATTCATTGAATTTGATATTCTTATAGCCTTTAAATGACTGTCAAAGATCCATAAATAACTCAGGAATATTGATTATACTCATTAGTAGCGGTTTTGGCAACTGCCACGAATTTGTAATGCATTTTTTTCTTCCATGTGTTCTCCCTTTCAGTCTTCAAGAACAGTTGCGTCGCATTAAACGGAACGAGGAGAAGCCCTGTGCCCCTCCGCCACCCAAAAAACCCAAGAAGAAGAAGGAAACGGCCTCATCACTGAGGGTAAGAAGAAGAAGCAGCCCATTGGATAAGTTGACATTTCTTTTTTGTGTTGCTCCTCCTGCAATAATTTCACCGCTCGCAAGTCAAGCATAACTCGGTCAAGGGTCCAGGGCCCAGTGCTAACATTAGCACACCCAGTCCTTTTATCCCCTCACCCTTCCCTTTTCTTGGTACAAAACTGCCAAGTCCAAGTGTGGTCAGTTCCTGCTATTATTAGCACTGGATGGCTCTAGGTGGGCTGGGCTGATATGGAATGCATAGCAGCTGAAAGTAGAGCTGGAAGTGGAGGAAACTGACTGCTGTGAAATGCTTGCGAGTTTGTAGCTTTTATCGTTTTATCCCTGCTCCATCCACGTTTCCAACACCCTCTGTTCATTTTCCTGTTTAAAATTTTTATTATTTATTTAAAAAAAATTCTTTTATATCAAGGATAATGGAATAAGCACCTACTTTCCCTGTGCGGTGATCATTGCCTGTGGATGTGGTGATTTGTATGCATGTGTTCTAAAAGTCATACACAAAGTCAAGTCTGACAAGCTGGGGTTTTTTGTTGTTGTTTGTGTGGGTAGTTTTAGATCAGATTTTTTATTTTTTCCTGTGAGTAACTATGATGTGATAAAATTACATATATAAGTAAGCTAAGGTGTGCTGGAGTGGGAATCTTTGTTTTCCTTCTGCTGTTGTGGTTGGCATAGTAATTGAGTATGCATTTCTCTCTCTCTGTCTCTCTGTGTCTGTCTCTGTCTCTCTCTCTTTCTCTCTCCTCTCCTCTTTTTGCGTTTGTTGTTTTCTTTCTTTTCCTTGTTCTTCCCGTTCCTGGGGTCTTCTTTTCTCTTAGTACTTTCTTTCATGAACAAGCTGTTACAATTTCCATCATGCAGGGATAAATCCAGAAATAAAACACACTACACTGACGATAGAATGAGAACCCTCCCCACCCCCCATCCTCCAATAAACATTCATCCTTATGGAGGTAATAAACTTGATCTGACATGATGATGGAGTTTGATAGGTTTGCTTTACAAGATTCAGCACTATAAAAACTCCATATATTATTATTATTAGTAGTTTAAATCTACCTCCCCCTTCACCTTTTTCTCCCCATTCTGCAGATGAAGTGCGGAGCATGCGGGGGCATCGGCCACATGCGGACGAACAAGGAGTGCCCGATGTACAACAAGGGCGGAGTTGTGGGCCCTGTGCAGGTGGCCATGACGGAGGAGCAGGAGGAGGAGGAAGAGAAGAACTTGCCGGTGGCTGACGAGGAGCTGATCAACGTGGACGGCACCAAAATCACCGTGTCCAAGGCTGTTTTTGACCGGTGAGGGCCAGGGTGGCTAACAAAGTACAAGTATTTGGGGGGGGATAAGAATGAAAGAAAAAATATCTTCGTACCATGTATTTCGTTTTTTTTTTGTTTAAAAATTAATTGTTTTAAAAAGCATTTTAGGCTGAAAAAAAAATCTGAGTGGTAGGAATGAAACAAAAATCTGGCAGCATGCATTGTATTAGTTGCATTTTTTGGCCAAGCAGGTTGCCTCGTCAATTGAAGATAATTAATTTGGGAATTTTGGGCATGAAAATGCCTTCAGTCACATTGGATGTTAGTGCGGCCGTTTTTTTTGTTATTGGCTTTTTTTTTTATTCTTCTTAGAAATGAATTGGTTTTTGCTTTGGAAATAGTTACAGGTAAAAACAGAAGGTTTACAGAAAACCTACAGTCATATAGGTGAACAAGATACACCTTGGAATAAAATGAAATTTTTGTCGTTGTCAAGTTCGTCAGAGGATCCTTTAGTATCGTAACAGGCAGTTTAATAACTGTTACGCTCGGCAGCTAAATATATGTGTTTGTCGGAGAGAGAAGCGAATTTGAAAAAGAAAAAAAGTTATCTTAAAATCATAGTAAGTGAATAAGCGAGTCTTTTGAATGTAAACTTTTGCTGTAACGACATGAAGGAGGAGGATGATGATGAAGTGACAGCCCTGATATGGCCTCTGTGATCGGCAGGACTGGATTGGAACATCATGAAGGAAGGGGGGGGGGGGGGGTTGGGGGGGATGGGGGGTTGTTTTGAGTTTGGCTTGGTTTACTCATGAGGTTATCTTTTGTGTTGGGTTTTTTGTGTGCTCATGATACAGATATTTATCACAGAGAAGGGCTAGCTCATGTAAAGCTGCTGCTTCTTCTTCTAACAGAGCGGAGGAAGTGCGACGCAAGTCGATGGTGATCAAGATTCCCAAGCAAGTCGTGGAAACGAAAAAGAAACGTCGCATTGGCAGCACGATTCACTGCGATTACCTCAAGGTGAGGCAGCACGGCTGTTTGTTGTTTGAAAAGCGATTTTACCTTGAGTGAGTTTGTTGTATGAAAAGTGATTTTACCTAAAGGTGAGGCAACATGGTTGTTTGTTGTATGAAAAGTGATTTTACCTAAAGTTGAGGCAGCATGGTTGTTGTATGAAAAGTGATTTTACCTCAAGGTGAGGCGGCATGGCTGTTTTAGGAAGTGATTTTACCTCAAGGTGAGGCAGCATCACTGTTGTAGAAAGTGATTTTACTTCAAGGTGAGGCAGCATGGTTGTTGTATGAAAAGTGATTTTACCTCAAGGTGAGGCGGCATGGCTGTTTTAGGAAGTGATTTTACCTCAAGGTGAGGCAGCATCACTGTTGTAGAAAGTGATTTTACTTCAAGGTGAGGCAGCATGGCTGTTTGTTGTATGAAAAGTGATTTTACCTCGAGGTGAGGCAGCATGGCTGTTTTAGGAAGTGATTTTACCTCAAGGTGAGGCAGCATCACTGTTGTAGAAAGTGATTTTACTTCAAGGTGAGGCAGCATGGCTGTTTGTTGTATGAAAAGTGATTTTACCTTGAGGGTGAGACAGTATCGCTGTTTGTTGTATGAAAAGTGATTTTACCTCAAGGTGAGTCAGCATCACTGTTAGTTGTATGAAAAGTGATTTTACCTCAAGGTGAGGCAGCATGGCTGTTTGTTGTATGAAAAGTGATTTTACCTCGAGGTGAGGCAGCATCGCTGTTTGTTGTATGAAAAGTGATTTTACCTCGAGGTGAGACAGCATTGCTGTTGTAGAAAGTGATTTTACCTCAAGGTGAGGCAGCATTGCTGTTGTAGAAAGTGATTTTACCTCAAGGTGAGGCAGCATCGCTGTTGTAGAAAGTGATTTTACCTCAAGGTGAGGCAGCATCGCTGTTTGTTGTATGAAGTGATTACCCCCCACCCCCACCCCATTGCAGTGAAAGGTATAAGATTTGGGTCTTACACATACAGAGAAAAAGTCAATTGTGTCAGAAAAAAACATGTAGAAGAAAGTGAGTCGTTTGGATTGTAACATGTATAAAATTGAAGAACATCCTTATGTCCTGTTTATACTTTTAAGATGTACTTCAATACTTTTGGTATGTACTTTGATATAAATGTAGTTACTCTTCTGATGTCGGACTATGGCTGCCTGTTTGACGAGCTATCCGCAAAGAGTCACACACACAAACTTCTTGTCCAGTGTGTACTTTCAATCTCAAGGTTATTCTCATGAGGGAAAAATGAGTCAGAGTGCATATTCTGGATGACTGACCCCCATGGTGTTAAGCTAGGGAATGCACAACAACATCATCATATATTGTTACACCAAACATTGGAACAGTCTTCTCAAAGGACACGCTTGCAAGTGTTAAAGATAATACAAAATAACTAAAATGAGAGTGATGATAATTCTTGAAATGCTTGTACGTCTAAATCGGTCTTGCAAGAGAAATCAAAGCACCCATGTTTCAATCCTTTGTATGGCCGCTATCATTTGTATATGATATTCATTCAATTCTACATACCCTTAAAAATCCCACCTCGAAAACAAATTTTTAAAAAATACTAAAAAAGACATCCACAAAAAAAAAAAAAATCAACAAATAACCCATACCAAACAGTGATCAATTACTTTTAACCGGTGTCAATTTTTACAGCCGTAGACAAAATAACGAAAACGCCACCATTCAGAGCAGTGTTGTTCTCAAGACAAACGGCCTTGAAATGTTTGACCCTCGGATGCTTCATTCTCTTTTTGGGCAGAAGCCGAAGCAGTCATCTAACCGGCGTCGCACAGACCCTGTGGTGACCATGTGCAGCATGTTTGAACAGATCCTCAACGAGCTGCGGCAGATGCCTGGGGTGAGTGGGACTCCGGGAGCAGCGTGGGGTTATGGTGAATACATGACGATATGGAAATGGCTGTAGGGTTATGAACGTGTGAAAAATTAGCAAAGGGTTTGTGAGGGAGACTTAGTGATACCAGAAATAGTGAAAAGTAGATATGGGATTGTGAGGGAGACTTAGCGATACCAGAAATAGTAAAAAAAGTAGATATGGGATTGTGAGGGAGACTTAGTGATACAGAAATAGTAAAAAGTAGATATGGGATTGTGAGGGAGACTTATGATACCAGAAATAGTGAAAAGTAGATATGGGATTGTGAGGAAGATATAGTGATAAAGAAATAGTAAAAAGTAGATATGGGATTGTGAGGGAGACTTAGTGATACCAGAAATAGTAAAAAAGTAGATATGGGATTGTGAGGAAGACTTAGTGATACCAGAAATAGTAAAAAAGTAGATATTGGATTGTGAGGGAGACTTAGTGATACCAGAAATAGTAAAAAAGTAGATATTGGATTGTGAGGGAGACTTAGTGATACCAGAAATAGTAAAAAAGTAGATATGGGATTGTGAGGAAGACTAAGCGTTACCAGAAATAGTAAAAAAGTAGATATGGGATTGTGAGGGAGACTTAGTGATACAGAAATAGTAAAAAAGTAGATATGGGATTGTGAGGGAGACTTAGTGATACCAGAAATAGTAAAAAGTAGATATGGGATTGTGAGGGAGACTTAGTGATACAGAAATAGTAAAAAAGTAGATATGGGATTGTGAGGAAGACTTAGTGATACCAGAAATAGCTGATGTATACTTGATTATTGTTAGTTTTGGTGAACATTTAATGATGTGGAAATTGTTATAGGGTTATAAACATGTGAAAAATAGCTTTGGGATTGTGAGGAAGACTTAGTAATGCAGAAATAGTAAAAAGTAGATATGGGATTGTGAGGAAGACTAATACAAGAAATAGCTGAATTATACTTGATTATTGTTATGGTTTTTTTGTTATGGTGAGTATATAATGATATGGAAATGGCTATAGGGTTTTAAACTTGTAAAAATAGCTTTGGGATTGTGAGGGAGACTTAGTGATATAGAAATAGCTGAGTTATACTTGATTATTGTTAGTTATAGTTATTTAGTTATGGTGGATATTTAATGATATGGTTATAGGGTTATAAACATGTAAAAAATAGCTTTGGGATTGTGAGGGAGATACAGAAATAGCTGAATACGTCTTCTTCCTTATCAAATGCTCAGACAGCATCTGTTGTTGTCTGTGAGCAAAAAAGTGTTGCGCTTTATCATGGTTAGTTCGTTATGGTGAATACTTAACGATATGGAAATGGCTGGAAGGTTGTGAACATGTAAGAATAGCTACAAGAAATGATGAAGCCTTGATGATACAGAAATAGCGATAGGTTTTTTTATAATGAAGCCATGATGATACAGAAATACCTTTTTAGGACTAGCGTAAATTATGAAGAGCTGAGCGCACAGCCAACAATTGGAAAGGAAAGGAGGATGTCTGAACCCTTTCCTTCTTGATTGTTTAAAACACTGCCGCTATCTCCTGGGGGGTATGAGGTGAGGGTGGGTATGGGAGATTGTGTTTATAACACTCTCGCTATCTCCTGGGGGGGGGGTATGAGGGTGGGTATGGGAGATTGTAATACACTGCCGCTATCTCCTGGGTGGGGGGGGGGGGGGGGGTATGAGGGTGGGTATGGAGATTGTTAATACACTGCCGCTATCTCCTGGGGGGGGGGGGTATGAGGGTGGGTATGGGAGATTGTGAGATTGTTAATACACTGCCGCTATCTCCTGGGTGGGGGGGGGTATGAGGGTGGGTATGGGAGATTGTTAATACGCTGCCGCTATCTCCTGGGTGGGGGGGGTATGAGGGTGGGTATGGGAGATTGTTAATACGCTGCCGCTATCTCCTGGGGGGGGGGGTATGAGGGTGGGTATGGGAGATTGTTAATACACTGCCGCTATCTCCTGGGTGGGGGGGGGGGGGGGGGGGGGGTTATTACACTGCCGCTATCTCCTGGGTGGGGGGGGGGGGGGTATGAGGGTGGGTATGGGAGATTGTTTATAATACTGGGGGGGTATGAGGTGAGGTGGGGTGGGGTGTCACATTCAGCAGTGTGTAGTCCAAGAAAAAGAAGGAACATCACTTTTTTTTTCCGGGGTCTCTTTTTCTGCAGGCCTTGACTGAAATATGAGGCTTGCTGCACAGATATAGAAAAGCAAAAAAAGTTGTGTTTTTTTTTCCTCCCCCCCCCCTTGTGCTTCTCTGTGGGTGCAGGCCATTTATTTGGCCATGGCCATGAGTGTGGGTTGTGTTGTGTTGTAAATTCGTCTATGTCTGTCGAGAAAAAACAGCATCGCGGAGGCTATGTTGCTTTTGCGGACTATTTTTGACTGGAGTAAATTTTTCTAAGTCAGAACACTTTGAATAGAATAGCATAGACACTTTTTTCATGCCGCTGATATTAGTTGTTTTACTGTATGAATACAATACAGTACAGTGCAATGCAATACAATACAACATGGTACAGTGCGGTATGGTACTGTACAGTATGATACAGTACACTACAGTACAATGCAGTTCAATACAATATCGTACAATACACCATAACACAGCACAATACAACATAACACGACATAACACATCACAACACAATACGACATAACACAACAAACACAACACAGTACAGTACGGTACAGTACTGTACGATACAATACGGAACTGTACGATACAATATAGTACAGTACAATACAATATAGTACAACAACACAACACATCTTCTTCTTCGTTTTTTGTCATGTTTCTCCCAGGGGATGTTTGACATTGATGAGCCTTCTCCATCTCTCCCTGTTTTGAGCTTCCTCTTCATTTATGCCCCTTTCTCTAAGATCATCTGCAATACAGGCAGCCCAGGTTTTGCTAGGTCTTCCCTTCGGTCTTTTTCCATCCACTACGAAGTTCATTGCTCTTTTTATGATGTGGTGGTCTGCTTTCTGTTGAACATGCCCAAACCAGCGCAGTCTATTGGTACTAGCTACAGACTTCAGATCATCAACTTTGCACATAACACAACACAACATAACACAGCGCAATACAATTGAAATGTTTCTGTGTGCAGTCACAGCCGTTCCTGTTCCCAGTCAACCAGAGAGAGGTCCCCGACTACTACACTATCGTCCATCATCCCATGGACCTGCAGACCATGAGAGAGGTCAGTGTCTGCCCTGATCACGGAAAGAAAGAAAGAGTGATAACAAAAAAAAAGAAAAAAATCTCTGAAAAAGAAAAACTTTAAAAACAAAAGAAAAACCCAAACAAAACAAAAGTACCACCTTTCCCCCCCCCCCCACCCCTACCCTCCACAATTAAAATAAGTTACCAACCAAAGAAATCGCATTAAAAAAAAAAGTTTAATTAAAACGAAAACGGCAACAGAAAACCGTTGTTGATCACACATAAAACTTTTATTTCAGTTGTATATGTGTGTGTGTGTACCATGGGTGTGTACTTGATTGCCCCCCCCCCCCCCCCCCCCCCCCCCCCCCCCCCCACCCACCCACCAACACTTTTACAGACACACCCATGCACGCAGGCATGCATACATGCGTGCATACACACACACACACACACACACACTCTCTCACACACACATTTGCAAAACCATATGCACATGGGGACTGGATGTAAAAATGTTTGAGTGCTTATTCCACTATTCTTGAAATCAAAGAATAAGTACATAAAAAAACAAACATATACAGGTACATACACAGACAGCTCCCCCCTCCCCCCCCCCTTCCCACATGCACACACACACAACACACACACACGTACACAACACACACAACACACACACACAACCACACACACCACACACACACACACACACACACACACACAAACACACAACACACACACACACCACACACACACACAAACACACAACACACACACAAAACACACACACAACACACACTATCTTACACACTCTTAAACCATATACAAACAAATCTCTTGATGTACTGACGGTTTAATTTGTTTTTGCTTTACAAGATCGTGTGCTATATAAATTCCATACATCATCATCATCATTATCATTATTATTAATATCATTATTATTATTATTATTATTTAATGACTGTGTGCAGAATGTACGTAACAAGAAGTACCCCTCACGAGAATCGTTCCTCCATGACCTTCACCAGATTGTGCAGAACAGCAAATTGTACAATGGTAAGAACCCTGGGGCACACAGAATTCCGAAAGGTTGTTGCACAAGAAAGAAAAAAAATAGGGTGGCACTTGCTTTTGTGGCGACATGCTCTCCCTGGTATTCAGAGCAGCCCGAATTTCACACAGAGAAATGCTGCCGTGACTTAAAGGAGTATACAGTACAATATACAATAAACATAAAGGGGTATACAGTACAATATACAATAAACATAAAGGGGTATACAATACAATATACAATAAACATAAAGGGGTATACAGTACAATATACAATAAACATAAAGGGGTATACAGTACAATATACAATAAAGGGGTATACAGTACAATATACAATAAACATAAAGGAGTATACAGTACAATATACAATAAACATGATTGCCAGGGTCTGGTAGTGAACATTTTAACAAAAAACATTAAGACATGACTATTGTAAATTTACTTGTCCTGTCAAGGGTTACATGCATGTATTTTTGTGACGTTTTTCTTGAGTAAATTTTGTGGAAACCGAATTTTAAGACAGTTTTGCCCAAAGCTGCCCCCTTGTGGAACACCAATGTGTGTGTGTGTGTGTGTGTGTGTGTGTGAAGTGTTTGAGATAGTGGAATAGAAGTACATATGTGTGTGTGTGTCAAAATTCATAAGATTTGCAGGTATTTTTTTTGAAATTTCAATTGTCTTTCATATGTGTAGATTATGGCTTTTAATGAAATGTGTATACTTAAAAATAGTATCAAGTCATTAATACTGTTTGCTTATCATTATGCGATGAACTCTTGCTTTTCAGTTACTGTTAGTATTCATATTATTTTTGGGTATATTGCTGTTAGGTTTATTCTCCTGTTCAATTTGTTTGTAATCCTCCATACCCCAAAAGGGTGAACGGAATTAAATCTTGAAATCTTGTGTCATGGAAAAGCAGTACATATGTGTGTGTGTGTTGTGTGTGTTATGTGTTTGAAATTATGGAATATCAGTACATGCGTGTGTGTGAGTGTTATGTGTATGAAATTATGGAATATCAATACATGTGTGTGTGTGTGTTATGTGTTTGAAATTATGGAATATCGGTACATGTGTGTGTTGTGTGTTTGAAATTATGGAATATCAGTACAAGTGTGTGTTATGTGTTTGAAATGATGTAATACCAATTCATGTGTGTGTTATGTGTTTGAAATTATGGAAAATCAGTACAAGTGTGTGTTATGCGTTTGAAATTATGGAATATCAGTACAAGTGTGTGTTATGCGTTTGAACTTATGGAATGTGAGTACATGTGTGGAACACTGTTTTCAGGGGGCCGTCATGTCCTGACATTGACAGCACAGTCTATTCTGGAGCTGTGTCTGAAGAGATTTGTTGAGGTAAGGGAGGGCCTTGGGTATAGCTTGTGTACTGGCTATGTCTTTGCTGGTTTGCTTTTTATTTTCCCCATTCGCACACACATGCACACACACACACAGTGGCTTGCACACATGCACACACATGCATGCACACACATACACTCAGAGGAATTTACACACACCACACACACACACACACACACACACACACACACACACACACACACACACACACACACACACACACTCTCTCTCTCTCTCTCTCTCTCTCTCTCTCTCTCTCTCTCTCTCTCTCTCTCTCTCTCTCTCTCTCTCTCTCTCTCTCTCTTCTTTCTCTCTCTCTCTCTCTCCTTCATCCCATGCTGATAGAAGAAGAGAAATTTCTCTATGATCTGCCTGAAAAACCTCCACACCCAACACACATTTTGATTAAAAGTTTATATGCAAAACACTAAAGATTTTTGTTATATGTAAGAATAGTACCTTATGTTTATATGGTCTTTAGAATTAAAAAAACCCAAACTTTTTAAAATAAAAAAACACCTGGAATTTTCCTTTTTTATTTTTAAAGTCTTTGGAAGTGTCAGAAGTGTCCTTTTTTATTTTATTAAAGTCTTTGGAAGTGTCACATCTTTGTCCACCTGGAAAAAGCTTTTGATAGAGTACCCAGAAAGGCAATCCAGTGGGCCTTGAGGAAACAAGGTGTACCGGAGCACACCATCTCAATGGTTATGACTTTGTACAAGGACTCCAGATCAAAAGTGAAAACTATAATTGGGACGTGAGAAAGCTTTGAGATAAAAATAGGAGTGCACCAAGGATCCGCATTGAGCCCTCTGCTCTTTATCCTCGTGATGGATGAAACATCCAAGGAAGTGGAGAGGCCAGAAGAGATCTGGGAACTGCTGTATGCTGACAACTTAGTACTGGTAGCTGAGAACAGTGATGACGCTAATCAAAGATTTGGCAATTGGAAACAGAGATTAGAATGCAGAGGAATGAAGGTAAATGTTGACAAGACCAAAGCAATGACTGTTGGAAAGGGATCGCAGAACACAGAGAGAGCAAGGCAAATACCCGTGTGGTGTCTGCCACAAAGGTGTAGGGAACAATTCGATCAAATGCTCCAAATGTCAATATTGGTGTCACAAAAGATGCTCAAAGCTCAAAAGTCTGAAGAAGGAGGACGGAGTATTTGTCTGCCCCAGTTGTATGAATAAGAAGGGTGAAGACAATACCAGTGCAGGAAAGGAGGAGCTAGGATTTGAACAAGGGAAGATAGAAGTGGTAGACAAATTCTGCTACCTGGGAGAGATGATGAGCTGTGAAGCAAAATCTGAGTTAGCTGTCAGAACCAGGATTGCGAGTGCTTGGAAGAAATGGAAAGAATTGGCAAGTCTGCTCGGAAATCAGAAAATCCCACTGGAGAGACGCTGCCTGATATATAAGGCCTGCATCAGACCTGTTCTCCTGTATGGCTCGGAGACGTGGGTTTTCACAAAAACCGTCGAATGTTTGTTGAAGAGCTGTGAAAACCGAATGCTACGCTACATGACAAAGATCAAATGGGAAGACAGGATCACGAATGAACAACTATGGAGAATGTGCAAAGTTGATGATCTGAAGTCTGTAGCTAGTACTAATAGACTGTGCTGGTTAGGGCATGTTCAATGGAAAGCAGACCACCACATCATAAAAAGAGCAATGAACTTCTTAGTGGATGGAAAGAGACCAAAGGGAAGACCTAGCAAGACCTGGGCTTCCTGTATTGCAGATGATCTTAGAGAAAGGGGCATAAATAAGGAGGAAGCTCAAAACAGAAAGAGATTGAGAAGGTTCATCAATGTCAAACCTCCCCTGGGAGAAACATGACAAAAAAGGAAAAAGAAGAAGTGTCAGAAAATAACTCCTTTTACCATTATATATTTAGCGTTATTTAGTTATGTATTTGTACCTTACAAAATAACATGTTATTGAGGAAATAGTAGTGAGGAAAAAAAATCTATGGTGAAGAATAAACAACAAAACAAGAAATTATTAATGATCATGAAGCAATTGCTTATTTACTTCTCCAGAAGGGGGTAAATGCACGGAAGGTGTGTCCCTTTTATATTATGTCATTATCATAATGAATTAGGATAAAATGTGTGTGGTGTACCTCTTTTTCTGATCTTTATTCGCAACCTCTGAAGTCGTGAATGGATGCTTTGTAGTCTTGGGGTGCATGAAAGATTTCAGAAAAAGGTTTATATATTGAGAACAAAACAGTGTTTAAACTATATATATATATATATATATATATATACACACATATATATACACATATATATATATATATATACACACACACACATATAATTAAAAAAAACTTTTTTTGTTCCTGGGCTAGAAAACCTTCCAAGGTTCACCCATTGTAAGATTTTGCATATGCGACACTCGTTTTTTTCCCACCATGAAGGTAGCCACATTCCATCTCTAGGGATTTTTAAAAAAAAACCTATATAAGAAGAAACAAACTGTAGGGAGAGTCAGGATAGAAAGCCTTCAGCAAAAACACCAACAACAAAACTTGCTCTGTCCCTTTCGAGCAGATAGTCTTGATCTTGAGCATGTATTGCGGAGGCTGATTGTGGATTGTTGTGACCTTTGTGGATTGTTGTGACCTTGACAGAAAGAGCCGAAGTTCATGCGGCTGGAGAAAGCCATCAACCCTCTGCTGGACGATGACCAGGTGGCGCTCTCCTTCATCTTCGACAGCATCACCCAGAAGATGAAGACGGTGGAGAACGTGAGTGGTGATAAGATAGATAGATTTGGCTGGTGGTGTGTGTGTGTGTGTGTGGGGTGGGGGGGGGGGGGTAGGTGTGGGGGTGGGGGGTGGGTAGAGGGTAGGGATGTGCGTGAGTGACTGAGGGGGTACGGGTGTTGGGGGGGGGGGGGGGGGGGGGGATAGAGAGGGTAGGGTGTGTGTGTGTGAGAGGGGTAGAGGGTAGGGATGTGTGTGAGTGACTGAGTGGGTACATGTGTGGGGGGGGAGGAAGGGGGGGATAGAGAGGGTAGGGTGTGAGGGGGAAGGGTGTTTGTGTGTGTGTGTGAAGGGGAAGGGTGTTTGTGTGTGTGTAGGGGGGAGGGAGGGGTATGTGTGTATGTGCGTGTGTGAGTGTGTGTGTGTGTGTGTGTGCACCTGCATGAGTCGAGTGTGTGTATGGTTGTCTGTGTCAGTATTTTGTGTATGCTTTCGTGCGTGCGTGTGCGTGCATGTATGTGTGTGTTTATGTGTTGTCTTCATGCGCAATGTCACAAGTAGAAAATCTTTTTTACGCCAAGAATACATCTGACAGTGCGGTACTTTGACCTGTGTGTGCGTGTGTGTGTTTATGTGTTGTCTTCATGCGCAATGTCACAAGTAGAAAATCTTTTACGCGAAGAATACATCTGACAGTGCGGTACTTTGACCTGTGTGTGCATGTGTTGCCTGTCCTACAGTGCTGGCCGTTCCTACAGCCGGTCAACAAGAAGAACGTCAAGGACTACTACAACATCATCAAGAGGCCCATGGACCTGTCCACTCTGCACAAGGTAGGGGTCGACATGACTGCCTCGACAGCGACTTGCCTTTTGAAAATAGTGACCGTGGACTGTCGTTGATAGCGAACAGTTGCGCAACTTTACTCTTGAGCTTTACTTCGTGGTGGTGAGATGACATCCCTGATAGGGCCTCTGTAGTCTGGGCTTTACTTCGTGGTGGTGAGATGACTGCCCTGATAGGGCCTCTGTAGTCTGGGCTTTACTTCATGGTGGTGGTGAGATGACATCCCTGATAGGGCCTCTGTAGTCTGGGCTTTAGTCTGAATGACTCAGCACTACTGCGCAGAGCCGAGGACCGAGATGGATGGAGGAGGCTTACCACGGCATCATCTTTCATGTCTCCCCCACGACCGCCAAGGTCACGGGACTGATGATGATGATGATGATGACGAGTCTGGGCTTTACTTCGAGTCTGGGCTTTACTTTGTGGTGGTGAGATGACATCCCTGATAGGGCCTCTGTAGTCTGGGTTTTACTTGTGGTGGTGAGATGACATCCTTGATAGGGCCTTTGTAGTCTGGGCTTTACTTCGTGGTGGTGAGATGACATCCCTGATAGGGCCTCTGTAGTCTTGAGTTTAACTTTTGTGTGAGGTGACCACCATGATAAGTCACGAGCCTTGACCTTTATTTCATGGTGAGCTGACATCCCTGGTAGGGCCTCTATAGTCAGGAGTTTTACTTGGGGGTGGTGAGATGACATCCCTTACAGGGCCTCTGTGGTCAGCAGGGCTTTAACCATCATGTCTGGGATTGGATCAGATGAGGACAGTTGTAATTGTAAGGCCTGTTTTGTGTATCTGTGGTTCTTCAGAGTGTTCTAGCAATGTTTTCAATGAGAAGTTTTGGAAAGAACTTTTTTAAGTTGACGGGGAGTGGGATAGCGTGTTGGCTAGAGTGTTAACTCGTGATCTGGGTTCCAACCACCACGAGGGGATTTTCCCCCCAAGCATCCACTCCCCAGAAAGACCTTCATGTGAGACTGCGAATGAGATCTTCATTTTTTGGGGTCTTTTTTTTGGTTTGAAGTTTTCAGAGTGGCCTAGTCTTTTGACTCATCATTTTTGTTGTGGTTGTTGTTGTTGTCTGGAGCGAGGATTTTCATGGCCAGATCACGAATCAGGATCATGAATGAAGAACTATGGAGAATGTGCAAAGTTGATGATCTGAAGTCTGTAGCTAGTACCAATAGACTGCGCTGGTTTGGGCACGTTCAACGGAAAGCAGACCACCACATCATAAAAAGAGCAATGAACTTCGTAGTGGATGGAGAGAGACCAAAGGGAAGACCTAGCAAGACCTGGGCTGCCTGTATTGCAGATGATCTTAGAGAAAGGGGCATAAATAAGGAGGAGGAAGCTCAAAACAGAGAGAGATGGAGAAGGCTCATCAATGTCAAACCTCCCCTGGGACAAACATGACAAAAAAGGAAGAAGAAGAAGAGTGGCCTAGTCTGATTTTTATGTTCCTTCCCGGAAGCAAAAAAGATTGTAAATCAAGATTGAAGCAAATCAAGATTGTAGTATTGTATGACCTTTGTATGACATTTGACAAAGAATACTGATTTTAACAAGAATGGTATATTTCATTTGTTAAAAATATTTTTTTTACAAACTTAAAGCATTGAAAGCTCTAATAAGCCCTCACAGTCGGCTGAACGACAAAAAACATGGCCATGACGCTGTGTGACTTGTGTGTGTGTGCGTGCGTATGTGTGCGCACGCACGTGTGCAGTGTGTGTGTGTGTGTGCATTTTATTTATTTATTTATATGTATTCTTTTATTTCGAGGATAGTGGAATAAGCACTCGTGTTTTTTTTCCATCCAATCCCTGTGCGTATGCAGTTTTGTAAATTTTGTCATCTGTTCCCACCGGCACACAATGGCCTACTCTTCCAAAAATGGAACGGGTTTTAACATGTGCGCAAGATATTCTGCATGCATTCGCACACGGGGCCTCGGTTAACAGTCTCATCCTAAGAACTTTCGGGGGGGAGACTGGAGTCGGCACTGACGTTAACTCCAGAAGAAAAAATCCTCTTGAACGAGATTCGAATCCGGGTCAGCACATACGAATGCGTCACTCTTAACCACCAGGAACTGTCCCGTCCCGACCTTTGCATGCACGTGCACATGTGCGCACTTATTCATGTGTGTGTATACACGTACACGTGTGCGCACTTTATTCATGTGTGTGTATACACGTGCATGTGTGCACACTTTATTCATGTGTGTGTGTATACACGTGCATGTGTGCGCACTTTATTCATGTGTGTGTATACACATGCACGTGTGCGCACTTATTCATGAGTGTGTATACATGTGTGCGCACTTATTCATGTGTGCGCGCTTTTATGCATGTGTGTATATGCATGTGCACATGCATGTGTGCACACTTATTCGTGTGTGTGCGCACTTATTCATATGTGTATATACGTGTGCACACTTATTCATGTGTGTGTGTATACACATGCACGTGTGCGCACTTTATTCATGTGTGGGCACTTTATTCATGCTTGTGTGTATATACACCTGTGCGCGCACTTTATTCATGCGCGCGTGGTTTGCAGAACGTGGAGGGGCACAAGTACCACAGCCGGGATCAGTTTGTGGAGGACGTGGAGCTGATCTACTCCAACTGCCTGTCCTACAACGGCGCTGACAGCCCCTTCACCTGCACCGCCCGCAGACTCATGGAGGTCTGCAAGGAGGGCCTCGCTGAGGTCAGTAGTCTGCCTCTCTCGATGTTTCCGTGTCGGGGGTGGGGGGGGGGGGGGGGGGGGGGGGGGGGGGGGGGGGGGGGGGGGGGGTGGTGGGGGGGGGGGGGGGGGTTGGGTGGGGGGGGGGTGGGTTGGGGGGGGGGGGGGGTTGGTGGTGGTTGGGGGGTGGTGGTTGGGGGTGGTGGGGTGGTTGGTGGTGGTGGTGTGGTGGTGGGGGGTGGGGGGGGGGGGTGTGGTGGGTGGTGGTGTGGGGGGGGTTGGTGGTGGGGGTGGTGTGTGGGTGGTGGTGGGTGGGGGGGGGTGTGGTTGGTGGTGGTGTGGGGGGGGGTGTGGTTGGTGGTGGTGTGGGGGGGGGTGTGGTTGGTGTGGTGGGGGTGTGTGTGGGGGGGGTGGTGGTGGTTGGGGGGGTGGTTGGTGTGGGGTGTGTGGTTGGTGGTGGTGTGGGGGTGGTGGTGTGTGGGTTGTGGTGGTGGTGTGGGGGGGGGGGGGTGTGGTTGGTGGTGGTGTGTGTGTGTGTGGTGTGGGGTGGTTGGTGTGGTGTGGGGGGGGGTGTGGTTGGTGGTGGTGTGTGTGTGTGTGGTGGGGTGGTTGGTTGGTGGTGTGGGGGGGGGGTGTGGTTGGTGGTGGTGTGGGGGGGGTGTGTGGTTGGTGGTGGTGTGGGGGGGGTGTGGTTGGTGGTGGTGGGGGTGTGTGTGGTGGTGTGGGGGGGGGTTGGTGTGTGGTTGTGGGGGGGGTGTGGTTGGTGGTGGTGTGGGGGGGGTGTGTGGTTGGTGGTGGGGTTGTGGGGGGGGGGGTGGTTGTGTGGTTGGTGGTGGTGTGTGTGTGTGGGGGGTGGTTGGTGGTGGTGTGGGGGGGTGTGGTTGGTGGTGGTGTGGGTGGTTGTGGTGGTGGTTGGGGTGGGGGGGAGGTGAGTTGGTGTGGGGGGGTTGGTGGTGGGGGGGGGGGGGGGGGGGTGTGGAAAGAGGGGATGGTGGAGGGGGTGACAGTGGGGGAGAGGGTGCAAAGGTTTGCAGAGAGAGCATCGCTGAGATCATTTAGCCTCTTGTCTGGGTGGTGGTGGTGGTTGTGGTTGTGGTTGTGGTGGTTGGAGGTGGGGGAGGGGGTTGGTGTGGGGGTGGTAGTGGTGTTGGTGTGTGTGTGTGTGAGGGGTAAGGTTGGCTAGTAGTGTGTGAGTGTTTGTGTGTGTCTTGTGGGGGTGTTTGTGTGTATTGGGGGTGTGTGTGTGTGTGTTAGTATTGTTGTTTTGCATTCCCCTACATAACTACCCCTGGGAGGGGGGTGGGGGGGGTCTCTCTCCCAAATGTGCACTCACCAAGACTCACTCATCCCAGCTGGGAATCACTGTGAGATTGAAAGTGTACATTGGATCAGAACTTTGCGTGTAGGACTCTTTTTTTTTTTTTTTTTTCAAGTACCTCGCCATAGAAGCAACCATACTCCAACTTCAGAGGATGTTTTCGCATGATGCGTGTTGTTATGCTGAGACCTTGTCATGGCTGAAGACAATCTTGACAATCTTCACAACATAACAACGTTTGGATGTAGGCCTTGGCAGTTAGCTGACATCAGTACCTGACGAAGCTTTTGGCATACGCCGAACCTGTAAGTCGCGGTGGGTAACGTTTTCATATGTTGGGCGTTTCGCAGAATGAAGAGCAGATAAATCAGCTGGAGGCCGATATCCGGGCATCTCAGGAGGCGGCGTTGGAGGCTGCGGAGTCTGACAGCATTGTGACCGGCACCTCCCTCAACCCTGACGATAACAGCGTGCTGGGTAGGTCGTCTGTAGTGTGTGTGTGTGTGTGTGTGTGTGTGTGGTTGGGGGTGGTGGGAGTGGTTTGTGTGTGTTTTTGTGGGTGTGTGTATGTGTGTGTGTGTGTGTGTTTGTTTGGTGGGAGTGGTTTGTGTGTGTGTATGTGTGTTTTTGTGTGTGTGTGTGTGAATGTGTGTGTGTGTGGTGGTGGTGGTGGCTGGTGTGTGTGTTTTTGTGTGTGTGTGTGTGTGTGTGTGTGTGTGTGTGTGGTGGGAGTGGTTTGTGTGTGTATGTGTGTTTTTTGTGGATGTGTGCTTTTGTGGGTGTGTGTGTGTGTTTGGGTGTTTTTGTGGGTGTGAGAAAGTGTGTGTGTATGTGTTTTCCCTTTAAAAAGAAAAAAAGTTATTTTTTCCTATTCTTGTAGAATTGTGAATGTGTGCAATTATTGTATGTACAAAACTGTTTTTTGTCGTTGTCGTAAACGGTAAAGAGCGCATATAGAAGGAAGCACTTAACCCAGCGTAGAATTAGATAAAATTTAAATCGGAGATAAACTTGCAAATACAGATGAAAGCCAGCTGTCCTTTGGATGAGGCTATAAACTGAGATCCTGTGTGCGAACGCATGTAGAACATCTGGCGCACACTTTAACCCGTTCCGCTTTTCAGAAGAGTAGTGCCGGTGGGAATGGATGACAAAAGGTACAATAATAATGATAATAATGAATGGAACTTATATAGCGCTATATCTTGCAAAGACAAAACTGCGTACACCCGGGGACAGGATGAGAAAAAAGCACACGAGGGCTTATTCCATTATCCTTGAAATATTTATTTTATTCTTTTATATCAAGGATAATGGAATAAGCACTTATGTGCTTTTTTACATCCAGTCCCCGTGTGCTTGCGGTTTTGTGAATTTTGTCATCTGTTCCCACCGGTACATAATGGCCTACTCTTGCGAAAAGCGGAACAGGATTTAACGTGTGCGCTTACACGTGCGTGCGTTCGCACTTGGGGCCTCGGTTTATAGTCTCATCCGAAGGAAATAAAAGAAAGAAAGAAAGAGAAAGGCGCTTCGGATGAGACTATAAACCGAGGCCCCATGTGCGAATGCATGTAGAACATCTTGCGCACACGTTAAATCCTGTTCCACTTTTCGTAAGAGTAGGCCATTGTGTGCCGGTGGGAACAGATGACAAAATTTACAAAACCGCATACACATGGGGACTGGATGTTAAACAAAAAAAAGCACATGAGTGCTTATTCCATTATCCTCGATATAAAAAAACAACAAAAACAGTCATCTGAGCGCTTTGATTTGTTGCTTTACAAGTTTCAGCGCTATATAAATTCCATACATTATTATTATTATTATTATCATAAGGATGTTGAGACTAAAGTTTTGATGTTTAGCCGTTTTGTGTAAACCAGGAGCGGACAATGAGAGTCTGGACAGTTTATCCATGAGGGAGAACACTGTGGCTGAAGATGAAATGTCCAGTTCCTCCCACCTTCGACCCTTCGAACGAGTGGGCATGCCCGAACATGTAAGTGGTCGATTTCTGTTTAGGGGTTGGGTTTGTTTTTTTCTCGGTTTTGCCGTCTTTTTGGCGGCGGTTTTGATGTGTGTGTGGGAGTGTGTTGTGGGGGGGGGGGGGGGGGGGAAGACGAGGTGTGTGTGGTGGGAGAGTTTGTGTGTGTGGGAGAGTGTGTGTGTGATGTTGTGTGGGGTAGAGAGTGTGTGTGTGTGTTTTTGTGTGTGTGTGGGGGAGTGTGTGTGTGTGTGTGGGGAGTGTGTGTGATGTGTGTGTGTGTGTGTGTGGGAGAGTGTGTGTGTGTGTGTGTGTGAGAGTGTGTGCATGTGTGTGTGGGAGGAGTGTGTGTGTGTGAGAGTGTGTGTGTGTGTGCATGTGTGTGTGGGGGAGAGTGTGTGTGGGGAGTGTGGTGTGTGTGGGAGAGTGTGTGTGATGTGTGTGTGGTGTGTGAGTGTGTGTGTGTGGGAGAGTGTCTGTGATGTGTGTGCATGTGTGTGTGTGAGAGTGTGTGCATGTGTGTGTGGGAGAGTGTGTGTGTGTGAGAGTGTGTGTGTGTGCAGTGTGTGTGTGTGTGCGATGTATGTGTGATGTGTGTGTGGGAGAGTGTGTGTGTGTGTGTGGGAGAGTGTGTGTGTGTGTGTGTGATGTGTGTGTGTGTGGGAGTGTGTGTGGTGTGTGTGTGGTGGGAGAGTGTGTGTGATGTGTGTGTGTGATGTGTTTTGTGTGTGGGGAGAGTGTGGTGTGATTGGTGTGTGTGTGGGGTGAGTGTGTGATATTTGTGTGTGATGGTGTGTGTGTGTGGGAGAGTGTGTGTGTGTGTGATGTGTTTGTGTGTGGGAGAGTGTGTGATGTGTGTGTGTGATGTGTGTGTGTCTTCAATTTTATGTCTGTTCACTTAAAGTGATATTAGACGATGGAGGCAGGGGGGGATTTGGGGGGGGGGGGGGGGGAACATAATGAGATAAGGGCTTTAAGTAGAATAGATACGTGTTGGTATGAATGCACATTAAAAGATTATTCCAATCTATATAAATAGTATGTTGCAAAAAACATGGCATAGAACTTCAAAAATTAACAAAAACCCACAACAATTGAAAAATACTCTAATGTTGGAAAACAAACAATTTTGAACTACTTGTAACGGCAGTTGTGAAACAAGCAAAATGTAGATGTGTGGGAGAGTGTGTGTGATGTGTGTGTGTGTGTGTGATGTGTTTGTGTGTGGGAGAGTGTGTGTGATTGTGTGTGTGTGTGAGAGTGTGTGTGTGTGTGTGTGATGTGTGTGTGTGGGGAGAGTGTGTGTGTGTTGCGTGCATGTGTGTGTGTGTGGGAGAGTGTGTGTGTGTGTGCGCGCGCGTGTGTTGTGTGTGTATGTGATGTGTGTGTGTGTGGGAGAGTGTGTGTGATGTGTGTGGGAGAGTGTGTGTGTGTGTGTGTGTGTGGGAGGGGGGGGGGGGGGAGGTGTGTGTGTGTGTGTGTGTGGGAGAGTGTGTGTGTGGGAGTGTGTGTGTGTGTGGGGGGGGGGGGGGAGAGTGTGTGTGGGAGGTGTGTGGGAGAGTGTGTGATGTGTGGGAGTGTGTGTGTGGGAGAGTGTGTGATGTGTGTGTGGGAAAGTGTGTGTGTGTGATGTGTGTGTGTGTGGGAGAGTGTGTGATGTGTGGGAGTGTGTGTGTGTGTGTGTGGGAGAGTGTGTGATGTGTGTGTGGGAGAGTGTGTGTGTGTGATGTGTGTTGTGGGAGAGTGTGTGTGTGTGTGTGATGTGTGTGTGTGTGGGAGAGGTGTGTGTGTGATGTGTGTGTGTGTGGGAGAGAGTGTGTGTGTGTGTGTGATGTGTGTGTGTGTGTGGGAGAGTGTGTGTGTGTGTGGGAGAGCGTGTGTGTGTGTGTGGGAGAGTGTGTGTGTGGGGAGAGTGTGTGTGATGTATGGGAGAGTGTGTGTGGATGTGTGTGCGAGTGTGTGTGTGATGTGTGTGTGTGGGGAAGAGTGTGTGTGTGTGTGTGGGAGAGTGTGTGTGTGTGATGTGTGTGTGTGTGGGAGAGTGTGTGTATGCATGTGTGCATATGTGTCCAGCCTTCAACCGGGCCTGAGAGATACAGATACTTGCAGTGTTGGTCAGATAATTTGAACAACACTCTAAAAATCGCATCTGTAAAGTGGATGAAGGGTTTTTTTGCTTTGTTTTTTGTTGTTGTTGGTTTTTCAAAAAATTCAGTCTAACCGAGTACAATACTATAAACAAATGATGTGAAATTATGTTTCATCATAAGTGGATGAAGGTTGACTGCATGGTCCCAGTCTTCCCAATGACTGGAATGAGCCCTTAGCAAAGTTTGGGCCCGAAACTTTTCCCCCATCCATTAGACCATGAGAGGTGGTCTGGGCGCTAGTCTTTCGGATGAGACGATAAACAGAGGTCCTGCGTGTTACACAAAATTATTCAGCGCACGTAAAAGAACCCACGGCAACAAGGAAGTTGTCCCTGGCAAAATTCTTAGAAAAAAGCCACTCTGATAGGGAAACAAATACAGTTGCAGACACGTCAAAAAAAAAGAAAAAAAAAAGGGTGGCGCTGCTCTTGTGGCGACGCGATCTCCCTGGGGAGAGCAGCCCGAATTTCATGCAGAGAAATCTTGTGGTATAAATGAAATAAATAAATAAATGAAAAAAAAAAAATTCACCCCGGGTGGGAGCTGGCAGGAGTCTGAAAAATCCCTTTTACTGGTATGGGACTGAAATCCTTGACCTCCCAGTCCATAACCCAAGGCGCTAACTACCTTTTGCTATGGCGGCTGGCATTAAATGTGTGGTTATAGGTATTTGCAGGTTGTGAAGATGAGTGTTATATGTGTGTGGGTGGGTGTTATATATGTGTTTGCAGGGTATGGAGATGAGCTCAGACCAAGAATATATGGATGTGGATGTGGAGAGCTTTGAGGAGTATCAGAATAATGCACAGAGGTTGAGCAGAAAGCGGAGATACTCACAGGTGCGTTACGTTCTGTCGATCAAATTGTTGTATCAGTTAGTACCATCTCTCTCTGTCTCTGTCTGTCTGTCTGTCTTTCTGTGTCTGTCTGTCTGTCTGTGTCTGTCTGTCTCTCTCTTTAATTAAGTAGATTTATTTATTTTTTTAAAGGATGATCCACATCAGATGCATGTTGGAATGTGTTTACTTCATCTGGTTGGTTTTTTCTCTCTCTTCTTTTGTTGCTGTTTGTTGGAGATAAAACTGATTGAATCTTGTTGTCTTGCATGCAGAGTACCTTGCATTTTACCTGAATGAGGTGAAACGGGGGGAGATGGACCAATGTAAGAATCAGAACAAGAGTTTACGCCAGTAAGCAAAAAGAACAAAAAGAAACGTTTAACAGGCTTGGGGGCCATCTCTTTGTCCCAAGATCTTTCCTCTGAAGAGAACATGGGTATCAATCGTAAAAATCCCCACTTTCAATATACCAGACACCGTTTCCCAGATTCAAACCCACGACTTCATGGACCCTCAAGGTTGAAGTCGAACAGTCTTAACCACTCGGCTTTAGCGTCTGTCCATCAATCTTGTTAAAAATAAATGTTCTGGTATAGACTCTGCAGACAGCTGTATTTTTCAGCTATTTTTTTGTCACACAGTGGATGGAAAGAGACCAAAGGGAAGACCTAGCAAGACCTGGGCTGCCTGTATTGCAGATGATCTTAAGAGAAAGGGGCATAAATAAGGAGGAAGCTCAAAACAGAGAGATGGAGAAGGCTCATCAATGTCAAACTTCCCCTGTGAGAAACATGACAAAAAAGGAAGAAGAAGAATTGCAGGGGGACAGGATAATGTCTATGGTTAGAGCGTAGTGGTTGTGATCTGACAGCCCGAGATTGAGCCATCATAGAGGCACTTGTTTTTGGGAACTTAAGCCTGGAGTTAACATCAGCTTTGACTGCACTCCCTCAAGTCCTTTGGATGAGACTATAAACCAAGGCCCCATATGCGAACACACAGAGAACATCTTACACACACGTTAAAAACCTTTTCCTTTTCCGCCTTTTGGAGGAGTAGGCCACTTTGTGCTGGTGGGAATAGATGACAAATTAAAAATAAATAAATACAGGTGCACAGGTGTCGGGTTACCAGCCCTGAAGTTGGAATGTGGCTACATTAATCGTGGGTAACAACCGTTGCATACGCAAAATCTCGCCATTGGTGAACCTTGAGGTTTATCCGAGCAACAACGATGAAAAAAAAAAAGAGGTCACATTGCATCATGTTTTTTCATTGGACAGGTGGATGCTGAGGAGGAGGAGGAGGAGGAGGAAGAAGAGGAGACAGGAGAGGGTGTGATGTATGGGGAGGAGTTGGAGGAGGAGGAGCCGAAAGCTCCGGAAGACATTCTGGGTGAGTTAGAGTGTGGGTGTGGAGTGACTCTTTTTAGACACAGTCTTGGTGAGGTACAGTATTTGTCTCTGAAAAATAACTTTTTAAAAAAGATATTCAAGGTGAGTTAATGTGTATGTGTAGTATGTGTGTGTGTATTTATTTGTTTATTTATTTATTTTGAGGATATGGAATAAGCACTTGTGTGTGTGTTTGTGTGTGTTTGTAAGAAGTTTTGCTTTAAGATATTCTAGAAAGTTAAAGTATGTGTATATGAGAAATAATGTGTGTGTGTGTGTGCATGCATGGATGCGTGTGTGTGTGTAGCCTGGATGGAGGGGGAGGGAAGTGCTCAAATGCTAGTACTCTCCTTTCCTAGCTGTCCTTCTAAAAAAAAGTTATGTGTGGATGTGGGTGCTGTGCACACATGTGTGTGTGTGCCGTGTGTATGTATGTGTGTCTATGTGGATGGGTGGAGGTGTTAGAGTAAAATGCTTCACAGCGTTTGTGCCGGACTAAGTATACTTGTTTACAGGGAGTTTTGTAAAAGACCATGCAA
The DNA here is from genome assembly GCA_028751875.1 of Rapana venosa. Classification (NCBI taxonomy): domain Eukaryota; kingdom Metazoa; phylum Mollusca; class Gastropoda; order Neogastropoda; family Muricidae; genus Rapana; species Rapana venosa. Next base: position 33,213,274 of record CM054141.1, read on the forward strand.
AGAGAGCAAGTGTGTGTGTGTGTGTGTGTGCGTTGTGTGTGTGTGTGTGTGTGTGCGTGTGTGTGTGTGTGTGTGTGTGTGTACGCGGTGCGTGTTGTGTGTGCGCACCTGGGTTTGTGGATGATAATTTTTAAAGCTATCTTGGAATGCTTATAGCAATCTGAAATGTGTTTTTCTTGTGTCTTGTGAGATAATTATTGGTATCAATGTGCCTGTCAGTATTGTAATTGCCCTTCATGGGATGATTAAAGTGTTTTTGACTTGACTTTGACTTGACTTGACTTGAGAACACTGCATGAACAGGAAGAAAAGTATTCATGCACGTAAAGACAGATCGCATTACAGTTAAAACGTTTCACAAAACTGCAGTATGTGGCAACCCCTAAACCGACCAACAACGTCTCGCTGACTTTGCAGGCAAGCTGAGCGAAAGCGAAGGTGAAGAGGAAGACATGGATGACTCGGTGACGGAGGGCGTGGCTCCAGAACCTCAGCGGTACGTCGACGAAACGGCGCAGGGCTTCGGCATGGCGGAGGAGGAGGAGGAGGAGGAGGAGGAGGACAACACTGCCGGCTACCCCAGCGGCCATCCCTTGGAGGTGGAGGATGGGGAGGAGAGCTTCGACCCCAAAGAGTTCTTCATGAACAGCTCGCTGGCCACAGCTGCCGGGGTCGGCGGGTCAAACCTCAACGACGATCTTCAGGTGACCGATTCCGACGACGATGACGAGCCTCCGCGCATTCCTACCGAGAACCAGCACGAGGAAGGATTCGATATTGACGAGTACTTGTGATGTTGAAAAAGTCTTGACTGAGGGATTTGTGATACGTTTGTGAAGGCATCACTTGTCAAGTTTTCTGGTGAAATTCTTCTTCATCAAATAATCGGAAGGCAGCTATTGTTATATGTACATATGTGGTGTGTGTCTAAACATGCCTGAAATAGAAGAGGACTTCTATGGTTGTTATACATGCACACATGTGCTGTACCTGAACTTTCTCAGTAGTCAGGTTTCCCATAAATGGGATGTGGTTATAACTGCTGTAAAACATGGCCGAGGAAGTGACTTTCCCAGTAATGTAGGTTTGTGCTTGTGAAAAATGTGTGCAGGGGAGTGAACCTGATTGCGTTCAGATGGCGTATTATAGCAACAGGGAACATTTTCAGTCCTTCAGGCTGTGGTCATATGCCTGTTCTTATGCCGCCTCGCATTGTGTGTAGGAGAGAGGACAGTGCGACCTGTGTAGTGTGTGTCACAATGAACCTCTCTCACATTCTTCTTTAGGCAGTGTTCATATGCCTGTCTCTACCTTCATGGTTTGTGACAAAAGCTGCATACACAAAATGACTCCATTGACGAACCTCAGAGCTCTAGCTCCCCACCAAAAAAAAAATTCTTGCCGAGCATGAATTCTGTTGTATATGCATATTTTTATGCATATTAAAAATATTTTTTTTATTTGTATTTTATTCTTTTATATTGAGGATAATAGAATAAGCACTTAATGTGCTTTTTTTTTTTTACATCCAGTCCCCGTGTGTATGCGGTTTTGTAAATTTGTCATCTGTTCCCACCAGCACACAATGGCCTACTCTTACGAAACAGCGGAACAAGGTTTAACGTGTGGGCAAGATGTTCTGTGTGCGTTCGCACACGGGACCTTGGTTTTATAGTCTCATCCGAAGGACTTTTGGGGAGAGTGGAGTCTGCACTGATGTTAACTCCAGGGGAAAATATCCCCTTGAACGAGAATCGAACCCGGGTCGTCAGATTGCGAGCGCAGTGTTCTGACCACTAGGCTATCCCGTCCCCTTGTGCATATGGCTCTGTGAGCCTTTTCATATACTTCAGATAAGAATTTGAAGAGCTGCATCATTTTAAGAAAGACGATTGCATTGTCACTGTGAACTTTTTCAGATACTTCATTCAGCCAGTGTTCCCATGTCGCAGATTGTGCACTGGCAAATGTGTGCTAGTTCTCTTGCAGATAGCATTTTCCACAGGGTAGTTCAGTGCTCTATATTCATATTGTGTGTGTGTGTGTGTGTCAGTAGACAGTAGAACATTGCATGCATGTGCATTGCATGCGTGTGTGTGCGTGTGTGTGTGTCAGTAGACAGTAGAACATTGTTTTTTTTTTAGTGTGGATGCAGATGCTTCACACAGTGTGCGCATGGCCCAGAGTACATTCAGGGCAGTGACTGTAATATTGTGGTATGTATGTGACGTGGGCTGCAGAGAACATTCTCAAGACACGTCAGGATTTGGTCATATGCTGTGTCAAGGTGACCCTGCAATGGTGTGGATTGTGTGTCCAGCTGTGGACATTGTCCAGAAGCTTCAACCCTGTTCCTAAGCCTGAGAGTGTGTGTGGGCAGGGGTTGTTGACAGTGCTACTTCATCGTGTCATGTCGTAGATTGTGTGGTGAGCGAAGAATGTCTCGTGGATGCATGTATCGGGTAGTGTGCTGTGTATGTGTAAAAGAGTGAATGCTCCACAGACTATAAAGGTAGAAGGTGTGCGCTTGACATTGTTGTGTGACACAGTAGTTGAATTGATTAACAAAAGATACCCCTTGGTGCACAGAATGACGTATTTCTTACAGTACACTCACATATATATATATAATAAATATATGATTCTAGAGTGCGCCCTTGCGGTATTCCCACATTTTATTCAAAATTGCCGCAAAACGATGTGGACAGTGCGCCTTAACGGACACACACAAAAAAATCATGGACAGCACGTTTTTGAACAAACAGTGCGCCCTTGCAACTTCCTTTTGTATAATCTCTAAAATTAGGCACTATTCCGCCGAAGTTCTCCGTTGATGTTTCTGATTGGCTAAACGCCTCACTTTTGACCAATCACAGAAACTGTAGTTCGTACTTGTCGGTTCCTGCGTCAGTCATTACTTGGTAGGCTACTACCCCAGGGGCGGCAAGATTTTCTGATTGGCGCCTACAAGCGATCTTCGTAATAAAGCGCTCGTCCTGCACTGTTGTCTCTTCCTATCTCAATGTATGATCTAGGGAAGAAAATCGAAGTCATTGAGACTGGCTTTAACTTGACATCTAGATCTAGACCTAGATCTATCTCTCTGAATGTGGAAATACAAATTTGGCTTCTCTCTCTCTCTCTCTCTCACTCGCTCTCTCTGTCTGTCATTGTACCATCTAGTGGAGAAAAAAAACCCACTTTGATATAGGTTTTTACCTCTCTTCTCATTTAGATCTATCTCCCCAACTCTGTAGAAACACAAATTTGACTTTGAACACCTCCCCTCCTCTCTCTGGCTTCCTGTCTCTTTCTCCTCCCTCTACCCGCCTCTCCCATCTCTCTCCCCTCCACTCTCTCTCTCCCTCCCTCCCTCTCTCCCTTACCTCTCTCTCTCTCTCTCTCTCTCTCCCTCCCTCCCTCCTGTGCACCCAGTGTTTACTGCAGATTAACTGCAACACTGAAGGTGAATATTTAATCCTTTCTGCCTACATAACTGCCTGTTTTGCTTTGTTTCTCTTCCTTGAAAAAAATAGCAGAAACTAAGAGTACTGAGGGTATTGTAAGCAAATACTACTTGTCCCCTTTTTTATGAAGGGGGGTGGGGGGCAATGCCCCCTTTTTTTCATTTTAGGTTGCCCTTGGGCCCCTTATTCTGAATCCTAGGATATATATATATATATATATATATATATATATATATATATATATATATATATATATATATATATGTTGTTGTTGTGCGTTCCCCAGCTTTACACTCTGGGGGTCACCCAGGACATGCACTCTTGACTCGCTCATCCCACCTGGGAATCACTGTGAGATAGGAAGTACACCGGATGGAAGTTTGCGTGTATGACTATTTTCAAGTACCTCGCCACATAGGCAGCCATACTCCGACTTCAGAGGATTTTTTCTCCTATAAAGGAGAGTGCAGGTTGTTATGTTAAGAGCTTGTCATGGCTGAAGGCAATCTCAACACAACATTTTAAACATAACAACATTTTAATGTAGGCCTTGGCAATTAGCTGACATCAATAACCTGACACAGCTTTTGGCCTGGGCCAAATATATATATATATATATATATATATATATATATATATATATATATATATATATATATGACACTGACATGATTTTCCTTCTTTATTTGCTCCAGCCTACTCCTGAAATGTACTCTTCTGTGTAAGAAGCTATGTCAGGAGATAGCGTTTTGATCCACTCTAATTTTTTTGGTTGTTGTTGTTGTTTTGAATGTTTTGTTTAATATGTGTCTTTGAATGCAGTACTTAAGCTTTTATTCTTTTAACTTACCGATTGCTCCAGGTAAAACTGTGGTCAAGTGATAAATCAACTTTTTAAAGTCAGAAATTTTTACAGTAACGTTTTGAAAGTATAGGAAGTATAATTAGTATATATATATATTCTGCTTCAGGACATATTTCCAGTACTGTGGAGATGTGAGGAAGTAGTTATGCTTCAGTTCTGACATTATCATAAGAAAGGAATCTGTTGGTTTTATTAGTTTTATTGGTGTTAGGTATTGTGCCTCTGTCCAATCCAATCGATTCCAATCATTGTTTATAGCCCAACTGACCACAGAGGCCATATCATGTCCCTGTGTTTTTAATGGCTTATGTCATTATGTTGGGTGGGGAGGGGGGGTGGATGAAGGGGTGAGAAGAAGAGGGTTATCCAGGCATGGTACATCATACAGCGAATTTGCGGAAATCCGTGAATAATAATATTTTTTTAAAAAGAAAAAATGAAAACTGCGAAAACCGGTCAAGGGATGTGACTCTTCCAATGCGGATTACTTCCCTTCTCTGCAAGTCATCACTAGTCTAGGTAGTAAGTGAAGGGGACCACGTGTATCAACAGTGGGTATCAGGTTTCATGAAAGGGAGGGACAAACCTAGCAGCTCTAAGGGACAGGGATGAAGGGGGATGGTAGGAAGAAGGAAGGGGGAGAGTGGATGGGGGTAGGGGGGGGGGGGGGGGGGGGGGGGGGGGGCTTTTACTGGCTGTTCCACTTAAGCCCTTCCTGTGGTCAGAGAGCAATGTCTATAAATAAAAGTCAGCAGGCCAGCAGCCTCCCCTTCTTTTTCATGGAGTGTTCCCCCCCCCCCCCCCCCCCCCCCCCCCCCCCCCCCCCCCCTCTCTCTCTCTCTCTCTTCTCTCTCACACACACACACACACACACACACATTTCTTTCTCTCCCTTTCTCTCTCTATCTCACACAAACACACAGACCCTCTCTTCTCTTCTCTCTCTCTCTCACTCATGCGCGCACACACACACACACACACCCACACACCCACGCACACATGCTTTTTTGTGTACTCCATGTGCTTCCCCACCACCATAACCCCACCCTCCCCCTCTCCGTCTCTCTCTGCCACTCTCACTCTCTCTGTTTCTCCGCCTGTTTGTGTCTGGCTTTCCTCTCTCTTCCTCTGTCTGTTAGTACACATTTGTCTAAATAAAATGTCCTCATTTTTGCTGTGTGATTACTTTGGTACAAAACCTCCTTTGGGGTGAAGAAATGACCGAGAAGTCATTCTAGGAGAGCTTATTTTAGGGCAGAGATTTCTTAGTATGAAGAACTGAAATTAGTTTTCAAGGAGAGGCTTTTTTACAGGCTAGAATTGCTGAAAACCCTACAGCTTCAGGGGGCATTGCCCACTCACCCCCACAAGGGGTTCTGCCCCTTGACTCCACCAGGGGGCAGTGCCCCCTGGACCACCAGACCATTTCAGGGAAAAACACTTTTCCTTGAGTACCATGCCTGTGATTTTTTTTGGGGGGGTGGGGGGGGGGGGGTATGTAATTCATAGACCAGGAGATTGTAACTATGCCCTAGACATATTAGGAGACACAACATTGTCTTGAAGTTGTAAGGTCTCCGTCAAAGCGAAAGCCTCCAGTTTGGGTTACTTTTGATACAGTCAGTGTATGAATGGTTGAAAGGTCAGTAAAGAATGATGTATTGTGTGGTTGTATGGGTGGCTGAAAGAAAGCATGGTAAGAATTGTGATTGTGTAGGAAGAAAAATAAATTAAAAAAAAACCCAAATAAATAATGAGTGAATAAGTTGGTTTGTTTGTGTGGGTGCGTGGATGGATGTTAAGGCAAGCTATTTGCCATCTCCCCAGTATTTAAAAAAAAATCCAGTTTAATTTCATTTGTCATATGAAAAGCACTTTTGCTTGGGAAATAAATGGCAGAATCTTAAATATGGAGACAGGTTATTCCTCCTTTAAAAAATTGTACTCCGTCCACCCGCATTAAACAATGTAGATGTGACATAAAAGTGCAGTTTTACTTCCGAGAGAGAGGAATGGCAGGCTCTTGAACATCGAAATAAACTAAGATTCTTCCTCTAAATAATTTTTGGCTCAGTTTACCATGATACTGGAGATTCTGCTGTTCCTCTTGGTAGTAAAAATGCCTCTTGTCATATATCATGTTCATTGTTTTGTGTGGGTAGATGAAAGTATAATTCTGGAAGGATGAATTGCCCGTCTTGATTTTTGAGATTTTTGCCTTATGGCCCAGCAGTGAAAGTGCTTTTTAAGTTTAAAAAGGAATTGCCTAGGCAACAAAATTCTGGGCAATGTTGATTGACTTATGCCTCTTGGTTCCTTGGGGAACATAGGGCTGCAACAACACCCCTCCAACGAACTCGGTTTTGGGAGATCCTCTTCAGCTCGGCCCATGTCAATCCGGCTGCCTTCGTTTCTTCATCAACACTTCTGCGCCAGGTCTGTTTTGGTCGACCAACTTTCCGCTTCCCTTGTGGATTCCAGTCAAGGGCCTGCCTGGTGACATTTGACGCAGGCTTGAGGAGTGTATGGCCGATCCATCCCCACTTCCTTTGTTTAATAATGGACTCGATTGGGGTTTGTCTGGTCCTGTCCCACAGTTGTTTGTTGACTATGACTTCTGACCACCTGATATTGAGGACGTTCCTGAGGCATTTGTTGGTAAAAGACTGGAGTTTGTGGGTGTTGGTTTTTGTGGGCAATGTTGGTGATCCAGATTTAATCGTTCAACCCTGCAATCAGGAATTGACATCATTCACTAATCTTTAATCTTCTCATGCTCAGAGCCCACCCTAATGGTTTTTGGACCCTGAACCAGCTTCCCAGATTGTGTGTTTCTTCACGGGGATTCTACACTACATGAAATAAGTAAAGGAAAATAGAATTAACTGTATTTCCAATACTATTCATACTAACCATAACCCCACCATCACCACCACCACCACCAAAGCATCTGCTATTTTGTGAAGGGAAAAGTTAGGACCTTGAATCCAACCTACTGCAACATATCACTGAAACAAAAATGGTCTCAGGGGTATAATCTGTCTGAAATCAAACAGGACACACATTTTGGCCCATGCCTCCAGTTTGTGAGTGCAAGAAATTGAATGCATACTGTCTTTTTCACAGTCAGTCAATCCAATCAAAAACAAAAAAATCAACACATCCAAGGTATTTATACTTTTGTTATTTGATCTTTCTCTCTCTCTCTCTCCCTTTTCTCTCTCTCTTGCAGGACACACGCTCACACAGCACTCTACTGTGCTCACATAGTAAAACTCAGTGAAATTGGAAAACATGAATCAGAATGTAAAAAAGACATCTCAAACATTTGGTGTCTATAACATTGCAAGGAGCATGAACTTGTGCAACTGATCGTGGACAGTGAGCATGAACAGAAACTTGAAAACAGAGTGCACAGGAGTACTGTGATGAAACAGACATGTGAACATGACATCATTGTGTGGAAAATTATTACATAAGTAATTACATTTTATGCGAGTTCTCACAAGTATTGGGGTCACACTCCCCAACGACCGCATAGGTTATGGGACACCTTACAAGTATGTTTCAAGTTTTACAATGAGTGCATTTTTCAACATTTTTACAATCACAACATAGTCAATAAAAAATATATGCAATGATAAATGTAGTACAATCGATTAAAAACAAACAAAGAAACCCTCCAAACATTGATTTACAAACTTCAGCAGGGAGATATAGATACTGCACACTGTGAAATCAAAGCAGTCTCTTGTTTCTGAAATCACAGGAGCTGCAGAATAGCCATTTAATATACAGCAGTTTCTATTATACTATTATCGCGAATCTGTATCTTTTCATACTTATACTGCTAATATCTATTTGACTACCCTTTTTTTTTTCTAAACAAAAGCACTGTTTGAAGTTAATCTATGTTGAGATCTGCCTACCATTATGGTGTGCCTGCCAATTTGGCAAAGTTTCTGCTATAAAGTTAATAAATTTGGCAAAGTTTCTGCTATAAAGTTAATAAGGAAGGGTTTGTATGTAGCGAATTATATGTGCTAACATTGTGGTCAAGGTAAAGCCAGCATAATTACACAGAAAAAGAGTCAAAGCCTACCTTTCTGTTCTGAAAAGCAAGTTACATAATCTCATGACTGTATGGCACATTTTGTTCATGGAATGTAAAGACCGTGTAAGCACAATGCAGTCTGAAGCAAAGTATGAAGTTTTTGCAGGTCGCTGTGGATTTTCTTCTGCACCGTTGCTTTCTCTACTCACCCATGAAGGATCGATCTCACAAGTAAAATAAGTAATGTAGTAGCTGTGTTGTGAACTTTATAATACATAATGATTACCATTGTGTGAATATTTCCATGTACACGTGAAACGCAAATAAGTTTTAAATCATCACATTCAAGAAAACTTACAAATATTTTCAGTTATACTCGAACATAGAAAAGTGAAGTCAGGAACACATCGTAGTGCACTTTACAAGTTCAGGTGCATCTTTGTATGAGGATCCAGCTGTTTTCTTGTGGTCAGTATAAAGAACTCTTGATAAAGAAAAAATTTGGTTTTGATTTTCACAGAAAAAGGAGCCCACTGACAAAAACAGTGAACTGAGGGAAACATGCCAGAGATATCACTTTGATAATGATCATGCGCTTATCAAATAAATATTTCTTAATATTAAAAACATGATTTAGTTATCTTAGGAGTGTGATTGATGTAAAGACCGTATTTAATTGGAGGGTTAGGACCAACAGAATACTATCCACCACAAGTTGTCATTGTCTGTGAGAAAATATCAAGGACAATTTTTTATACACTCTTTTGTGTTTTTCAGTGCAGCATGCAAAAGACGGAATGGGGAAGGATCTTTATCATCATTTATTCTTGTATCCCTTTCTTTTGAGGATAATGGAATAAGCACAAATGTGCAGTTTCTTTTTTACATCTAGTTCCCCTGTGCTTGCGGTTTTGTACATTTTGTCATCTGTCCCCACCAGCACAAACAGCCTACTCTTCTGAAAAGCAGAACAGTGCAAGCAAACTTCAGGCATCACCATCGTGTCTCTGCAATTCTAAGTACTTACCATTGATCTACCTGACCAGAGGGAATACGTTGTCCAGAGCTGTCAATCTGATCATTCTACATTCTGTGTCCCTGTATCAGGGAAACTGTTTTCCCCCAGTTCCCGTTGCTGGGCTGTTTTGTGGATGGAGACCACACACGGGGTGTTATGTATGTATATATATATATATATATATATATAATGCACGTTCTGTCTCACTAAAAACAGAAACGGTTTCTGTTGTTTTAAGCAATGTGGTTTGCTTGCTGACGCTCACCTATAACACAGTGCATGTTTCAAGCTAGTTTTTTTTAATGATCAGATACACACAGTTAGATTTATGTTTTACTACCAATAGTGTGAGCGTGGTTTCCTCACGGATGGGCGACTGCTAATACATCTTGGCTTCAGTATAGTCCCCCAGTTCACCCAGCTGTTAATGGGTACCTGCTCTCTTTAGGGTCATGGAAGGTAATGCAGTTAGGGAGAGGAGATGGGCGCCACCTGCAAGATGCTGGCCCATAGAGAAGCTGAGGTCTCTAACCCAGTGATCGCATATTATGTCATGGGAACACCTTTACCTTAGTGGCCGTGTGAACTTGGTAGTTGTGGGGCAAAATGGCACATGGTGATATTTATATTACATGAACACCTGCAACACAAATTCTTACAATTACTCAATTCATGCCGTTGATACCAAAATGACTGCATGAATCGCCTGATATCGGGCTTGTGTAATAGCTGTGAGCATTGGTAGCTTGAAATTCATACCCAGCACAAAATGAATTTATACATCACTCAAATTTACGTTTGACAGATGACACAGGCCAGGTGTGTTTGAATTCTGACTAAACACACTTTAAAAGATGCATGTACTTGCTTGAGTTAATATCTACTGACGATGAATTTGCCAAAGTCCTAACATGGGAAGACTGGGATTGCTTTTAACAGTCATCAATTTCTACAGGTCTTTTTACGATGTGCACTGAAATACATACAGGAAGCGTGTTAAAGACAATATGTGCAAGAATATCTAAAATGGTAAAAGGATAAGTCATCAACCTTTAAAATATAAACACATTCGATGATACAGGAAAACTAAAAGCTCTCCTAGCTTGGGTACATACGGTGCACTCACTATTTCTAAGAAATCGGATTCTTCTATACAAAACATATGAATATTACAAATTTGTGCCCCCCAAAATATCTTCCAATCATCCGCCCGCAAATATAGGACACATCCACATCATTCTCCTTTGTCACAGTGTGCGTAATGTAGTATGGACAGTCAGTCAGTCACCTAGGCTACAAACACGTCTGTGCACGGGCACAATGTGCGATAGGTCAATGTAGCAGGGAGCGGTGACGCAAGTACGATTAATTTAATGGACGACTATCCATTTTTTGGGTTTTGTGTCTTTTCAAGGGCAGGATGGGGGGTGGGTGGGTGGGTGGGTTACTATATAAGAGGAATCTGTGTGAAGGAATGCCCAAAGTGGAAAGAAACTCACACAGGAATGTCTAGCCAGTATTCCAATCCTGGTAAATGGGGAGGGGGGGGGGGGGGGATACATGGGCTGATTTCTAAGCAGCAGCAAACATTGGCCACAAACGGGTCAGCTACACATACACCCATTTTTCAACTACCTCAGCTTGGACTAAAGAAGTTGGGGTTGGTTTTTGTGTGTGTGTGTGGTTACATCCACACGTGAGGTAATGGTCAACATTTATGGCGAGTCTGCTCCTCTGTCATGTGGAGGTGAAGAAGAGGGCAGTGGATTTCAACAGGGAAAACTTGAGACATGATGACGACAACGGTCCTAGCAGCCAAGTCTCCCAGCATAACGTTGACCTTGTAGCAAAGATCCTGGACCTGAAAGGCGGACCAAGGTCACGTCCGTAGCCCACGAAATGGGTGTCCATCACTTAAGTGAAGACCTGGCTATTCAGGAAGGTATCTGCCTACCAACTACTGAATGTCAGGTCGGTCCTGCAATGCTTGATGGGAGATTTTTAACATGAAGCCAAAATCTTCGCAAGTAATGACAAAAATCACCTGATGACTGATTTTTTTTTTAAAAGCCCTGAAACCCCAAAACAAAGCAATACCCTCCCCCAAACTCCCCCCCCACCAAAAAAAAAAACCAACCAAAAAAAACCCCAACAAAAAAACCCCCTCTCTTAAAAGTTAACGAGACCGCCTGAAGTAAAAAGAAACAAAAAAGTAGGTATATTGAAGGTTTTTCATTGTGCTCCATCCTCCGTGGCATGCCAGTCTTGCTGTTCCCACGCCGCTCTCATTTCAATCTCTCTGTCCCCCAGTCATAGTCTGCCTCGTCTTGCTGCATTCTCAGGAAAGCCTACTTAAGATTTGAGCATTCATGTGAAGAAAAAAACAAACAACTCCACACACGCACAGTCACACGCACACAAATCAATTCGTGAAATGTCTTTAGGAAATAGCTCCCTGTCCATAAATGACTGACAAAACAAACCCCACAAAAAACACAATCAAGATCCATATATATATATAGGCGTGAGTAATTCAAGTGGAAGTAATCAGTGCTTTCAGCAAAACATTTTCTATCTCTTCCTTATGTATCAAGCTGATCATGCGTGCATTAAAGAAAACAAAACAAAACACCAACAGCCCTCCCCCGCCCCAACTTATTGCTTAAAAGACAAAAATGCAGGTGAAAACGATACTACACTTTAAAAAAAAAAGAGTTAGACGACATCATGTGACTTAAAAAAATCCAACCAAACAAAACCAGTCCAAAACCACCCCCCCAAAAATTCTCTCAAGGCAAAAACTGTGATAAGAATAAGAATTATAATAATCTTCCCGACATTTTTGGGGGTGAGAAGTCAAAAAAAAAAAAGGGGGATTGAAAAGAACAGGGAAGACTAGGAATCTCTACAAAAAGAATAAATGTATTATTACTGTTTTGGCAGAGAGTTGACGAGGGGGGGAAGACACACACACATACACACACGCATACACGCAGGCATACACGCACGCACTACTCCATGCCATTCACTGCACGTGACGGGGTCTGTCACGGCTGCTGTCATTGGTTGCTGTAGCAGTGCCGGTCCTCGTGCATGAAGGACTCGAAGCCAATCAACCGTGGCGGAGAGTCGTATGTGTACTGTCGAGACAAACAAAGAACATCACAATCATTATTATCAGTCTTGTTTTCTTCCCTTTTCTTCTCCCAAACGTTAGGTGGTTGTATGCATGAAGACGTAATCCTCATAAGCTTTGGATGGGGTGGGGTGCGGTGGGGTGGGGTGGGGATAGCTTGGTGGGTTAGAGCGTTGCTCTGCTGGTGATCTGACGGCCCTGGAGTTAACATTAGTAGGCCAATGACTCCAACCCCGCAGGATGAGACTATAACCCCAGGTTCTGTGTGCGAACGCACGCAGAACATTTTGCGCACATGTTAAAAAAAACAACCCAACAACAACCCCAAACCGAAACAACCCAGTTCCACCTTTCGGAAGAGTAGGCCAGCTGGTTTAAACAAAATCTTATTAAAAAAATATCACACATAGTATACATACTAATGATAAGCAGCAACAGGCTTAAAGCTTGTAAGTAGGCTATTTCGTGCACGGTAGGAGCGGACGGTAACATTAAAAAAGCAAAAATGAAAAGAAAACAAAACACACGCACACAAGTGTCGTGTTTATACACCATCCCTGAAGTCGGAATGCGGCTACCTTAATGGTAGGTAACAATGGTCACATAACGCAAAATCTTTCAATAAATGACAGGTCATATAATTCACCACAATACAATACTCCACATTAAAAGACAACGCGATACAATGCAGTAAACACAACACAATAAAAAACATTCAATGCAACACACCAACACCACAACAAAATACAATATGATATACCACATCACATCACAACACAACACAATACACCACAAAAAAATAACAGACAACACAATGAAATACAGAAAACACACCACAATAAAAGACAGTACAACAAAACACACAGAGAACCACACCACATCACAACCAGACCACACCACACCCACACAACACCAAAACCACATCACACCCAACCACACCACATCCACACCATACCATACCACACCACACGACACCCACACCTCACCACACTACACAGTACCACACCACACCACACCACACCACACCCACACCACACCATACCATACCATACCACACCACATGACACCCACACCACACAGAACCACACTACACCACACCACAACCACACCACACCACAACCACACAACAACACAACACTGACTCTCTCTAACTCTCCTAACTGAATGGTGCTCTCTCACACCACACAACAAAACATTACAACCACACCACACCACACCACACCACACCACACCACACCCACCCCCACCACACCCACACAACCACACCACACCACACCACACCCCACTACACCCACACCACACCACACCCCACTACACCCACACCACAACCACACCACACCACACCACACCCACACCACACCACACGACAACACTGACCCCCGCCCCCTTCCCAATCCCTCCACCACACCCCACCCCTCACCCATCCTCCCCTAATTAAAAGGCGTCCGCTCTCTCCCCCCCCACCCCCCCCCCTCTTACACCCCACCACCCCGTATCCTCCCATAACGAAAAAGGGCGTTGGCTCTGTTGATATACTGTATATAGTAGTTCATAGTAGTTTAGAGTATGTATGTAGTTTATAGCAGTTTGGCTACACACCGGTATTAAAAAATCACTCTTTTCCTTCTGTTTTTCTATGTAACTCTTATATTCATACCGCATGCACTAAGGCATCCACAGAAATAAAAACCACTTTTTGTGAAAGACTAGCCTCTGACTCAAAACTCATGTGATTTTGAACAAATTTGGTAGGTTTGAAATTTTTTTATTTTTCAGCAAACACTGTACCCCCTCAGTCCTTTGTCGTCTGCTAGCTTCCTTACCGCAATATGCATGCGCGGGGTCAACGCTGTAGGAATACAGGCAAACCTCATTTGATGGTTATTTCCAACTTTCTCGTGACTACCTGGTATCGCTGTATGTCCTCAATCCAAGAACCAAGTGCACAGTGCATCATTTCATGCTTTAAAAAATCTGTGAAAATCACCAACAGTTTTTTCCACTCGCACTCTATAGAAGATACTACTTGACCCCCAAATTAATACCGGTGTGTAGCCTTTAGTTTTCCTTTGTTTGGGTAGCCTAGTTGTCGCCCATGACGGAGCTAGAGGGCGCGTGAGAGCTGCCAAGATGGCGTATGTATCAGCATGTCAATAATAAACCTGTATCCCCTCACGGTATGGCCTGCATGTGGTTTATGCAGTCATCATCATCATCATCAACCATTACACCCAGTGGTGTGTAGGGCAGCAACAAAGCGCTTCCACTCCTGCCTATCCTGGGCTAACCTAGTCACTGATCCCCAAGAGTGCTGCATGGCCTTCATCTCACTTTCCTCTCAGCTTTGGCCATCAGCATTCATACGAGTCTCACTGGACCCGGGAGGTCCTTCGCACGCAAAAGTAGAAATGTTCTCTGTTGCTGTTTCCGTAACTTCTCTTCTTTTACGGGACAGGGTTGTTAGCCCTGTGCCCAACCCTCAACCTGGAGGAAGGGTTCCACCTTAGTCGCCTCTTACGACATGCCTGGTTGGAGGGCAGGGATCCTATTCTTGCAATGCTCGCTTTGCAAGCATACCCGAGTTCCACGGGGGTGTTTATGCAGTGAGCACGAGTTATTATTAACAGGCTCACCTCGGTGGCCACTCTAGAGAAGGTGTTGTTGGAGTCGTAGGGCATCTTGCCGCCCTCAGCAGAGCAGGGCGTCTGCACCAGGGAGCTCTGGGTGTACGTGTGACTGTCCAGCAGCTCGGGGCAGTTGACGATCATCTGCACAACATGATAACAATTATACATGTATTTTTTTTTATATTTTTATATCGAGGATATATATATATATATATATATATATATATATATATATATATATAT
>CM054141.1:33241183-33243683 GCA_028751875.1 Rapana venosa
AAGAACCACCACGCCCCGCCAATGATTCGTCCCGACACAGACCTGACAGCCAATGAACAGCCAGGTGACTTTTCCCACTTTCAGCAGTGGATTGATTGGGTCAGTTTGGAAAATTTGAAATAATTTATAATAATAATAATAATAATGTATGGAATTTATATAGCGCTGAATCTTGTAAAGCAACAAATCAAAGCGCTCAGATTTTATTTCATACCACTTTAAGTCATGGCAGATTTCTCTCCGTGAAATTCGGGCTGCTCTCCCCGGGGAGAGCGGGAGAACGCGTCGCCACTTAGCGCTGCGCCACCCTTTCACCCTTTTTTTTTTCTTTTTTTTTTCTGCAGCTGTATTTGTTTCCCTATCAGAGTGGCTTTTTTCTAAGAATTTTGCCAGGGACAACTCTCTTGTTGCCGTGGGTTTTTTTACGTGCGCTAAATAATTACGTGTAACACACGGGACCTCGGTTTATCGTCTCATCCGAAAGACTAGCGCCCAGACCACCACTCATGGTCTAATGGATGGGGGAAAAATTTCCGGTCCAAACGGGGTACGAACCGCCGCACACTTCAGACCCGGACTTTTCGCTTTCTAGACAGGCGCGTTACCTCTAGACCACCGATCCACTAATAAATAATTTATGCTAGACTACGTAACGGTGAGGTTTTCTTCTACATTCTCTTCCTCCCTCCTCCCCTCCCACCCCCCCAAAAAAGGAATCCACACAAATGTAGTATCCACACAATTGATCTGAAGTTCATCAGTGGTAAGATTTTCGAATCCAACCGTTTTTTTGGCCCACCATGAAGGTAGCCGCATTCCGACTTCGGGGATGATGTCTAAACACGACAGCAGTGTGCATGATTTTTGTTTCTGCTTTTAAAAAGAAAATGTTGTCCTCCATTCCCACAGGCGCACAATGACCTACTCTTTCAAAAGGCGGAACGGGGTTTTTAACGTTTGTGCAAGGTGTTCCGCGTACGTTTGCACACGGGACCTCGGTTTATAGTCTGATCCGGAGACCTTTCGGGAAAGTAGAGCCCGCACAGGTGTTAACTCCAGCGGGGAAAAAATCCCAATGAACGGTAGTCTCGGTGGTAGCTCAAACCTTGGATCGATCCCGGCCTGTCAGCAGATCGCGAGGACGATGCTCTAACCCCAAGCTGAGGAACAATCCCCTTTAACGGGCGAAATGCCCGAGGCGGTGGCGACTCGAACCCAGGGCGTGAGATAGCGAGGGTACTGCGCAACGCTCTAACCTCCAGGGCTATCCACCCCTTCCCTCTTTCAGTTCTACTGTTCATAGCATTTTATCCCCGCCTTCCCTCCCTACACTTCTCTGTGGATTATGCCTATTGGTATGGAGATTGTGTTTTCTATAAATCATCCACATATCAACATTAGGTAAGGTAAAGGTGTCCCATAACCTATAAGGTCGTACGGGAGCAAGGCGTCAGAGACCTCACTTCTCC
Organism: Rapana venosa; assembly: GCA_028751875.1. NCBI lineage: Eukaryota > Metazoa > Mollusca > Gastropoda > Neogastropoda > Muricidae > Rapana > Rapana venosa. Next base: position 33,242,653 of record CM054141.1, read on the forward strand.
AGGGGCCAGCATATTAAGGGCGGCGCCTATCTCCTCTCCCTCGCTGTTTTACCTTCCCTGACCCTAAAGAGGGCAGGTACCCATTCACAGCTGGGTGAACTGTAGTGAAGCCAAGGCGCGCAAATGGTCACCCATCCAAGTGGTAACCACGCTCGACGCTGCTTAACCTTAGCTGGGGGAAAGCGAGTGCTCCGACCAGAGCTATCCCGTCCCCATTCAACATTCATCATTAGCCATTACAACCAGCGGTGTGTAGGGCAGCAACAAAGCGCTTCCACTCCTGCCTATTCTGGGCCAACCTAGTCACTGATCCCCAAGAGTGCTGCATGGCCTTCATCTCGCTTTCTACAGTTCTTCTCCACGTTGCTTTTGGTCTTCCTTTCTAGGCCAGGAAAACTAAGTACATACCTCGGACAAGAATCGCTGCCTTGGAACATGAGGGCCCCCATGGAGAACCACAGGGAGTTGAAGAAGGAAAACTCGTTCTTGTAGCCCGTGCGGCTGTTGGGGCTCTTGTGCCACTCGGCAGGCGAGAAGCGGCTGACTACAAACAGCGCCACACTGACTCCTATGTAGGCTACGGTGATACACAGCCAGACCTGGAGAAAGAAAGAAAGAAAGAATGAAGACATACAGATTTGATGATGATGATGGTGATGATGGTGATGGTGATGGTGTTAGTCGTAGTGATAGTGGTGGTGGTGGTGGTGGTGATGATGATTATGGCGATGGTGTTAGTCGTAGTGATGGTGGTGGTGATGATGATGATGATGATTATGGTGATGGTGATGGTGTTAGTCGTAGTGATGGTGGTGGTGGTGATGGTGATGGTGATGATGATGATTATGGTGATGGTGTTAGTCGTAGTGATAGTGATGGTAGTGGTGATGATGATGATGATGATGATTATGGTGATAGTGTTAGTCGTAGTGATGGTGGTGGTGGTGGTGATGATGATTATGGTGATGGTGATGATGATTATGGTGATGGTGATGATGATTATGGTGATGGTGTTAGTCGTAGTGATAGTG
>CM054141.1:33253683-33263683 GCA_028751875.1 Rapana venosa
TTAATGTACCCAAAAGCAAAGACACAGACAGTCACCCTATCCTCCGAGAAGAAGTGGAAACAGCAGTCAGATCGCTGAAAAAGGGGAAGTCAGCAGGGGCTGACAACATTCCAGCTGAGTTGGTCCAAGCTGGAGGGGAAGCCATGATCAGCGCCCTACTAAGAATCTGCAACAAGATCTGGCAGACAGGAAAATGGCCAACACCATGGACACAGTCACTCATCATCACCCTCCCCAAAACAGGAAATCTACAACAATGCCATAATTACCGCACAATCAGCCTCATATGCCACCCAAGCAAGGTCATGCTGCAGATAATATTGAATAGACTGAAGCCACAAGCAGAGACCATCATTGCTGAGGAACAAGCAGGTTTCAGAGCAGGGCGCAGCACAACAGAACAGATATTCAACCTCAGAATACTATGTGAGCGGTACCTTCAACATCAACAAGACCTTTACCACGTATTTATCGATTTTAAGAAGGCATTTGACAGGGTGTGGCATGCAGTTTTGTGGGCAACCATGAATTTGTACAGCATCAATGCAAACCTGATCAGAGTCATCAAACAGCTGTACAGCGAGGCCACCAGTGCAGTGTACTACAACCACAACATTGGAGAATGGTTTCGAACAACAGTTGGAGTAAGGCAGGGCTGTCTACTCTCACCCACTCTTTTCAACATCTTCCTTGAGAGAATCATGGCTGATGCACTGGAACATCATGAAGGATCAGTCAGCATTGGTGGCAGAACGATCACAAACCTCCGCTTTGCAGATGACATTGATGGAATAGCAGGATCAGAAAAAGAGCTTGCCAGCCTAACAGAACACTTGAATAAGGCCTCCATAACATACGGCATGGAAATCAGTGCAGAGAAGACCAAACTGATGACTAATAACACCAACGGCATTAGCACTGATATCAGGGTTAATGACCAGAAGCTGGAAACAGTTCAAAGCTTCAAGTACCTGGGAGCCATTGTATCAGATCAGGGATCCAAGCCAGAAGTAGTATGCAGGACTGCACAGACAATAACAGCTTTGTCAAAACTAAACACCATCTGGAGAGATAAAAATATCTCACTTATCTCCAAGATCAGACTAATGCGCTCCCTTGTCATATCCATATTTCTGTATGCCTGTGAATCATGGACCCTGACTGCAGATTTGGAGAGAAGAGTACAGGCAGTGGAGATGAGATGCTTTCGGAGACTCCTTGGCATCTCCTACAAAGACCACATAAGCAACGAAAGCGTGCATAACAGAATCCAGCAAACCATTGGACCCTATGAGAACCTTCTAACGATCGTGAAAAAGCGTAAACTTAAATGGTATGGGCATGTCACAAGATCCAAAGGACTTGCAAAGACAGTTTTGCAAGGCACTGTCCAAGGAGGAAGAAGAAGAGGCAGACCAAGGAAGAGCTGGGAGGATAACATCAGCGAATGGACAGGCCTAGAACTCAACAAAACCCTGAGAAAGGCAGAACAGAGAGAGGAATGGAGGGAACTGGTTGTTGAGTCTTTGAGGGTGCCCCCACGGTCGGCAGACTACGGGACAGATAGATAGATAGATAGTCCTTGTCATTGTCTCCTTTTATTGTTTTGCTTATAGTTATTGTTGTTGTATATCCTGATGAAGGACGTATTCATTCTTTATATTTTCAATATTTTATTGGGCTTGTTGACTGTACTTTTGAGTTCTAGTGAATGTTTTATTTCAATATCTTATTGTTGCCTGTAACAACTATGTGTAACATTTTACAATGTGTAGATGTTCATTTTCATTACTTTATAAGTTTGGCTTAAAATCTTTAAAAAGTATTTGTCTTTTTTGTCTTTGTTTTTGCTTTGTTTTGGTTTTGTGAATGTTTTTGTGTTTGTTGTTTTTGGTGTGTTTTTTCGGTTTGTTTGTTGTTGTTTTATAAGTCTTTTCCCTCTTTGTTTTGACCGTGTGAGTTTACGAGTATTGGGTTTATTCTTGAGATGTATCCCTACGGGCGGGGACTAGATATAAAAAAGCACATGAGTGCTTATTCATTATCCTCGAAATAAAAGAATTTGCTATTGTCATAAAGTAATTTGTCAATGTCATTGTCTCTATCTCTTCTCTCTCCCCCTGTATCTATGTCTTTGTTTCCCATTTTTTCGTTCTTTCTCTCGTTCTTTCTTCATTTCATTCTTTCTCTTAGTTGCTTTTTTGTTTCTATCGGTTTTTTTTTTTTCTTTCCGATCTGTCTTTTTCGTTTCGATCTGTCTTTTTGTGATTATGCTTAATGAATGAATGATCTGATTCCTTCTTCTTTCTTCTTTCTTCTTTCTTTTTTTCTTTTTCTTTCTTTCTTTCTTTCTTTCTTTCTTTCTTTCCTTCCTTCCTTCCTTTCTTTCTTCCTTCCTTCCACTCTGTCTGAGGTCCACATCTATGGAACAGATTTGACACCTGGCATCTTGATCAGCTGGGAACCATTCGTTCTGGGATGAACATACATTCAAAGGTGTGCATTAAAATCCCCCAGACAAACACAGACAGAGAGATAGACAGACCGATAGATAGATAAATAGATAGAAAGAAAGAAAGAAAGAAAGAGAGAGAGGCAAAACCAGAGAGAGACAGAGAGAGAGAGACAGATAGACAGAGACAGAGACAGAGCGAGAGAGAGAGAGAGAGAGAGAGAGAGAAGAAGAGAGAGAGAGAGAGAGAGAAGAGAGAGAGAGAGAGAGAGAGAGAGAGAGAGAGAGAGAGAGAGTCGAACAGGTCGGGAGGGAGGCCACAGATAGACAGGCAAGCAAGCATGCATAGAGGTAGGCAGGCAAGTACACACACACCACACATACACACACATGCACGTACCCCTCTCCTCCACCTCCACAACGACAAGACCAGCAACATAAAATATTACAAGATGATCAGCAAAATGTCCCACACTACCGAGCACCACACAACACGACCCCGCCACACCTCACCCCACAATATCCAACCCCATCACACCCCACCTTATCCCCACCATCCCCACCCCCACACCACTACACCCCACCCAACCACATCCCACCCCACCTCACCTCAGCTCACCCCACATTCACCACACCCCACCTCACCTCACCCATCCCCACCCCACCATCTCACCCCACCCCATCTCACCCCACCTCACCTCACCCCACCTCAACTCACATCACCCACCTCATCTCACATCACCCAACCCCACCCCACTTCACCTCACATCACCCACCCACCTCACCCCACCTCACCCCACATCACCCACCCCACATCACCCCACCTCACATCACCCACCCCACACAAACTCACCTCACATCACCCACCCCAACTCACCCCACCTCACATCACCCACCCCACCTCACCCCACCTCACCTCACATCACCCACCCCCCTCACCTCACCCCATCTCACCTCACATCACCCACCCCACCTCACCTCACATCACCCACCCCACCTCACCTCACATCACCCACCCCACCTCACCTCACATCACCCGCCCGACCTCACCTCACCTCACCCACCCCACCTCACCTCACCCCACCTCACCTCACATCACCCACCCCACCTCACCTCACCCCACCTCACCTCACATCACCCGCCCCACCTCACATCACCCGCCCCACCTCACCTCCCTCACCCCACCTCACCTCACATCACCCACCCCACCTCACCTCATATCACCCACCCCACCCCACCTCACCTCACCCCACCTCACATCACCCACCCCACCTCACCACACCCCATCTCACCCCACCCCAACTAACTCCACCTCACATCACCCACCCCACCTCACCCCACCTCACCTCAGATCACCCCCACCCCACCCCACCTCACCCCCCACCTCACCTCACCCACCCCCCCCTCAACCTCACCCCCACCTCACATCACCTCCCCCCCCCCACCTCACCCATTTACCTCACATCACCCACCCCACCTCACCTCACTCACCCACCCCTCACCACCCCCCCTCAACCTCATCTCACCCCGCCCCACCTCACCTCACCTCACATCACCCATCCCACCTCACCTCACCCCACCTCACCTCATCTCACCCCCCCCCCATCTCACCACCCCCCCCACTCACCCCCCCCCATCTCACCCCACCCCATCCCACCCCAACCTCACCTCACCCCACCTCAACCCCACCTCACATCACCCAACCCCCACCCCACCTCACCTCACATCACCCACCCACCTCACCCACCTCACCCTTCACCCCACATCACCCACCCCACACTCACCCCACCTCACATAACCCAACCCCACCCACACCGCCTCACCCACTATAACCCACCCCAACTCACCCCACCTCACATCACCCCCCCCACCTCACCCCACCTCACCTCACATCGCCCACCCCACCCCACCTCACCCCACCTCACCCACATCACCCACCCCCCTCCCACCTCACCCCACCTCACCTCACATCACCAACCCCACCCCACCCACCACCTCACCCCCACCTCACATCACCCACCCACCCCACCCCACCTCACCCTCACTCACCACACCTCACCTCACTCAACCCACCACACCTCCCCACCCAAACCCACCCAACTCACCCCCACCCCACATCACCCACCCCACCACACCCCACCTCACCCCACCTACCCACCTCACCTCCCATCACCCACCCCACCTCACCCCACCTCACCTCACCCACCTCACCCCACCCACCTCAACTCACCCCACCTCACCCCACCTCACCTCACCTCACATCACCCACCCCACCTCACCTCACCCACCTCACCCACCTCACCTCACATCACCCACCCCACCTCACCCACCCACCTCACCTCACCCACCTCACCCCACCTCACCTCACCTCACCCACCCCACCTCACACACCCTACCTCGCCCCACCTCACCCACCGCACCTCACCTCACCTCACCCACCCCACCTCACCCACCCTACCTCACCCAACCCCACCTCACCCCACCCACCTCACCTCACCCACCTCACCTCACCCCACCTCACCCACCCCATCTCACCACACCACACCCAACCTCACCCACCTCACCCCCACACCCTACCCCACCTCACCACACCCCCAACCCACCTTACCTCGCCTCACCTCACCACCCCCCACCCCACCTCACCCCCACACCCTACCCAACCTCACCAACCCCAACCCACCTGAACTCACCTCACCACCCCCACCCACCTCACCCCACCGCACCACACCCCACTCCACATCAACCACCCCACCTCACCCAACCCCACCTCACCCCCTCTCACCTCACCTCACCTCACCCCACCCCACCACACTCCACCCCACCACCACACCCCCTCTCACCTCACCCCACCTCATCACTTCCAACCCCACCTCACCTCACCTCACCCATCTTGACCACTCCCAACCTCACCACCCCACCCCACTCCATATATAATAATAATAAATAATAATAATAATAATAATAATAATAATAATAATAATAATAATAATAATAATAAATGGAATTTATAGAGCACTGACTCTTGTAAAAAAACAAACAAATCGAAGCTCTTATATCTGCAATATTGTGGAATTGAGGGAAAAGAAGGTCCAGAGGACACTAAAGCTGGCTACCTCTCTGATCTTCTGCATGATGTTGGCCCCATGCATCCACGGCACGGGTGGCCGGGTGGTGCAGGGAATACCCCGGGTACGGTTGTAGTTGTAGACAACTCGACGCCGGAAGATCCACCGGAACACATCCGGGTCGTCGTCCATCATACCGGAAATGCCCTTTTCTATCAAGGTCAGAGCGTCCAAGGTCAAGGCTGCTGTCACCTGCAGGGGGTGGTATGTTTAAAAAAGAAAGAAAGAAAGACAGAAAAGTATGTATAGTTTTTATGTTGTTGAAGCGTTCGTATAATATGTGAACCTGACAGTAAGATTTATAGTTCTATTTCTTTGCACGCAATTATGATTCATATAAACCTATAAGATAAAGCATTTATTTGTCATCATAACGATTAACATACAGCTATAAAATAAAAGGATTTATGTGCTATGAAAATAGTTATTGTTGGTTTCGTTTACCTGCTGTTTTACTAGGAGCTCTGCTAATATCTCCTGTGTTATCACAAGGAACTTCCTCTGTGTGTGTGTATGTGTGTGTGTGTGTGTGTGTGTGTGTGTGTGTGTGTGTGTGTGTGTGTGCGTGTTTGTGAATGTGTGTGTGTGTGCCTGTGTGTGCCTGTGTGTATGTGTTTATGTCTGTATATCTGTTTATGTGTCTGTGTCTGGTATGCGTATATCTCTCTATCTGTGAGAGAGAGAGAGAGAGAGAGAGAGAGAGAGAGAGAGAGAGAGAGAGAGAGAGAGAGAGAGAGAGAGAGAGAGAGAGAGTACCTGTGTGTCTGTGTATCTGTGTTTGTCTGTGACTGTATCTATCTATCTATCTATCTATCTATCTATCTATCTATCTATCTATCTATCTATCTATCTATCTATCTATCTATCTATCTATCTATCTATCTATCTATCTATCTATCTATCTATGTGTGTCTGTATCTGTGTGTATGTATGTGTCTGTGTATCACCGTACTCGTATCTCTGCACCTGTGTCAGTGACTCTGTATAAGTGTGTGTGAGTGAGTTTATACGCAGCAATCTACTCATCAGCACGAACGTGTCCACTCTGGTGGTCACCTCACCGGCAAAGGATGGACGTCGCTCTCCCTCAGGTTGCGGTAGCCCCTGATTCCTTGGGCGGTCAGGAAGGTACGTCTGAGGTCCTGAGCACTTCGCTGCCTCTTGTCCAGCAGCTGAAACCCCGTCACGTTCACGCCACCGTGCCGGTACCGGGACAGGTTCAGCCGTTTGAAATCCTGACAACAAACAAACAAGGAAAGGAAAAGATAAAATGAGAAAAGAAGGACACTGCTTACCAATCCTGCTCCCTCTTCTAAAAAAAAGGAAAAAAAGAGAGAAAAAGAAAAAAAGGAAAAGAAAAAAAGAAAAAAAGAAAGAAAAAGAAAAAAAAGACACTGTCTACTAATCCTGCAATAAAAAAAAGAAAAAAATACCCTGTCTACCAATCCTGCCAATAAAAAGGAAAAAAATGACAAAGGAAAAAAAAAAAGACACTACCTACTCATCCTGCACCCCCCCAAAGGAAAATACAAAGAATAAGAAAAAAAGAAGACACTGCTTACCAATCCTGCAAAAAAAAGAAAGAAAAAAGACACTTCCTACCAATCCTGCAACCCCCCCCTCCCCCAAAAAAAACCCAACCAAAAAAGAAAAAAAGAAAAAAGAAAAAGAAAAAAGAAGAAAAAGAAAAAGACACTGCCTATCATTCTTGCAAAAAAAAAGAAAAAAAAGAAAAAGAAAAATAAGTAAAAACCAAAGACACAGCCCACTCCCCTCTCCCTCCTCACCTCCCCATCTCTCCCCCTGAAAGAAAACTCCAATAATGACGGCGGTATTTGTGTAGGTATAGCTATAGCTACAGGGAACAGTACAAGGAGGGAGATGAAGAGACAGACAGAGAAAACGATGAGAGTACAGCATCAGAGAGTGGACTGGCCTTGAGTGGAACGATTTGCTATGGAAAGCAGAGGACCCCAGGGAGTGGAAGAAGCTGGTTATAAAAACCTTTATTGGTGCCCCCACGGTTCATTGGTCTACGGGATAGGTGAAGGTGAAGGAAGAAAACTATAGTACAGGTAGGTATAGCACAGGTAGGTATAGCACAGGTAGGTACAGCACAGGTAGGTATAGCGCAGGTAGGTATAGCACAGGTAGGTATAGCATAGGTAGGTATAGCACAGGTAGGTACAGAACAGGTAAGTACAGCACAGGTAGGTATAGCACAGGTAGGTATAGCACAGGTAGGTATAGCACAGGTAGGTACAGCACAGGTAGGTACAGCACAGGTAGGTACAGCACAGGTAGGTATACTACAGGTAGGTATAGCACAGGTAGGTATAGCACAGGTAGGTATAGCACAGGTAGGTACAGCACAGGTAGGTACAGCACAGGTAGGTACAGCACAGAAAGGTACAGCACAGGTAGGTATACTACAGGTAGGTACAGCACAGAAAGGTACAGCACAGGTAGGTATAGCACAGGTAGGTATAGCACAGGTAGGTACAGCACAGGTAGGTGCAGCACAGGTAGGTAAAGTACATGTATAGCACAGGTAGGTACAGCACAGGTAGGTATAGCACAGGTATAGCACAGGTAAGCATAGCAAAGTAGGTATAACACAGGTAGGTACAGCACATGTAGGTACAGCACAGGTAGGTATAGCACAGATAGGTATAGCACAGGTAGGTATAGCACAGGTAGGTGTAGCACAGGTAGGTACAGCACAGGTAGGTAAAGTACAGGTAGGTATAGCACAGATAGGTATAGCACAGGTAGGTACAGCACAGGTAGGTGTAGCACATGTAGGTACAGCACAGCTAGGTATAGCACAGATAGGTATAGCACAGGTAGGTACAGCACAGGTAGGTGTAGCACAGGTAGGTACAGCACAGGTAGGTACAGCACAGGTAGGTATAGCACAGGTATAGCACAGGTATAGCACAGGTAGGTATAGCACAGGTAGGTACAGCACAGGTAGGTATAGCACAGGTAGGTACAGCACAGGTACAGCAAAGTAGGTATAGCACAGGTAGGTATAGGACAGGTAGCTATAGCACAGGTAGGTACAGCACAGGTAGGTACAGCACAGGTAGGTACAGCACAGGTACAGCAAAGTAGGTATAGCACAGGTAGGTATAGCACAGGTAGCTATAGCACAGGTAGGTACAGCACAGGTAGGTACAGCACAGGTAGGTACAGCACAGGTAGGTACAGCACAGGTAGGTATAGCACAGGTAGGTATAGCACAGGTAGCTATAGCACAGGTAGGTACAGCACAGGTAGGTATAGCACAGATAGGTACAGCACAGGTAGGTACAGCACAGGTAGGTATAGCACAGGTAGGTATAGCACAGGTAGGTACAGCACAGGTAGGTATAGCACAGGTACAGCACAGGTAGGTATAGCACAGGTATAGCACAGGTAGGTATAGCAAAGTAGGTATAACACAGGTAGGTACAGCACAGGTAGGTATAGCACAGGTAGGTATAGCACAGGTATAGCACAGGTAGGTACAGCACAGGTAGGTATAGCACAGGTACAGCACAGGTAGGTATAGCAAAGTAGGTATAGCACAGGTAGGTATAGCACAGGTAGGTATAGCACAGGTAGGTACAGCACAGGTAGGTATAGCACAGGTAGGTACAGCACAGGTAGGTACAGCACAGGTACAGCTCAGATAGGTATAGCACAGGTAGGTATAAACAGGTAGGTATAGCACAGGTAGGTACAGCACAGATAGGTACAGCACAGGTAGGTATAGCACAGGTAGGTTCAGCGCAGGTATAGCACAGGTAGGTACAGCATAGGTATAGCACAGGTAGGTATAGCACAGGTAGGTACAGCACAGGTATACTTCTACCCTAGGAACGAAAAGAAAAGCAAATCTTTTTGTTGTTTCGTTCCTAGAATACAGCTCCGAGGCTCACCAATGGACAGATTATATATTTTTTGCTCACCATGAAAGGTAGCTGTATTCCGGCTTTCTGGGGACGTGTAGGTATGAGGACATAACCAGTGTTCTAATGATGACACAACATTTATCAGAGGATAATGATGACAGCGCAGCACTCGTTACATGAATGTAGTGATAAAGGAATGTATGTGAATAATCATTATGTATCTTTTGAATGAAACTTGGATAGAGCAAGAGAAAAAAAGACGAAGAATTGCAAAGAATAATAATAATTGCGAAGCAGAGGAATTGTGAAGAAGAAGGAGGAGGAAGAGGAAGAGGAGGAGGTGGAGGAAGAGCAGGAACAAGAAGAGGAAGAAGAGACAGAGGAGGAAGAGGAGGAAGAGGAGGAGGATGAAGAGAGAGAGAGAGAGAGAGAGAGAGAGAGAGAGAGAGAGAGAGAGAGAGAGAGAGAGAGAGAGAGAGAAAGAGAGAAAGAGACAGAGACAGAGACAGAAAGGGAGAGGGACA
>CM054141.1:33268683-33271183 GCA_028751875.1 Rapana venosa
CTTCTTCTTCTTCTTCTTCTTCTTCTTCTTCTGCTCAGACAGTAACTATTGTTGTCTGTCATATGAACGAAAATGCGTTGCACTGCCGTTAAGCGCCTGACAAGTCAGGCCCAGTGCTTCAACATTCGGCATGGGAGAGAACTGTTGTCTTTTAAAGTCTCTCTAGAGAAAAAGACAGGAGAATAGACGTGTGCTTAATGGGAGAGAAAAGAGAATGAAAATGGCAAAAGAAAGAATCAATAAATAACAAAGAAACAAATAAAAACAGAGGAAAAAATAAAGAAAGGAAGAAAAGAAACAGAAAGAAGGAAAAAGAAAGAAATGGTTGAATGAAAGAAAAAATATCAATACTTATGTTGTCCTTGGAAATAAAAGATCGCCACCACCAACACCACCACCACCCCAACCACCGCAATCATCCTCCTCGTCAGCTTCATCTCTGTCTGTCTGTCTGTCTGTGTGTTTGAATCTTTCTCTCTCTCTGTCTGTATGTCTGTCTGTCTGTCTCTCTCTTGTTTGCTCGCTCGCTCGATCACTGTGTGTGTGTGTTACAGAATACAAACGTGTACACATACACACACAAACATACACATACACACACACACGCACACACACACACACACACATCAACAAGTCCACGTACACTCTCTGTCTGTCTGTCTGTCTTTCTGTCTGTTTCTCTCTCTTGTTTATTCTTTTTTTCTCTCATTTTTTCAAACTCTTGATTTTCTTTTTCTCTTGTCTTCGTCGTTTTACGTGTTTCTGGAGTCATTCGTCTTTCCTATTCCTGTTCTGTTTCTTTCTCGTTTTTGCATTCCTCTTTCTGTTTTTGGTGGGTTTTTTTTTTCATCCTTCAGATATTTTCTTTCTTGTTTTCAGTCCTCTTGTGTTTATTTATTCTTTCTTTTTTTCTTTTCATTGTCGTCGTCGTTGTTGTTTTCGGCAAAGGCAGTTGAGTCAGTGTGGCCACAGCACATTCCTCACCACACGTTGACGGTGAAGTGCCCTGCAACTGTCTGCTGCTTCTGATATCCACCGCCTGCCTGGCAATTCTGACCTTTCTAGTTTGTTCTCTCTTTCCTTCCTTCTAGCTTTGTCTGTCTGTATGCTTGTGTGTGTGTGTGTGTGTGTGTGTGTGTGTGTGTGTGTGGTGTGTTTTGTGGTGTGTGTGTGTGTGTGTGTGTGCGCGCGCGCACGTGTGAGATGAGTGTGTGTGTGTGTGGTGTGTGTGTGTGTGTGTGTGTGGTGTATGTGTGGCGTTGTGTTGGGTGTGTGTATGTGTTGTAGCGCGCGTGTGTGCGTGTGTGTGTGTATGTGTGTATGTGTGTGCGTGCTTACCTGTCTATTAAAAGTTTGTCATTATTTCCCCCCCACAATACAAACGTAAGCACACATATCCACCACTTACTGTACTATCTAGAAATGAAGATTCGACTTACACACACACACAATTTTCTGAAAACTCCCTTAGAAGCATATTCAATCATTTGAATTTGTCATTTGATATTGCAAAAGGTCTCTGGCGTAGTCCTATAGGGCATTTATTATAGTCTCATTAACGTTAGTAAATTAATTTTTTTTTAATTGTACCTTTTACTTTGCACGGTTTCTTTTCATGATTAGACTACTTTCCCCCCGCATATTTTTCAGTAGGGCCTCCACCACCACCTCAATTCTCACACACTCCTTATATATTTTTTTTCTCGTCTAATATCACTGAGAGTGAACAGACGTAAAATCGAAGACAACAACAACAACAACAGCAACAACAACACACTCACTTCCCATAGACTGAGAAGCATATCACCCGTGACTAGCGAACAAACACAGTAGAAGTATTGGTGACTTTCGATCAATATGAAACCGGTTCTGTTTTCTTTCTTTGTCTTTTTGCCATTTTTGTTTTTCTTTCTTTCTTCCTCCTTTCTTTTTTCTTTATTTCCTTCCTTCCTTTCTTTCTGATTGACCCATCTCTCTCTCTCTCTCTCTCTCTCTCTCTCTCTCTCTCTCTCTCTCTCTCTCTCTCTCTCTCTCTCTCTCGGGACGACGTGACGGGACGAGAACTGAACGGGTGTGCTGTTAGTAAGCTGCTGCAAATTTTTGCATTTTAGCTTCAAAATGTCAGTTACTGGCCTTCCAGCTACTGTAATAACAACTTTAAACGCCCTGCTGATCGACAACGTCGTATCGAGTTGGAAAGTCGCGGGGGAGAGCGGCAGTGTTGTGTTCGTCTTGCGAATGAAGCCAGCTGACAAGCCAGTGTCAACAGAAATGGCGGACCCGGTGCTGAACCGTAACTCCGTGTTCAGTACTATCGCAAGAAACCCCTTGTCAAAGACGTCGCGATGTTCAAAGAAGTAGACAACACCAAGAAAGACAGGCAAGTCGCCAATGTGACAATAACAGTGTCTTGGAAGAGCCGGTCTTGTGTAACATTGACTCCCTGCTCGATGTGGAAACAGAAGGAAAACAAACCAGTGTGTACACAGAACTATGTGTC
>CM054141.1:33276183-33286183 GCA_028751875.1 Rapana venosa
CTTCCTTCCTTTCTTTTTTCCTTCTTTTCTTTCTTCCTTCATTCCTTCCTTCCTTCCTGCCAGCCTGCCTGCCTTCCTTCCTCCCTTTCTTCCTTTCTTTCTAATTTTCTTTCTTTCTTTCTTTCCTTCTTTCTTCCTTCCTTCCTTCCTTCCTTTCTTTCTTTCTTTCTTTCCTTCCTTCCTTCATTTCTTTATTTCTCTCTCCCTTCCTTTCTGCCTTCCTTTCATTCATTCATTCATTCATTCATTCATTCATTCATTCATTCATTCATTCATTCATTCTTTCTTTCTTTCTTTCTTTCTTTCTTTCTCCCTTCCTTTCTGCCTTCCTTTCATTCATTCATTCATTCATTCATTCATTCTTCCTTTCTTTCTTTCTTTCCTTCCTTCCTTCTTCCTTCCTTCCTTCATTCTTTCTTTCCTTCCTTCCCTTCTTTTTGTAGTGCCGCTTCTTCTTCTGCGAGGTAGGTGACAACAAGATGTCTGTTGTTCAACATAGAATAAGAAAGGAAAGAAAATGAGGAAGACCGGGGTGGGGGTGGTGGTGCGTTGAGGGGGGGGGGAGGAGGGGGAGGAGGGGGTTGTGATGGGGGAGAAGGAAAGAAAAGAAACATTCTCAGTGCAAGAGAACTTTTTGTTTGGATGTTGTTGTTCTTTTTAGGATAGTGCTTGTTGAAAAAGCAGCGACAAGTTACAATGAAAGTTAGATTTTCTCGAAAGACAACCCCCCCTAATCCCTCCCCCCAGGTATTCCCCCCAACTCCCCCCCCAAACCCCCCCCCCACTATCTATCTATCTATCTATCTATCTATCTATCTATCTATCTATCTATCTATCTATCAATCAATCTATCAATCTATCTATCTATCTATCTATCTATCTATCTATCTATCTATCTATCTATCCATCCATCCATCCATCCATCCATCTATCCATCTATCCATCCATCCATCCATCCATCCATCCATCTATCTATCTATCTATCTATCTATCTATCTATCTATCTATCTATCTATCTATCTATCTATCTATCTATCTATCTATCTCTCAACAGCAAGCTAATGACTGGTTTTTGTCATTCTGTTTTCTCATTTTATTTTTTTCCTCCCAAATCATTCATTTCCCTTTCTTTCTTCCTTCCTTCCTACTTTCTTTGTTTCTTCCTTCCTTCCTTCCTTGCTTTCTTCATCAATATATTGCTCTCCAACCGTTTCATTTCCGGTGTACATGTGGGACCCAAAAGCTTTATTTCCGTAGAAACATTTTTGATATTTGAGTTCTAGACTTTATATTTTTGTTTGTTTATTTGTGATCATATTTTTGTTCTCTCTCTCTCTCTCTCCTCTCTCTCTCTCTCTCTCTCTCTCTCTCTCTCTCTCTCTCTCTCTCTCTCTCTCTTAATTCTAGTTTTTCTGTCTTTGTTCTTATTCCCCGTGTCCATGTTTACATCTATTCTTTTTTCAAAAACTTTCTTTTTTTACTCCCCTTCCCCCTCCCCTTCATATCTTCAGTTTTTTTTCTCCTACTATCGTTTTCTTCATTTTTCTTTGTTTTCGTTTGTAGTTCGGCATCTGTTTTCTTGCTATTGTCTTTGGGTGCCCCCCTCTCTTTCTTCAGTTTAAAAAAACAACAACCCTCTCCTGTTTCATTTCTTATACTTTCCAGAACACGACACTTCATTTCCTGACACAGGGGGCAGGAATAGCCTAGCGGTTACAGCGTTGCGCTCGTGATCTGACGGCCCGGGTTCGAGCCACCACCGAGGCACCCGTTTTAGCGAAGTTTTCTTCTGGAGTTAACACCAGTACCGACTCTACTCCCCCGAAAGTCCTTTGGATAATAAATAATAATGTATGGAATTTATATAGCGCTGAATCTTGTAAAGCAACAAATCAAAGCGCTCAGATGACAGGATTTTTAATTTGTATTTATTTATTTATTATTTTATATCGAGTGGAATGGAAAAAGCACTCATATGCTTTTTTACATCCAGTCCCCGTGTGTATGCGGTTTTGTAAATTTTGTCATCTGTTCCAACCGGCACACAATGGCCTACTCTTTCGAAAAGCGGAACAGGATTTAAAGTGTGAGCAAGATGTTCTGCATGCGTTCGTACACGGGGCCTCGGTTTATAGTCTCATCCTTGGAAGAGTAGGCCATTGTGTGGGGATAGGAACGAGATAATAATAATAATAATAATGTATCGAATTTATATAGCGCTGAATCTTGTAAAGCAACAAATCAAAGCGCTCAGATTTTATTTCATACCACTTTAAGTCACGGCAGATTTCTCTCCGTGAAATTCGGGCTGCTCTCCCCGGGGAGAGCGGGAGAACGCGTCGCCACTTAGCGCTGCGCCACCCTTTCACCCTTTTTTTTTTTTTTTTTTTTCTTCCTGCAGCTGTATTTGTTTCCCTATCAGAGTGGCTTTTTTCTAAGAATTTTGCCAGGGACAACTCTCTTGTTGCCGTGGTTTTTTTTACGTGCGCTAAATAATTACGTGTAACACACGGGACCTCGGTTTATCGTCTCATCCGAAAGACTAGCGCCCAGACCACCACTCATGGTCTAATGGATGGGGGAAAAATTTCCGGTCCAAACGGGGTACGAACCGCCGCACACTTCAGACCCGGACTTTTCGCTTTCTAGACAGGCGCGTTGCCTCTAGACCACCGATCCACCAAAGATGACAAAATTAAAGGAAAAAAACCCCACCCAGCATGCACACAGGTGCTGTGTTTAGTTATCGTCCCTGAACTCGGTATGTGGTTGCCTTAGTTGGGGGTAAAAAACCCCAAACAAACAAGAACGGTCGCATACGTAAAATCTCACCATTGGTGAACCTTGGAGCTCTAGCCGAAGAACGAAAAAAAAGAAAGGTGAGAATATGCTTTTCTATTGTTTATGCTTTATTTTGCTTTATTCTGTCTGTTTGCTGTCTGTCTGTCTGTCTGTCTGTCTTTCTGTCTGTCTGTCCATCTGTCTGTCTGTCTGTCTGTCTGTCTTTTTTTCTTTGTTTTCTTCTTTCTTCCTTCCCTTTTTTTCTTTCTTCCTTTTTTTCCGTAATTTCTTTCTTTCTTTCTTCTTCTTTCTTTCTTCTTTCTTTTTCTTTCTTTTCTTTCTTCTTTCTTTCTTTCTTTCTTTCTTTCTTTCTTTCTTTCTTTGTTTCTTTCTTTCTTTCTTTCTTTCCTTCCTTCCTTTCTTTCTTCCTTTCTTCCTTCCTTTCTTCCTTCCTTTCTTTCTTTCTTTCTTTCTTTCACTTTTCTTTCTTTCTTTCTTTCTTGTGCGTTTATTCATTCTGGCTGTCTTTCTGTTTCTCTGTCTTTCTTTCTTTTCTTCTGTTTTTCTTTTTTGCGGGTTTATTAACTCATTCTGTCTGTCTGTCTATCTTTCTTTCTGTCTGTCTGCCTTTCATTTTATCTTTCATTTTGAATTCCTATTTCTTTTCTTTATTTTTCCCCGCTTCCCCGAATCTGTTTTTGTGTCCTTTTTTAATACAAAAAAATGTTAGTTGTTTTATTACTTCTTCTTTTTCCCCTTTATTCAATATTTCCTTCTGTCTATTTTATTTCTGTTACCCCATTGTTTCTGTTCGTTTTCTCACCTACTGTGAATTTCGTGCCGTCTTTATTCGTGTTGTATTTCTGATTCATACAATGGTGATTTCCCCTTCGACATTTTTCCTCTCTATACATTGATCTTTCAGAGTAGGAAAGTTCGTTTTTGAAACGGTTTTTGTTCATTTGTTACTTTTGCATGTCTTTTATTATGTTTTTTATTTTTTAAAATGTTTGTCGGTGTTTCTTATCCGAATTTGTCTGTCTGTGTTTATCTCTCTCTCTCTCTGTTTCTTTGTTTTACTCTATCTTTCCTTCTGTCTACTGTTCTGTCTGTGTTTTATCTCTCTCTCTGTTTCTTTGCTTCTACTCTATCTTTCCTTGTGTCTACTGTTCTGTCTGTCTGTCTGTCTGTCTCTGTTTATCTCTTTCTCTCTCTCTTTGTTTATACTCTATATTTCCTTCTGTCTACGGTTCTCTCTGTCTGTCTTGTCTGTCTGTCTGTTTATCTCTTTCTCTCTGTCTCTTTGTTTCTTTGTTTATACTCTATCTTACCTTCTGTCTACTGTTCTCTCTCTGTGTCTGTCTGCCTCTGTTCATCTCTTTCTCTCTGTCTGTCTGTCTCTCTCTTTGTTTATATTCTATCTTTCCTTCTGTCTATTTACCTGTTTACTGTTCTCTCTGTCTGTCTCTGTTTATCTCTTTCTCTGTCTGTCTGTTTCTCTCTTTGTTTATACTCTATCGTTCCTTCTGTCTATTTACCTGTCTACTGTTATCTCTGCCTGTCTGTCTGTCCCCTCTCCTCCTCTCCCTCCCTACCCCCCCCCCCCCCCCTTTCCTCTGTCTTTTCTTCCATTCTGTTTGTCTGGCCTTCTATCTCTCTCTCTCTCTCTCACTAACTCGCTCTGTCTTTGTCTCTGCCTGTCTGTCTGTCTGTCTATATATCTGTCTGCCTGCCTCCCTGTTTGTATGTATCTGTCTGTCTCTGTCTGTCTGTATATCTGTCTGTCTGTCTCTGTTTGTGTGTTCTTTTTATATGTCCTTGTTTTTCTGCGTCTGGCTTTTGCTTCTGTACATCAGTACCTTGCTCTCTTCTTGTTCTTGTTCTTGTTCTTCTTGTTCTTGTTCTTGTTCTTCTTCTTGTTCTTCTTCTTCTTCTTTCTTCTTCTTCTTCTCTTCTTCTTCTTCTTCTTCTTCTTCTTCTTCTCTTCTTCTTCTTCTTCTTCTTCTCTCCTCTTCCTTCTACCCCTCCTCTCCTCCTCCTCCTCTTTCTTCTCGATTTTTCGTTTTTAACTCTTCAATCTAGTTTTCAACGCGTCTGTTTTATTTCCGTTTACATCTCAGAGAAGGGCAGTTCATTTCCGACCCTGTTTGTAAAACTTTTTTCCCCCTCTGTCCTTCCTTTTGTTCTTTTGTCCTGGCTTTTTACCCCCCCACCCCTTCTCTGTCTGTCTGTCTGTCTGTCTGTCTCTCTGTGTCTCATCTCATCCCTTTCAAGGGGATATTTTCTCTTGGAGTTAACATCAGTGCAGACTCCACTCTCCCCAAAAGTCCTTCGGATGAGACTATATACCGAGGCCCCGTGTGCGAACGCTCGCAGAACATCTTGCGCACACGTTAAATCCTGTTCCGCTGTTCGTAAGAGTAGACCATTGTGTGCCGGTGGGAACAGACGACAAATTTACAAAACTGCATACAGACGGGGACTGGATGTAAAAAAGCACATGTGCTTATTCCATTATCCTCGATATAAAAGAATAAAATAAAATAAAATCCATAAGAAAATCTCTATCTCTCACTTTCTGTCTTTCTTTCTGTCTGTTGATTTCTTTCTTGATTTGTTTGTTTGTTTGTTTATTTTTCTTTCTTTCTTTCGTTCTTTGTTTTTTGCTTCTTTCTTTCTTGGCTTTCTCCATTTCTGTCTGTCTCACTGCTCGTCTGTCTCAATATCAGTCCTTTGTTTTTGTGTTCTCTCTGTCTCTCTCTGTCTGTCTGTCTGTCTCTTCAGTCTGCCCTCCCTCTGTATGTCTAAGCTCCTACCGCTTCTTTGTTTACTGTCTCTCCCTACTCCACCTCTTATTTTGTAATCACACACACACACTTACACAAACACACACACACATTATCCATTATCCTCGACATACATAAAAGTAAAAACAAACGAATAAATAAGTAAATAAAACATACATACATCAACTTCAGATGCTTAAAGGACACAAGTAGTAGACAGGTGTGTTTCGTTTTCAAGAGGAATGTTTCTGTCCTTCCATACACAGAACAGTCACACTGGGGAAAAACAAGGCTGAATATTCATAGACACACCACCGGAGAGCGGACCATCTGAAGAAAAAACCCACAGAAAAGTGGAGAGCCATAAGCAGAGAAATATTGTATTTATTTTTTCTTATTTTATTTATTTACTCTTTTATTTCGAGGATGATGGAATAAGCACTCATTTACTTTTTTATTTTTTAACATCCAGTCCCCGTGTGTAATGCAGTTTGGTAAATTTTGTCATCCGTTTTGCAGTGAGAGGGTCAGATTCGAGATCTAAAGTAATCTGGGGAAGCAGGGATATTTACATCCAGCTGCGCTGATCATTTGAGGAGATTCCTCCACATCCCCCTCTTCCACGCCACCCTTTACCTCCTGCCCATGTGGTTGACATTGTTTTGGTCCTCCTCCTTCTTCTTCTCCTCCGCCTCCCCCTCCTCCGCCTCCTCCTTCTTCTCCTCTTCCTCCCCCCTCCTCCTCCTCCTCCTCCTCCTCCTTCTTCTTCTTCTTCTTCTTCTTCTTCTTCTTCTTCTTCTTCTTCTTCTTCTTCTTCTTCTTCTTCTTCGTCGTCGTCGTCGTCGAACGCTCTGACAGCAACCGTTGTTGACTATCATACGACCGAAAATGCGTTGCGCTGCCGTTAAGAGCCTCGCAAATCAGGCCCAGCGCATCCGATTCGGCATGGGTAGAGAAATGTCATCTTTTAAGTCTTTGATTCTATTCTCCAGAAAGACTATAGAGAGGTGATTTGTGCAAACACATGCATGAAATCTTGCCAACATGATAAAAAAATCCATTCCATCTATCGTGGAAGAGTATGCAGTTATGGCTAGTTGTTTGGATGATACGACCATGTCTGTTTTATTTTCAGTGTTGTGCATCAATGACTACTACCCCTGGAAGACCAAGAAGACAAGAGAGAAAAGGCACACTCCATCTTTTATATTTTTTTCATTTTTCCTTCTGTATTCCTATATCACTCTTGCATTAGTACCGCATGTAGTGAAGCATCAACAGAAATAAAAGCCACTTTGGGGGTAAAAGACTAGTATCTGATCCAAGACTTGTGTGATTTCGCACGGATTTGGTAGCTTTGAAATAAATTTTTTCCCCAGCAAAAACTGTACCCCCACAGTGCACCGTCTAGCTTCCTAACCACAATATGCATGTGAGGGGTCCATACCTTAGGAACACAAGCAATTTTTATTTGATGATTGATAATTTCTACCTTTCTCAAGACTTCTTGATATTGCTCTATGTTCTCGATCCCCCCCCCCCCCCCCCAAACAAGTGCACAGAATATTTTTTTCCTACTTTAGAAAAACAAACTTTGTGAAAATGAGCAACATTTTTTTTCCCATCTGACTAGCACGCTATAGAAGATACTCCTTGACACGGAAGCTAAAGGTGGATTCTAACCAAACCGGAGACAATACGTTCCTGCATTAGCTTGCGGGTCATGTAGTACCTTATACAGGGTGCAAGTCGGTAAAATTTTTGGTGATTTTTACAGATTTTTTTAAAGTATGAAAAAAATGCAATGTGTATTTATTTTTGGGATTAGGGACAATGAGTAATATCAGGTAGTCACGAGAAAGTTGGAAAGGATCATCAATTAAGGATTGTTTGTGTTCCTAGAGTGATGACCCCGCGCATGCATATTGTGGTAAGGAAGCTAGCAGACTGAGAGGGTACAGTGTTTGCTGAAAAAAATTCAAACCTACCAAATTTGTGCAAAATCACACATGAGTTTTGAGTCAGAGGCTTAATCTTTCATAAAAAAGTGGTTTTTATTTCTGTGGATGCCTTAGTACGTGCGGTATGAATATGAGAGTTATATAGAAAAACAGAAGGAAAAGTGCTAATTTCTAAAGCAGGAGTGTAATCTAAAATGGCTGACCAAAAACAGACATACGTCATAAGAGGCAATAAGGGCAAGCGAAATTAAATCCCCCCTCCTCTCTCTCTCTGGAATGACAGAAAGTGTCGGTTTTGCTGAGAGGTAATTAATTAGCGGGTTTCTCTTTCCTATCTTTCTTGTTATGCTGACTTTTTTTTTCTCGGAAGGTTTTTGAAAATATTTTATTTTTTTGTCTGGAATATTTACTTTATGTTTTGCATTCTATCAAAAATAACTGCAAGATAGGTCATGAAAGAGGAGTGCTGCTTTTTTATGGCGTGTTTAAAACAACAACAACAACAACAATACCTTTCGTCACACAGGCAAGGTTAGGCATTGTGTGTGTGTGTGTGTGTGTGTGTGTGTGTGTGTGTGTGTGTGTGTGTGTTATTTTGTAAGAAACACAGAGAAAAAGAAGAAGAAGAAGAAGAAGGAGAAGAAGAAGAAGAAGAAGAAGAAGAAGGAGAAGAAGAAGAAGAGAAGAAGAAGAAGAAGAAGAAGAAAGAAGAAGAAGAAGAAGAAGAAGAAGAAGAAGAAGAAGAGAAGAAGAAGAAGAAGAAGAAGAAAAAGAAGAAGAAAAAGAACAAGAAGAAAGAGAAGAAGAAAAAGAACAAGAAGAAAGAGAAGAAGAAAAAGAACAAGAAGAGAGAGTGGCATACATGAAAATCAAGCACACACACGCACCACACACACACACACACACACACACACACACACACACACACACACACACACACACACACACACAGAGACACACACACACACAGAGACACACACACACACACACACACACACACACACACACACACACACACACAGACACACTCACGCGCTTACATCTTCATTCATATCACAGACTCATTTCTCCCTAGACATCTCAGAGAGCGGTGATAAAACACCTCACACCTTTCAGACTCCGATGCAACACTCCAAGGATTTTCCTCATCATCCGGGGTCAGTTCTGCAACTTTGAAGTTGTATGTAGAAGAGACCCCTTACCCCCCCCCCCCCCCATCTCTCTCTCTCTCTACCTCTCTCTCTCTCTCCCTCCTTCCCTCTCTCACTCTCTCTCTGTCTCTCTCCCTTTCTCTCTCTCTCTCTCTCTCCTCTCTCTCTCTCTCTCTCTCCTCTCTCTCTCTCTCTCTCTGTTCTCTGTCTCTGTTGGAATCACAGAACCAGAGTTATTTTGATCATTCCCAGTGGAGGACAGTTTTTGGTGGGGTTTTTTTTGGTAGTTTTTTTTCTTTGGAAAGCATCTTTCCTGATTAGAATAAATGACATTATTTTTTTTTTTGGAGCGGATCTGAATATAATGTCTGTTTTTCGAGCGTGAGCGTCTATGTGAGTGCATGGGTTTTTATTATTTTTATTTTTTACTTTATTCTTTTATATCGAGGATAATGGAATAAGCACTCATGTTCTTTTTTACATCCAGTCCCCGTGTGTATGCGGTTTTGTAAATTCTGTCATCTGTTCCCACCGGCACACAATGGCCTACTCTTTCGAAAAGCGGAACAGGATTTAACGTGTGCGCAAGATGTTCTGCATGCGTTCGCACACGGGACCTCGGTTTATAGTCTCCTCCGAAGGTTTGAAGATACATGCGTGCGTGCGTGCGTGCGTGTGTGTGTGTTTATGTGTGCTCACACTCGTGTGCGTATGCACACACACATACGCGCACCCCCCTCTTACACACAGATGTATGTACATACACGTATATACCCGTGCACATAGGTACCTGTAAGAGTCTTGCAACAATGAAAAAAAAAAGCATGTGTCCTAACGAATAAAGAGAAAATAAAAGGCCGAGGTTAAGACACAAAGAAAATGAATGAAAGTTCATGTCAGAAAAAAGACATCAAGAAAACCAGTTTTGCCCAACATTCAACGATCCCGACAGAAACCACCAAATTACAGGCTTTTCTAGAATGATCATTGAGTTCTCTGGTGAGGTCTTGTAATCTGTGACCTTTCTTTGATCTTTTAAATATCTAAAAAAAAAAAAGTTCAGGTCTCTTTCTGTGGAAAGGGAGGGAGTCGGGGGTGGGTGGGTGGTGGGGGTGGATGGGG
Source organism: Rapana venosa (assembly GCA_028751875.1). NCBI lineage: Eukaryota > Metazoa > Mollusca > Gastropoda > Neogastropoda > Muricidae > Rapana > Rapana venosa. Next base: position 33,285,985 of record CM054141.1, read on the forward strand.
TAGGGGGTTGAAGCCACCTCGTATGCACTGCGTGTAACTTGACAATTTCCCCCCCCCCCCCCATCCCCCCCACTAAATTGTTAGTACGATTCTGAATCTTCCAAATCTGTAGACATTTCAGAGATTGAGATTCTGTGACGTAATTATACTTCATCTTCAATCTTTGTAGGAAGACACGCAGATTCAGGTGTGCTAAAAA
>CM054141.1:33293683-33303683 GCA_028751875.1 Rapana venosa
GCACACACACACACACACACACACACACACAGACACACACACACACGCACACACACACACACACACACACACACAGACACACACACACACACACGCACGCACACACACACACACACCACACACACACACACACACACACACACACACACACAAGACACACACACACAGACACACACACACAGACACACACACACGCACGCACACACACACACACACACACACACACCACACACACACACACACACACACACACACACACACACACACACCACACACAACACGCACGCACGCACATTGGTGTTGTGTTTTAGACATTATCCGAGAAGCGGAATGTGGCTACCTTAATGGTAGGGGGGTGGAGGGAGGGGGAGGAGGGGGAGGGACGGTCGCCCACCCCAAAATCTCACACCCTAGGTGAACTTCGAAACAATTACTCTAGTGGAGAAACGCAACCTCCCCCCCATCCCAAGAACACCCCCCCCCAACAAACTTCACATCTCCCCCCCCAAAAAAAAAAAGAAAACAACGAAAAACAAACAAACAAAAAACCAAAAAAAAGGCCATCCTCCAACCCCCGCCCCTACACCCCACCCCCCGCCTCCCAGTGAATCAGTGGGAAAGAAAATAAAAACTACGATAAGAAACAAAAAATCCAACACTATTTCTCTTCTCTACCTCTAACCAGTCCCCAAGGTAGACAAACCAAACAGAAGAAACGAGAACAAAGGAAACACACAAAAATATTAAAAGGTAGAAAGAAGGAGACAAAGAAAAAAAAGAAAAGAAAAAGAAAGAAGAAAAGGGTGGAAAAAGAAACAGTCTAGTCTGCTCAATCGGAAATGAAGTTCCCTTGTTCGCTCCCAAACCTAGACCTAGGGGAATGTCTGCAGGCACTGTCTGTCTGTCTGTCTGTCTGCAAGTCTGTTTGTCTGCACCTCTGTCTGTCTGTATGCACCTCTGTCTGTCTGTCTGTATGCACCTCCGTCTGTCTGTCTGTATGCACCTCTGTCTGTCTGTATGCACCTCTGTCTGTCTGTCTGTCTGCACCTCTGTCTGTCTGTCTGCACCTCTGTCTGTCTGTATATCTGCACCTCTGTCTGTCTGTGTCTCTGTCTGCTCCTTTGTCTGTGTCTTTCTTTGTGCACTTCTCTCTGTCTGTATGCACCTCTGTGTTTTTCTGACCTACGTCTGTCTGTCTGCAAGCAATGTCTGTCTATCTGTCTGCATCTCTGTCTGTCTGTGTCTCTGTCTGCTCCTCTGTCTGTCTGTATGTCTGTCTGCACCTCTGTCTGTCTGTCCGTCTGTATGCATTTATGTTTGTCTGCGCCTCTGTCTGCCTGTCTGCACCTCTGTTTGTCTGACCACACCTCTGTCTGTCTGTATGTATGTACCTCTGTCTGTCTGCACCTTTGTCTGCCTGTTGTCACCTCTGTCTGTCTGTCTGCACCTCTGTCTGTTTGTATGCACCTCTGTCTGTCTGCACCTCTGTCTGTTTGTATGCACCTCTGTCTGTCTGTCTGCACCTCTGTCTGTCTGTCTGCACCTCTGTCTGTCTGTCTGTCTGCACCTCTGTCTGTGAGCACACCTGTCTGTCTGCACCTCTGTCTGTCTGCCTGTCTGCACCTCTGTCTGTGAGCACACCTGTCTGTCTGCACCTCTGTCTTTCCATCTGTCCGCACCTCTGTCTGTCTGCACCTCTGCCTGTCTGCACCTCTGCCTGTCTGCACCTATGCCTGTCTGCCTGTTAGCACCTCTGTCTGTTAGCACACCTGTCTGTCTGTCCGCACCTCTGTCTGTCTGAACCTCTGCACCTCTGTCTGCCTGCACCTCTGGCTGTCTGCACCTCTGTCTGCCTGCACCTCTGTCTGCCTGCACCTCTGTCTGTCTGCACCTCTGTCTGTCTGCACCTCTGTCTGTCTGCACCTCTGCCTGCACCTCTGCCTATACGCACCTCTCTATGTCTGTCTGCACCTCTGTCTGTCTGCACCTCTGTCTGCACCTCTGTCTATCTGCACCTCTGTTTGTCTGTCTGCACCTCTGTCTGTCAGCACCTCTGTCTGCACCTCTGTCTGTTACTGGTCCTTTCTCCCCCTCCCCTTCATCCCCCTCTTCTACCTCCCTGTTTATCGTTGTCTCTCGCCCCCCTTTTCTCTATCATTTTGTCACTGTCTGACGTTTTTTCGGTGTCTGTCATTTTCTTTGCTCTCGTTTTTTGGGTGCTTTCTTCTTATTATTCGCGCGCGCGCGCGCGCGCGCGTGTGTGTGTGTGTGTGTGTGTGTGTGTGTGTGAGTGTGTGTGTGTAGTGTGTGTTGTGTTTGTGTTTGTGTGTGGTGTGTGTGGAGTGTGTGTGAGTGTAGTGTGTGTTGTGTTTGTGTTTAGTGTGTTGTGTGTGTGTGTGTGTGTGTGTGTGTGTGTGTGTGTGTGTGTGTGTGTGGTGTGTTTGTGTTTCTGGTGGTGGTGGTGTGTGTGTTGTGTGTTGAGTGTTGTGTGTGTGTGTGTTTTGTGTGTGTGTTTGTGTGTGTGTGTGTTTGTGTTGTGTGTGTGTTGTGAGTGTGTGTGTTTTGTTTGTGTTTGTGTTGTGTTTGTGTTGTTGTGTTTTGTTGGAGGTGATGATGATGGTGGTGGTGGTGGTGGTGTGTGTGTGTGTGTGTGCGTGCGTGTGTGTATGCATGTATGTGTGTGCATTTATATCTTCTCTTTCTTTTTAATTTCTCTGCCTTTCCAATTTCTATCGTTCCTCGGCTAGAGCTCCAAGGTAAAATTTTGCGTACGCGAGAACGTTTTTGCACACCATTTAGATAACCACACTCCGACTTCGGGAATAACGTGTAAACACAAGTGTACACCTCCTTCACAAAAGTTGTCGATCACTTTCTGCTGGCATGCAATGGTATACTTTTCCGAAAGAAGGAATGGGTTGTTTTTTTTTAACGCGTGTGCAAGAAGTTCTGCGAGCGTTCACACACGGGACTCCGCTTTATAGTATCATCCTAAGGACTTTCGTGGGGAGTGGTGTCAGTAGTGGTGTTAACTCCAGGGATAAACTCTGCTCAAATGGGCGCCTAGGTGGTGGTTCGAACCCAAGCCGCCCCAGCCGTCAGATCACGAGCTCAAAGCTCTAACCACTAAGCTATTCCTCCTGCAAACAATATGAAATAAAATGCTAACAAGAAAACACACATACACACACGCGCGCGCGCGCGCACGCACGCTCGCACACACACACGCACACACACACGCAGACACACACACACACACACACACACACACACACACACACACACACACACACACACACACACACCACACACACACACACACCAAAGCCATCTAATGAAACCAAGCAAAATTCTGATAGACACATCCACTCAAATACTCCCCCCCCCCCCCCGCCACCCCTCCTCCCGAACCTTACCCTCCCCACCCACCCACCCACCCACCCCAACCACTCGAACAAACAACCTCCCCCCCTGCCCCCCCCCAAAAAAATACATAAGAATAAACAACAAAACAACAGAAAATGAAACACAAACCACGAAAACAAGCAAGCCGAAGAAAACGACCCCCGACAGGAACGTTTCATTTCCACCTCTTGTTTCCATCTTACGGCGGAAGGCATCAGGTGCGCGTGTGCGATTCCCAAAGGGAGGCTACACTTCCTGACGTCTTTCGTCATCCGAGAGAGAAGGGAGGGAAGCAGCTGGTCACTGTTTCCTTTCAGTATTTGTCTGTAATCGGTTTGTCTGTCTATGTCTGTTTGTCTGTCTGTCTTGTATGTTTGTCTGTCTTGTCTTGTATGTTTGTCTGTCTTGTATGTCTTGTCTGTCTTGTCTGTCTGTCTCTGTGGTCTCTCGTCGTTTTTCGTGGTGTTGTTACTTGATCTGTTTTGCTTTGCCTTTTTAAAATTTGGTTTTGTTTGTTTTGTTTTTCTTCTTGTTCTTCTTGTTCTCGTTCCTGTTCTTGTTCTTCTGTCTCTGTCTGTCTGTCTGTCTCTTTGTCTGTCTGTCTCTTTTCTTTGATAAAAAACCCTTATTCTGTTACCCTTGAAAAATAAAGATTCATTCATTCATAAAGATTCATTCTCTCTCTCTCTCTCTCTCTCTCTCTCTCTCTCTCTCTCTCTCTCTCTCTCTCCTCTCTCCTCTCTCTCTCTCTGTTTATTAAGGTATATCTCTTTTCTACAAAAAAATCTGTGTATCTCTCGAAATTAATGCTCAAGTCAGTTAGGGATTATGTATTGTTAAATATATATATATATATAAATAATAATCTATGATATACTATAACATAGTAAAATAGTAAATCTAGATATATATCATAACATATAAGTCCTTCGGATGAGACTATAAACCGAGGCCCCGTGTGCGAACGAATGCAGAACATCTTGCGCACACGTTAAATCCTGTTCCGTTGTTCGAAAGAGTAGGCTATTGTGTGCCGGTGGGAACAGATGACAAAATTAAAAAAAACGCATACACACACATAAAAAAAGCGCTTTGATTTGTAGCTTTACAAGATTCAGCGCTATATAAATTCCATACATTATAAATCATGTTGTCGTTGTTGTAGTAAGATTTTTACCTTTGTTTTGTTGATAGTCCCTAATCAGGGCAAGGGCCCGATGAAAAAAAGTATGCGCATGCTTATTCTGTTACCCTTGAAAAATAAAGATTCATTCATTCATTCTCTCTCTTACCGTCTCTTCCTTTCATTTGGGGCTATACCCCACCAACCACGAGGGCCATAATTATCAAGTTATCGAATTTTTCAATGCCAGCAACTCCAATAACATTCACCCTCAACTTCAACTTCAACATCAACATCAACACCACCCAACCCCTTCAAATATCCAACACCGCCAATCTAAACAATAACAACAACAACAACAACAACAACAACAAAACCCCACCACCCACCCACCCCATGAAACAACACTGTCCCTTAACGGTTTCATTCTTTGAAGCCATTAAAACCAGATCGTGCTGAGAAAGCCACCCGTTCCGTTTAACGGATTATCCCCAGGCTACAAGAAAAGCGGAGAGAAGGACGATGAACACTTCATTCATTCATTCATTTATTCCTTCCTTCCTTCCTTCCTTCCTTCCTTCCTCCCTTCCTTCCTTCCTTCCTTCCTTCATTCCTTCATCCATCCATTCATCCATCCATCCATTTATCCATCCATCCATCCATTCATCTATCCATCCATCCATCCATCCATTCATTCATTCATTCATATTCATTCATTCATTCATTCATTCATTCATTCATTCATCCTTCCATCCATCCATTCATCCATTCCTTCATTCCTTCCTTCCTTCCTTTCTTCCTTCCTTTATTCATTCATTCATTCATCCATCCATCCATCCATCCATCCATCCATTCATTCATTCATTCATTCATTCATTCATTCATTCATTCATCTGTTTATACAACTTTTCAGTCACGGCAGATTTCTCTGCGTGAAATTCGGGCTGCTCTCCTCCCCCAAGGGAGAGCGTGTCGCCACAAGAGCAGCGCCACCCATTATTATTTTTTAAAAATTTCCCTGTTTGCAATGTATTTGTTTCCCTATCAGAGTGGCATTTTTTCTACATAAATTTTGCCAGGGACAACTCTCTGGTTGCCGTGGGTTCATTCACGTGCACCGAATAGTTATGGGTAACAATCGCTTTGATTTGTATTTTGCAAGATATAGCGCTGTATAAATTATCATTATTAACACACGGGACCTCGGTTTATCGTCTCATCCGAAAGACTAGCACCCAGACCGTCACTCATGGTCTAATGGAAGGGGAACAAGTTTTGGACCCAAACGGGGATCGAACCACCGCACTCTTCCAACCCGGACTTTTCGCTTTCTAGGTAGGAGCGTTACCTCTAGACTACTGATTCACCCACACTTCAATGTGCAAAAACAGTACATCAGAAAAATGCCACATATATTATTTATTTATTCTTTTATTTTGAGGATAATGGAATAAGTCCTCATGCGCTTTTTTTCCACATCCAGACCCCGTGTGTATGCAGTTTTGTAAATTTTGTCATCCATTCCCACCGATACACAGTGGCCTACTCTTCCGAGAAGCGGAACGGGTTTTAACGTGTGCGCAAGATGTTCTGCGTGCGTTCGCACACGGGGCCTCGGTTTATAGTCTCATCCGAACGACTTTTGGGAAGAGTGGAGTCTGCACTGATGCTAACTCCAGGGGAAAATATCCCCTTGAACGGGAATCGAACCCGGGTTGACAGATTGCGAGCGCAATGTTCTAATTACTAGGCTATCCCGTCCCCCAAAGAGAGATGATTAGAATGGTAAGTAAAAACCCCAACCAGACAATAGAAACAAAGAGAGAGAGAGTGATAGGAAAAAAAGGGGGAAATTTTTAGCGCAGAATTTCTAAAAGGTGGGTATACTGTTTATTTTGTATTGTATTGCATTGTATTGCATTATATTGTGTTGTATTGCATTGTATTGTATTGCATTGTATTGTACTTCATAGCATTGCATGGTATTGTATTGTATTATATTGTATTGCATCGCATTGTATTGCATTCTATTGTATTGTATACCATCTTTTAAAAAAAAAATCACAACACAAGTTCTACTCTGCCTGAAATTCGGGCGGCTGTCCCCCAGGGATAGCGCGTCGCGTCGCGTCGCGTCGCGTCGCCACAAGAGCAGCGCCACCTATACTGAGAAAGAGGGCCCTGACTTTTCCACAGGGATTGTCTGTCTCTTTCCCACCGTCATTCTTTGTCTCTGTCTGCTAAAATACCCCCCGCCCTCCCCCCGCCCCCTCCTCGCCTACCCCCACTTTGGGTGGTTAGTGAGTGATGGAGGGAGAGAGCCCCAGACAGGGAGAGTGGAATAATGTACTACAGTTACCGCACATCCTTCCACTTGTCTCTTTTTTCTTTTCTTTTCGTTTTTTTTGGTTTTCAGCCCTAGGGGGCAGTCATGATGGGGATGGAAAAGTCTGGTAGCAACACCGAAAAAAAATACCCCCTCCCCCTCCCCAAGGGGTAAGCTAGATTTAGTCCAGCTACCCCTGACTGTGCTGTGGCGCAGTGGTTAAAGCGATGGTCTGCAGTAACGGTTTCAGGAGAACCAGGTTCAAATCATTTTGTATTTCTGGTGATAAAAAAAAACCTTCGACATTATATTCAAACCTGAAGCAGTTTTTTTTTGGAAGTTGAAAACAAGACTATCCCCTTGTTTTACAAGTGGAGAAGCTTGTACATGATTCCTATGAGAGTACGTTTCTTTTGAAATGTGTTTTGAAGGTTTGATAATGCTTAAAAAGTCTATTTTTATGTTTTAAAAAATTGCTTCAGCTTTTCCAGAATATTAAAATTTTTATTTATTTTATTCTTTTATATCGAGGATAATGGAATAAGCACTTATATGCCTTTTTACAACCAGTCCCCGTGTGTATGCGGTTTTGTCACAATTCTGTCATCTGTTCCCACCGGCACACAATGGCCTACTCTTACGAAAAGCGGAACAGGATTTAACGTGTGCGCAAGATGTTCTGCGTGTGTTCGCACACGGGGCCTCGGTTTATAGTCTCATCCGAACGACTTTTGGGAAGAGTGGAGTCTGCACTGATGCTAACTCCAGGGGAAAATATCCCCTTGAACGGGAATCGAACCCGGGTTGTCAGATTGCGAGCGCAATGTTCTAATTACTAGGCTATCCCGTCCCCCAAAGAGAGATGATTAGAATGGTAAGTAAAAACCCCAACCAGACAATAGAAACAAAGAGAGAGAGAGTGATAGGAAAAAAAGGGGAAATTTTTAGCGCAGAATTTCTAAAAGGTGGGTATACTGTTTATTTTGTATTGTATTGCATTGTATTGCATTATATTGTGTTGTATTGCATTGTATTGTATTGCATTGTATTGTACTTCATAGCATTGCATGGTATTGTATTGTATTATATTGTATTGCATCGCATTGTATTGCATTCTATTGTATTGTATACCATCTTTTAAAAAAAAAATCACAACACAAGTTCTACTCTGCCTGAAATTCGGGCGGCTGTCCCCCAGGGATAGCGCGTCGCGTCGCGTCGCGTCGCGTCGCCACAAGAGCAGCGCCACCTATACTGAGAAAGAGGGCCCTGACTTTTCCACAGGGATTGTCTGTCTCTTTCCCACCGTCATTCTTTGTCTCTGTCTGCTAAAATACCCCCCGCCCTCCCCCCGCCCCCTCCTCGCCTACCCCCACTTTGGGTGGTTAGTGAGTGATGGAGGGAGAGAGCCCCAGACAGGGAGAGTGGAATAATGTACTACAGTTACCGCACATCCTTCCACTTGTCTCTTTTTTCTTTTCTTTTCGTTTTTTTGGTTTTCAGCCCTAGGGGGCAGTCATGATGGGGATGGAAAAGTCTGGTAGCAACACCGAAAAAAAATACCCCCTCCCCCTCCCCAAGGGGTAAGCTAGATTTAGTCCAGCTACCCCTGACTGTGCTGTGGCGCAGTGGTTAAAGCGATGGTCTGCAGTAACGGTTTCAGGAGAACCAGGTTCAAATCATTTTGTATTTCTGGTGATAAAAAAAAACCTTCGACATTATATTCAAACCTGAAGCAGTTTTTTTTTGGAAGTTGAAAACAAGACTATCCCCTTGTTTTACAAGTGGAGAAGCTTGTACATGATTCCTATGAGAGTACGTTTCTTTTGAAATGTGTTTTGAAGGTTTGATAATGCTTAAAAAGTCTATTTTTATGTTTTAAAAAATTGCTTCAGCTTTTCCAGAATATTAAAATTTTTATTTTATTTTATTCTTTTATATCGAGGATAATGGAATAAGCACTTATATGCCTTTTTACAACCAGTCCCCGTGTGTATGCGGTTTTGTCACAATTCTGTCATCTGTTCCCACCGGCACACAATGGCCTACTCTTACGAAAAGCGGAACAGGATTTAACGTGTGCGCAAGATGTTCTGCGTGTGTTCGCACACGGGGCCTCGGTTTATAGTCTCATCTGAAGGATTATGCAACTCAAGAAGGTTAAAAATGGAAATGATTTCATTTGGATTACATGCTTTGTTGATTAGTTTGCAAATTTAAAAAATAAAGACATGAATCGGAAAATGGGGTGACATAACGCCCTTAATGATTATGTAACTGTATTACTTTAAGGTTAAAAACTAAGAATTCTTCTTCCTCTTTGTCGAACGATTAGACAGCAGAGCCATTTTCTGACATATGAGCAGGAATGCGTTGCACTGCTGAAATAAAAGTCCAGCTATCCTCCTCCTCCTCTTCCTCCTCCTCCTCCTCCTCATCATCATCATCATCATCATCATCACGACTGTCATCACACGGACAATATTTCAGAAGAAGGCCACGTGTTCGTTTATATAAAAGAGAGTATCTTCTAAACTGTGTTCCCTTCATGCCTGCTCCCTCTCTCCCTCCCTCCATCCCTCTCTCTCTCTCTCCCTCTCTCTATCTCTCTCCCACCCCTTAACTCCCAGAAGAGTTGTAGGGGTATTGCACTGCACTGAATAGTTCAGGCCCTGTCTCTTGGGCAAGCTGAACCTAGCGAAGCCCATCCCTCTGCAGGTACAGACAGGGTGCATGCTGGGTATCTTTATGTTACTCTCACCTACCAATTACCAACATAATTTATAGGATCATTAAAGTGCGCATTTCATCTTCTGCTTGTGTATTTACACAAAGTAAACTACGACACTGGCAGGTCTGCATTTGAAGTTGACCTGGGAGATTGTAAAAAAAAAATCACTACCTTTCATTCACCAGGCATTAGTGCTAAGATTCGAACCCACGACTTCATGGATTCACAGGGATGGAAGTTAAACGGTCTATCCACTCACCTGTACAATCTGTCAGAGTTATGGCGTATTTCGAAACTGATCGGGTGCAGGATAGCCTAGTGGTTAGAGCGTTGCGCTCGTGATCTTACGGCCAGGGATCGAGCCTCCACTGAGACACCCCTCCGTTCAAGGGGCCTTTTCTCCCTGGAGTTAACA
>CM054141.1:33328683-33331183 GCA_028751875.1 Rapana venosa
TACTGTAGTGCCATACTGACATACTTTAATCACTACATCACCTGCATCTCTATACTGTAGTGTCATTCTGAGACACTTTAATCACCCCATCACCTGCATCTCTCTACTGTAGTTCCATACTGACATAATTTAATCACCACATCACCTGCATCTCTCTACTGTAGTGCCATTCTGACATAATTTAATCACCACATCACCTGCATCTCTCTACTGTAGTGCCATTCTGACATAATTTAATCACCACATCACCTGCATCTCTATACTGTAGTGCCATTCTGACACAATTTTAATCACCACACCACCTGCATCTCTACAGCATAATACTATAGTACCATCACGACACAATTTCATCAACACGTCTCCTACATCTTTATATAGATTATACCATAGCACCATCATTACACAATTTCACCAACGCATCCTAATCACTTAGTACGTCATTGATAACACGCGTGGACTGAATCGTACAGGCATCAGCCTTTTTTGTTTGTTAAGTTAAAAGACACCCCCCAAAACAAACAAACAAAAAACCAACCCTAGCCATAAAAGTAATAAGCACAACAAAAACGGAAAATAAATAACAGAAAGAGTCTGGAACCGAAGAGAGTGAAAAAGAACGCGTGGCAGGTGGCACAAATACAAATGCAAAAAACCCCCAAAAACTTGCAGGTAGAGAGGGAGAGGGAGAGGGAGAGAGAGAGGTAGAGAGAGAGAGATTTCTTATTTCTTATTTTATTTCGAGGATAATGGAATAAGTACTCGTGCGCTTTTTAAAAAAAGCCAGTCCCCGTGTGGATGCAGTTTTGTAAATTTTTGTCATCCGTTCCCAGAGAGAGAGAGAGAGACTTCAGACTTCAGACTTCAGATATTTATTCAGATAGGTCAAAGCCCCTTCTGAAGGGGTGGAAACATACAAAAGCGCTAGTATACAGCCATGTGCTGTCAAGTTATCGTTGAAAATAAATCATTCAATGAACATTGTTAAAACTGAAAAATTTACATTAGGCTACTATCCCTTATTCTCTTCAAAGATTTATACAGAAATATTGCTAGATTTTTAACAGTTTGCTCATTTTCATATGACATAAGTTGAGCTAGCCTGACCAATGATGGGTAGTTCCAATAAGTTTGCAGAATCAATTCTTTTCTCAGGTCTCCAAGAACTGGACATTCCAAAACAACATGAATTTCATCTTGTGTTGCCAGTTTACACAAATTACAAATCAAATTCTCATTTTCATCTTTTGCATATCGTTTCACATGTACAGCAATATCTGATACACCACATCTAAATTTTGACAATGCATGTTTAACATACTTATTCATTTCTATCAACGTATACTGTTCAATACACAGTGACGTTTTAAATGTTCTGTATAGAAAAAATCGATCACTGTTTTGAATGTGGGCATACCACTCTTGCCATCTACAATCAACAACTCTCTGTTTAAATGATTTTATAAAAGCTTTTACATTTTGAACTCCTTGATTGTCCCAAACAAATCCAAAGCCAAATCGACACAAACATAAACGTATTTTAGATGCCCAAGTATGCTTGCCTTTACAATCCAGTATGTATAACATTTTATAAGCTTTGGATGGCAATCGCTTATCCTCCATACGAGTTATCTTAAGCCAATAGCCTACACATTTTACCATAGAATTCACAAACAATGGATACCTTCCCAGTTCTCCATAGATCATGTCATTTGGAGTGCGCCAGTTTACACCAAGGAATCTCTTTAATGCGAATAAATGTAATTTTTCTATTGGTACAATATTTTCCATTCCCCAGATCTCTGTTCCGTATTGTACAATGGGTTGTACCTGTGTATCAAAGAGTTTTGTAAAGACCTTTACAGAATTATTTTCAAACCTGTACAAAATACTTAGAATACTCAAAACAGCTTTTTTAGCCCTTGAAGCTAACTCCTGACACATGTAATTAAAGCTAAGTTTAGTTGTAAACTTGACTCCAAGATATTTATATGAATTAGCAACAGTGACTTTTGTGTTACCATAATACCATTTTTCATGAGCTGCCAAAATCCTCCTTTTCGAAAAACCATTATGTTACTCTTATTCATATTTACTTTTAATTGGAGATCTCTAGCAGCAGTATACAAGTTGTTCAGTTGTGTTTGCAACCCCACTACAGTTTCAGATAATAAAACAATATCATCAGCAAAAAGTAATAAAAATAATTCTTCCAAACAATTAGAGAAAAATACACCATGTTTGCCATTGTTAATTATATTCTGAGCTAGCTCATTAATAAAAAGAGAAAATAGCACAGGGCTGCAGACATCTCCCTGTTTAACGCCTGTTGTACAATGTATATAATCACTGAATTTTGCTCCGCATCTGACCTTTGCTTTGACTACATCATACATACTTTTAATACAACAAAACAATTTACCTGTTACTCCATTTTTCCTTAATATTGGCCACAATAGTTTTCTTGAAATTGAATCGAACGCTTTTTCAAAATCAATGAAAG
>CM054141.1:33338683-33346183 GCA_028751875.1 Rapana venosa
GACACTTTCTGGGGGTCCAGTATGAATATTATCTCCTCATTCTGGAAACTTTATGCTAGGAATTTCTTCTTTTCTATCCTTCTCTATGTTTCTGCCTTGTTCCTTTACTTCATGTCACCGCCTTCTTGTGAATTTTCTGCCTTCTTAGTCCATTTTCCTGCACGCTTTGTTCCCCCAAGAAGACTTGAAAAAAATAACGATTCTATCCCACGCCAAAGTCGAATGCGCTGGGCCTGACTTGTCAGACAGCTTAACGGCAGCGCAACACGTTATTTTTGTGTGTGCTCATATGACAGACAACAATAGTTGCTGTCTGAGCGTTCGACGACGACGACGACGGAGAAGAAGACTTTTGTTTACATCAATAACCGACCCAGCTTTTGCCTTGAACCAAAGGCTTGTGTCTAAATCACGCTTTGTTTTAACTTGGCCGAGTCGATTTCTCGGTTGACACAATAACACAATGAGCCAATTTGCCGAGGAAATATTTGTTTAATCCGCTTTTCCGATTAAAACAAAACTTCAAAACTTCTCAAACGTTTGTTTGTTACAAGGGAAGGGGAAAAAGAAACGATGACATTTTGCATTCTGTTGTTAATCACACGACGTCCATGTTCCTCATTGTAGTGACAGAAACAATCGGTATTGGAAGGATGGACTTTCTTTGAGATTTCGCTCGCTGCTTTTTTCGTTGCATTGAACAAAGAACATTGTAATTGGAATCATTCCCTCTCCTTTCCCTCTCTCTCTCTCTCTCTCCTCTCTCTCCCTCTCTCTCTCTCTTTCTTTTTTTTTTTTTTCCCCTCCTCTCTCTCCTCTTTTTCTCCTCTTCCTGTGGTGGTGTGGGTGGTGTGTGTGTGTTGTGGGGTTTTGTTGTGTGTGGGGTGTGTGTGGGGTGTGTTGTTTTTTGTTGTTTGTGTTTGTGTTTTCCAACGTCTCAATGTGTGTGGTGTGTGTGTGGTGTTGTGTGTGTGTGTGTTTTGGGTGTTTTTTTTGTGTTGTTGGGTTGTGTTGTGATTTTGGGTGGGGTTTTTTTTTGAGTGGTGTGGTTTTTTCTTTTTGTTTGTTGTTGTTGTGTGTTGTTTTGGTTGTGTGTGTTTCCTCCTTTCCGTTCTCTTTTTCCTTTTTCTCCCCACTCTCAATCTCTTCTGCTTCTTTCCTTCTCCCCTTTTTGGGTGAAAACCTTTCTTTCTATTACTGTCATTTAGAATCAAAACTTCTCTTTTTCCCCCCTTTCTTCTCCTCTTCTTCTTCTTCTTTTCTTCCCTCTTTTTTCCCCCTTTCCCTTCTTCTTCTGTCCGGGCTCCTTTAATCTCCGTCTCCCCTTTTTTCAAAACCATTCTTTTTCCCCTTCTCCCCCCCCCCTTTCCCCCCCCTCCCTCCCCCCCCGCTCTCTCTCTCCTTTCCCCCCACTCCCCTCAACTCTCTCTACCCCTCATTCCCTGAGAGAAATTCTAAGAATCATAAAACTCTTTTTAATAATTTTTGCTCTCCCCCCCACATTTGGAAAATCTGTTAAACTTTCTCTCCTTCTCTCTCATTTCTCTCTTCTTTCTTTTCTCCCTCCCCTTTTTCCCCTTCTCTCTCTTCTCTTCTCTCTCTCTCTCTTTTCCCCTCCTCTAAAGACGAAAAAGGGAATGACTTTGTTTAATCTGAAGTTTCCCCCCTTTTGCGGGGGGTAATATACATGTTTAAAATTGTTTTCCCCCTTCCTTTTCCCCCTTTCCTTTTCCTCCCTTCACCTTCTTTCCCCCCCCCCCCTTTTTCCCCTTTCTTTCCACTTCCAACCTCCCCTTCTCTCTCCCCATTTCCCTCGAAAATTCCCCTTTTTTTGTAGAGATCCAAAATTTTTTTGGGTCATCTTAAAATTTCCCTTTCGATCTCCCTTGGCTCTTTTTAAATTACTTTTTTTTAAATCTTCTTTTTTTCCCTTTTCTCTTTTCTTCTTCTTTTCTCTCTTTTTTCCCTTTTTTTTCCTTTCTTTTCCCCTTCCTTCTCCTTCCTCCTTTGCGCCTCTCTCACAAAATACCTTTTCCAACTCTTTTCTCCTTTTTTTCCTTTTTTCTTTCGTTCTCTTTTCCCTTTAAACTTTTTTCTTTCTTGGGGGGGAGGAAAATCGTTAAAACCCCCTTTCCCCACCGGTTCCTCCCTTTTTCCCTTCTTCCCTCCGCCTTTTTTCCATACTTCCCTTTCTTCCTCTGTTTCCTCCTTTTGGGTGGGGGGTTGCTCCCCCCTCAATTCCCCTAGGGTTGGGGTTTTTTCCTCGCTCCCTTACGACACTTAGGTAGGGGACCCCCAATCTTGTTTCTCTCTGTCTCGTCTCTTTGGTGCTTCTGTTTTTTACGGGGGCGGGGGGTTATCAAGGTGGGGGGGGGGGGGGGAAACCCACCGTTTTCCTCCCCCTTTCTCTCTCCTTCTCCTCTCTCTCCTCTCTCTCTCCCCCTTCCCTTCCCTCTCTCTCTCTCTCCTCCTCAATTTTTTTTTTTTTGGGGGGGGGGGGGGGGGGGGGGGGGGGGGGGGGGGGGGGGGGGGGACGATACAACATGGCGTCCGAGGGGCATGCCTGTGAAGTGGGGTTTGGGGAATTGGTGGGGCCGCATCGGCTCAGGGGAGTTTTTTCAGACTGCTACTTGTCTGAAATTTTAAAATAAGAAACCCAGTGCATGAAAAACTTTAAAAGGGTGGACTTGGTGATGTGGAGAGCTCTAGGAGGGTTTGGGGCTAAAGCCCAAGTTGTCACCCTCTTAGAAAAAGTCCCCGACGGGCACAGGTGAAAACAACACGGAAAAGGACACCCCTTTCCCTCACGATTCGTTGGGGGCTTTGGGGCTGTGCCATCTGATTCTAGATAGACATCAACGGGAACCGAGAATTTGGCCCATCGTCTTACAGTTTGAACCCAAATGTAATTCACAAGGAACAACATGGCTGAGATGACAAAGAGCGGACATGACAGGGGGCCGGCCTGTCAGCCGGGATTGCACGTCCCCGTGATTCTCGTGCCGTCTGTGTCAGCACGCCGCCTTCTCCCTACGAAAACTTTGCTAGCGGCGACGTAGAAACTAACCCGGGGGCCCAATAGGGATGGACAGACCGAGGCAAAAGCCCGATCACCATATGACCAACACAACTGACGTTGCGAAATGAGCAATATAATGCAGTCAACAGCAACATTTTCAGAACAAACGAGTGTGATCAGCAGATTAAGGGAGATCAAAAATAAAACTTCGACAAGTAAAAAAACGTGTGGGGAAAAATAATAGAGGTGTGAAAACCTGGAGAGGGATAAGAGGGGTTGGCGGGGACATCACAGACACACTGAAGACATCCACCATTTTTTGAAAAAGGAACAAGACAGAGAAGGTGTACAAAAACTGCCCCGATCCCATCAGTGAAGAAGTCAAAATTGAACAGTTAAAAGCAACACGGACAGGCTGGAAAATTTCTCAAAAAGAGAAACTTGGGCTGTTTGGTATCCTCACAAACTGACAGGGAATCCAAAAAACCCTTGCTCACAGTCATCGACGTGCGAACATGGGAAACCGGGGTCGGGACACGGACCAAAAGGGCCGGGCACACCGAAAGACAGGCCGAGATGGAACCCCGGGCCCCTATGATCCCCAATTCAGCAGGTGGCGAGAAAAAGTCCATTCTAACGGACGGGACCGGGGCAGAAGCGCGGGACGCGGGTCAGGGTGGCCAAACGACCGACCAGGGCCCGGGCCAGATGGGGGCTGCAGCACGCAGGGGGGGGGAGACCCTATTCCACGGGGGGGCGAGGGTGAGGGGACCCGGGTTTCCCAAACCCCCCGATCCACGCAGGGGGTGGTGGGAGGGGGGGTCGCGCATCCTCCACCCCTGCCCCCCCTCACATCCATCAAAAAGGGGATCCCCTTTTCCTCACCGGCGGAGGGGGGTGACGTCAGAGGGGGGCCCCATCCTGGCACCGACAGAAGACAGAACGGGGGGCCCCCCCTTCCCCTTCCTCCTCCCCTCTTGGCACGGCAACACGGACCAGCAGGGGGTGACTCACCGGAGGCAGCGGCGGGCGTTCCCATGGCAACCGGGGGGGGCTTCACGAGGGAACGTACGCCAGCGACGGTTGGCGGGGAACCCCCCTCGCTGTGACGTGGCGTGTCCTACTGCCAGTGAGGGGCTGCCACGTGAGGGGCCTCTGTCCCCAGCAGAAGGGATGGGGGATTTCCTGCGAACCCCCGCGCAAGTCGTCTGCCCGCGCAAAGCAGCCGTACAGCAAAGACTTCGCGGGATCGGGGCCTACACTTAAAAAGAGCTAGGACAGGCTCGGGCCCCCAAGTCAATGGACATTTTTTAAAATTTTAATTTGAAATTTTGTACAGCAAATTAAAAGATTTTCCTTTATAAATATGAAAAAAGTTTGATTTTTTGCCTCACTGAAACTTTTCTTGACTCTAATTTTGATTACAGTGGGGTTTTTCTAGATTATATAAAGTTTCAGTCCCGGGCCAAAAAATTCACATCATGGGGAAAGGGAAATTCTGGGGGCTTCTATTGTAAGAAAGTCTTAGAAAGATATGTAAAAGAAATTGAAATAGAGTGTGACAACACGTTGCCATTAAAAAACAAAAAGTTTTTTAATTTAGAAAAAGATGTTATTTTTATACGTGGGTATTTTGTGCCCCGAAGGGGGGTTCCCCTTTACAATGAAAAATTTAAATTTAAGGATGTGTTTATTTTTAGAGGAAACCTTTTGCAATATTTTCAAATAACGACTTTCATTTCAATTGTAGGGACTTTAAAACCAGGACTGGGCAGGAAAAAGCGACCTTGAATGATTCAAATTATTTGGATGTTGTGGATTGATGATGTGAATGATGAACTTTTTTTTGCGGGCCTCTAAAGATGCACGATGAACAATTTTGGCAGGGCCTTTCAAATTTAGTTTTTTGTTTACATGAGGATTTGAATGGATATTGAGGGGGATAGGGAGGGGGGTTATACCCTTTGTCTCCTAATGGATGCGCGTTATTGTTTTTTTTCTTGTTTCCATCAAAGTTAAAAAAGTTTTGACTGGTATTGGGGGGGGTAAACTATTTGTGGGACCTCCCCCCCTTTAAAAACATGGAAAAAAAATGAGACGTGTTGTATCGAAAGTAAGGAGAAGAGAGTGTAGAAAAAGATTATATGGTCAAGGATTTCAAAGAAGAAAAAAAGAATTTAAAAGTGCAGAATTTTAAGAAAGCGTAGAAAAGCCTCTCACTATTGAACATGGATGTGAAAACATGGATCACTTGGAAAGCATTATGTGGGGGTGCGCACATGGCCCAAAAAGTTAGAAAAGGTAAAAAAAATGTAACGACTGGTTCGATGCGAAAAGTGAACGAAAGAACAAGAAGTAAAGAACTATAAAAAGATTTCCGTTGAAAACAAACGAGATAAACCAGTAAAAAGACAAAAGTACACTACCGCACGAAAAGAAAACACAGCTAAAAAAAAAAAGAAAAAGACTTTGACGAAAAAGAGTTAAGAAACTTAAAGATTCTTTTAAGGGCCGAAACGTTTTGGTCCGCATCAATCCGTTAGTCGTAAGTACTAGTTTAAAAAAAATCACTATTCAACAATGGTATATCATTTTTTTAAAAGTTTTAATGATTTAATTGTGCAGAAAAACGGAGAAAAGGGGGGGGGGATTACAAGAAGATAAAAAATGTTTTAACCATTTTTTAAAAAAAACCTAAACCAAAATGAGATTATTGAGCTATTTAAAAATTTAAAAACAGAAAAAGTGCTGGGCCTACAAAATAAAAGGGGAAATGCTCAAATATGCAAACTCACTGAATTCTTTTTTGTTTTATTATTTAACCCTTTTTTTTGAAAAGAGTGATTTCCCTTTGCAGTGGGGGCCCAATCAGTAATAATTCGATACATAAAAAAAAGATGTTTTAAAAAGCGATAAATCGCGGAGTAGCCCACCGTGTATTAAGTAAATTTTTAAATTTTTATTTTTTAAAAAGAGATTAAAATCGTGGGGAATAACGAAGAAAAAATTTAAAAAAAGAGCAAGCGGGATTTAGAGCGAATACAGCACTGAGATAATAAAACTCCTCTCTCTCATTCAAAAAAACGCTGCCCAGTAAAAAAAAATTTTAAAGTTGCTTTGTTGATTTAGAAAGGGCCCTTTGATTTTGTGAATAGAAATATATTGTGGAATTCACAAAAAAAACGGGGTAAATGGGGGAAAAAATATATGGCCCTTACAGCTATTTATTACTCAGTACTAGCTGTGTGCGTGCAGGAAAAAATATTCCCATTTTTTTTGAATGCCCCAAAAATGAAGCAGGGGTTTTAAATTTTTAGCCCACAAAGTTTTTGTTTTTATAAAAGAATTACGAAGAGCTGTCAAAAAAAGGAAAGCACGGCATTCAAATAATTCCTTTGGGGAACCGGGGTTTTTATTACTTTTTTCTGTATATTATTCTTTTTTCTGATACGTTTTTGGTTTGCAAAATCATTAAATATCTTTAAAAAAGGGGGCAAAATTTTTTTTTTATCAGTAATATATAAAACAAAAATTATTTTTTAGAAGGTGGGCATTTATCAGTTTATGAAAAATGGTTTTATGGAAATCGAAGTCAAAATATTAATACGTATAAATACTTTTGGGGTGATGTTTTTAACAAAATTTGTCTAAATTTTTGCATGGGAGGATCTTGTAGGAAGGGGGAAAAAAGGGGGAATAAAATCCTAAAAAAATTACGAAAACTGAACCCAAGACTGTTTTCCCATTCGGGAAATTATTTACCAACAAAGAACCCAGCTTACATCGCTTCAGAGATAGGGGATTATATGTAAAAAACGCAATGGAAAAATTCACACATTTGCCATGAAACTTTTTTTTAAAAGTGCCAAACATTCACTAATACTGACTATATGGGAGCAGGAAATATCCTTTATAATAAAACTTTTGTCAAAATTTGATATTGGTTAAAACATTGAAACTTTCCCCAAACACGTTTATGTAAACAGTCTTACATTGCTAATTAACAGATGGGGTGGGGGAAAAAAACGGGCATATCATTAAAAGATTTTATCAAGCATGGGTTTTGGGTTTTTTGGATTCCAGGGAAATAGGTAAATGACGTCAGTTTCTTTCGGAATTTTAAAAATAGGCTTTTTTGCTTTTTAAACAAAACTGGCACTTTAAAATTTTGGAAAGAAAAAAAAAAATTTGCTGGTTCTTTTTCGTTCAAAACTGTCTTTCAACAGAAAAAAATCTACAATAGTTACTGATAAATGCACAGCTTAATTAGCTCGATTCAGGTTAAGAACACGGGTTTTAATGCTAACAAAAGAGGGTTTTCCCAAATGAGACACCATGGGATACCATGTCCATTATGGGTCATACTGTTGATGATGAAATTCATTTTTTGTTTCAATGAAAGCATATGAAAAAACAAAGAAACATAATTTCCTAAGTTTTACAAGAAACAAAAGTCAGATATTTTTTCTATTTTTCGTCCC
>CM054141.1:33348683-33361183 GCA_028751875.1 Rapana venosa
ACCACACTCCGACTTTCGGAAATACCAGTAAATAATTATGTGTTCTTGTCAGAAGTAACAGATGACCTCTCTACCTCTTTCCCCCTGTCTCTGTCTTTCTGTATCTGTCTGTATCTTTCTCTCTGCCTCTCTTTTTTGTTGTTCTCCCTTTCTCTCTCCCTCCGTCTAAGCTTTACTCTCTCTCTCTCTCTCTCACTGTCTCTTCTTTTTGTCTCTCATTATCTCTCTGTCTCTCTCTTCCCTCTATCCCCCTCTCTCCCTCTCTTTCTCTCTCCCTTCCCTCCCCTAGTCTCTCTCTCTCCATCTCTCCCCTCTCTCTCTCTTTCTCTCTCCTTTCCATCCCCTCCTCTCTCTCCCCCTCTCTCTCTTTCTCTCTCTCCCTCCCCTCCCCTTCTCTCTCTCTTTCCTTCTCTCTTTCCCTCCCTCTTTCTCTCCCTCCCCTCTTCTCTCTCTCTTCCCTCTATCCCCCTCTCTCCCTCACTCTCTCTCTCCATCTCTCTCCCTCCTCCTCTCTCTCCCCCTCTCTCTCTTTCTCTCTCCCTTCCCTCCCCTCCTCTCTCTCCCCCTCTCTCTCTTTCTCTCTCCCTTCCCCCCTCTCTCTCATTCCTTCTCTCTCTCCCTCCCTCTCTCTCTCCCTTCCCTCCCTTCCTCTCTCTCTCTCTCCCTTTCCTCTCTCTCTCCCCCTCCCTCTCTCTCTCTCTCTCTCCTCTCTCTCTCTCTCTCTCTCCCCCTCCCTCTCTCTCTCCCTCCCACTCTGTATGGTGTGGGTGTGCGTGGGCGTGTTCGCACACACACGTACGTGCGTGTGTACGTGCTGCGTATATGCGTGCGTAAAAATAAGTTTTTATGTCTTCTAGTCAATGGGTTTAAAATTGTGTTCACAATTGATGTTTGTGCGCATGCGCGCGTGTGTGTGGTGTGTGTGTGTGTGTCGTGACAATTTATTTGAAAACCAATATGAAATATAGCTTTTGTGTCTTTGATATATTTGATGAGTATCAATCTGCCTGTCAGTATTGTAATTGCCCTTCATGGGATGATTAAAGTGTTTTTGACTTGACTTGACTTGACTTGACTTGACTCTTTCTCTCCTGACTCTCTTCCTTCCTCCAACCTCTTTCTTGAGAAACCCAGAAACTTGGTCCAGCTATTAAAATTGATTTCTTTCTCCCTCTCTCATTTTTTTTTTTGGGGGTGGTGGTGGTGGGGGGGGGGGGGGGAGGGGGTCTCTCTTTTCTCAGTGCCTTTGGCAAATCTTTTAATTACCCTCAGTTCTGGGTCCTCCCTCCCTCCCTCCCTCCCTCCCTCCTCTCTCTCTCTCTCTCTCCTCTCTCCCTCTCCCTCTCTCTCTCTCTCTCCATCCCCCCACTGATAAAGACACGGCAGGAGAACGAACGACCTTGCTTCAATCTGCAGTTCTCTCCCTTTTGCCAATTACGTCAATTACTGTTCCCGCGCGTTTCCACGCTGCTCGTTCTTTGTCATCCTCGCCAGATCCGTGTTCGTGTCCTCTGTCTCTCTGTCTGTCTCTGTCTGTCTGTATGCCTATCTGTCTGTTTGTCTGTTTTGTCTGTCTGTCTGTCTCTGTATCTGTGTGTGTGTGTGTGTGTGTGTGTGTGTGTGTGTGTGTGTGTGTGGTGTGTGTGTCTGCCTGTCTGTCTCTGTATCTGTCTCTGTATCTGTCTGTGTGTTTCTGTATCTGTCTGTCTGTCTGTCTGTATCTGTCTGTCGGTCTCTGTCCGTCTATCTGTCTGTCTGTCTCTGTGTGTGTCGGTCTCTGTCTGTCTATCTGTCTGTCTGTCTCTGTATCTGTCTGTGTGTCTGTTGGTCTCTGTCTGTCTGTCTCTGTCTGTCTATCTGTCTGTCTGTCTCTGTCTCTGTCTGTCTCTGTCTGTCTTGTCTTTTTCTCTCTGACCCTCTTCCTCCCTCTGCCTCAGTCTGTCTTGCTCTGTTTATCCGTCCGTCCGTCTGACTGCCTGTCTATCTGTCTGTCTGTTTCTCTCTTAAAGCCTCTCTATCTCACTTGCTCTCTGTCTCTCTCTCTCTCTCTCTCACGCACACACACACACACACACACACACACACACACACACACACACACACACACACACACACACACACACACACACACACACACACACACACACACACACACACATTCTTTCTCTCTCTTCATCCCCCCTCTTCTCCCCTTGTCTCTCACGCACTCTTTTTCTCTCTTACCATCCCTTTCTTTCTTCTTTCTTTCTTTCTTTCTTTTCTTTTTTTTCTTTCTTTCTTTCTTTCTTTTTTCTTTCTTTCTTTCTTTCGCTTGCTTCTTTCTTTGCCTCTCTCTGTCTCTTTCTGTCTATATCACTCTGTCTGTCTCTCTTTTTCTCTGAACCTCTCCCCCCTCTGCCTCTCTCTCTCTCCACTGTCTTGGTCTGTCTGTCTGTCCGTCCGTCTATCTGTCTGTTGTCTGTCTGTCTGTCTATCTGTCTGTCTGTCCGTCTGTCTGTCTGTCTCTCTGCCCCCCCTCTCTCTCACCCTCTGTCTGTCTGTCTGTCTCTTTCAGCCTCCCTATTTCTCTCTCTATATATCTGTGTCTGTCTCTCTCTCAGCCTCCCCATTTCTCTCCCTCTTCCCCCCCTCTCTCTCTTCCCTCCTCTCTCTCTCCCCCTCTCCCTCTCTCTCTCATCCCCTCCCTCCCTTTATCTTTTCTTTCTTTACTGATTTCTAATTGCAGTCTGTCACAGCACCGGCATTAATTATTTAAACTGATCGTCGGATTTCTCAGACCCCGAACCTGTTAGTTATATCAGCAGGCGACACAAACCCAGAGTGACTTATCTTGGTCCATCAGGACTGAACCCTGCACGCTAAGCAGCCACCGTGGCCCAGTGGTCAGCTGAGAACGTTGAGTTCCTTGCTGGAAAGTCGCGGGTTCGAATCTTTGTTTTGTTTTTTTCTTTTCTCTTCTTTTTCTGTTTCTGTTCTGTTCTGTTTTTTATGTTCTGATCTTTTTCCTTTCTGTTCTTTTTTCTGTTCTGTTCTTTTTTCTTTTTTTCTTTCTTTCTTACTGTCTTTTCTTTTCTTTTTTTGTTCTTTCTTTCTTTCTTTCTTTTCTTTTTCTTTCTTTCTTTAATTTTTCTTATTGTATTGTTTCATCTCGAGTATAATGGAATAAACACTCGTGTGCTTAATTTTTTTTTTTTTTTTTACATAATCATAGTCTACGTGTGTATGCAGTTTTATAAATTTTGTCGTTCGTTCCCACCGGCACACAACGAACCCCATTAAGTGATTTTTTTCTCGAACTCTTGGCTGGCAAAAAAAAGGAGTTTGGCTATGTGCTCTTTGGGAAGATTGGGACTTGGACCATACAGTCGAGTTTCATCTGTATTGCGGATACGGTTTTTGAGAGCGTTGCTCTAGCGATTTGACCAACACGGCAGGTGTTTGTATCTCCCGGTTCTGGCTGCTAGATAGGAAGCGTGATAAGAACAGCCTTGTTATGTCACGAAGTTTCCAAAGCTGGTGCATTTCCATAGCAGCACCATTACCATCATCCCCATCACCACGCCGACCATCATGGAATCAAAGAAAGTTGTCATGGATGCGGTGGTCCCGGCTGCTCCGACCTCAGCTTTATTTAGTTTATTTATTTATTTATTTTTTAAAATATTATTTCATTTAACACCACTTTAAGTCACAGCACATTTCTCTGCGTGAAATTCGGGCTGCTTTCCCTAGGGGAGAGCGCGTCGCTACAAGAGCAGAGCCACCCGTTATCTTTTTTCTTTTTCCTGTCAGCAACTGTATTTGTCTCCTTCTCAGAGTGGCCTTTTTCTAGAGTTTTGCTACGGACAACTCTCTTGTTGTCGTGGGTTCTTTTACGTGCGCTAAATAATTTTGTGTAACACACGGGTCCTCGGTTTATTGTCTCATCCGAAAGACTAGTACCAAGACCACCACTCATGATGTAATGGATGGGGGAAAAGTTTCGGGCCCAAACAAGGTTCAAACCACCGCACACTTCTGACCCGGATTGTTTTTACTTTCTAGGCAGGCGCGTTACCTCTAGACCACCGATCCACCTGTACGTTTCCTCACACACTTTTGTGCCTGTGTCGAAGCCTTCGGGGTTGGGGGTTGACGGGAGAAGGTGGTTGGAGGGACGTTGTGGTGGTCAGTACCCCCGGGTGGGCCACTCACTCAGTCTGGCTTCGTGACTAAGCTATTCATGTCGTTAGCAGGGGGCTGAGTTGGTGCTGTCCAGCAGCGCGGGGCCTTTCTTGTTGGTGGCCTGACAGCAGCCTGATAAGTTGATACGAGACCTGTAGACCTCTGACGCTGAGGATGCGACATGCTGAAATTAGGTAGGGCTGCGCTGGGGCGAAGAGATCGGAATGAACGGTGTGGGAACAGCAGGTGAAAAAGGTAACAGAAAATGAGGGAGCAAAGAGAAAAGACCCCACCTTACAAAAACAAAACAAAAAACAAAACCAAAACAACTCCCTTACTCCCCAAGAACCCCCTTCCCTCCAAAGAAGAAACAGAGAAAACAAAAACAAAACAAACGACAACAGCAACATTCCCCCCCCCCCCCCCCCCCCCCCCCCCCCCCCCCATCCCGTACGAATGAAACAAACAAACTCGAACAACCCCCCCCAAAAAGGCATATAACCCCGTTCATTAAAAATGGTGGTGTTGTGTGTGTGTGTGTTGTGTGTGTGTGGTTGTGTTGCGTTGTGTAGTGTGGGTGTGCGTGCCGTGTGTGTGTTGTGTGTGTGAGTGTTGTGCGCGCGCGCGTGTGTGTGTGGGGGTGGAGGAGTAACTCTGAAATAGTTTAATAGTTTTTTAATAAGTACATCGTCCTTACGACAGAGAGAGAGAGAGAGAGAGAGAGGAGAGAGGAGAGAAGAGAGAGAGAGAGAGAGAGACAGAGAGACAGCAGACAGATAGACAGACAGACAGACAGATAGAGAAAGACAGACAGACAGACAAAGACAGAGACAGAAACAGAGAGACTGGGAATGGCAGACCGAGCGACAGCGACAGAAAAAAAGAGAGCATTGAGACACAATAGAATCCCCCCCCCCCCCCCATTTCTATAAAAGATAAACACAAGATGGCGCAGCGTGAAATGAAGACATTAAAATATAAGCAGACGACATGTCGGTTTTTTAAGTAATCTAACAAGGAGGAAGATTTTTCCTTGACTGAAAAGACGAAACGAAAACAATCCCATGTTATTATTTTTAATGTAACATACGTCTGGGTTGTTTTCTTAGGGGGGTGGAGTGGGGAGGGGAGGTGGGTTAAAAATCAATATTTTGTGTAGCTACACTGAACACCTTAAGGTGTATCTCACACAGTCCCACGATGGAGTCGCATCACTGAATCATCGTCATCGTTATCGTCGTCGTCGTCGTCGTCGTCACCATCATCATCATCATCATCATCATCATCATCATCATCATCATCATCATCATCATCATCATCATCATCATCATCATCATCATCATCATCACCTCCTCCTCCTCTTGTTCTTGTTCTTCTTGGTTTTTTTTCTTCTTGTTCTTGTTCTTCTGGTTTTTCTGGTTCTTCTTCTTGTTCTTGTTCTTGTTCTTGTTCTTGTTCTTCTTCTTCTTCTTCTTCGTCGTCATCGTCGTCGTCGTCGTCGTCGTCGACTATAGTTGTCTGTCATATGAGCCGAAATGCGTTGCACTGCTGTTAAGCTCCTGTCAAGTTAGACTCAGCGCATCCGACTTCAGTGTACGAGAGAACTGTTATCTTTCAAGTCTTTCAGAAAAAAAGGGCAGGAGAATGGACCAAGAAGGCAGAACATAAACAAGAAGGCGACAAAGAAGAAAAGGAACAAAGCAGGAATACACAGAGGGACAGAAAAGAGGGAATTCCGGAATTCCTAGCATTGAATTTCCAGAAGGTGGGGATGCTATATAAACCGACAGACTCCCTGGCATCCCCAGGGGGGGAATTCCTGAATCTGAAATTTACAGCTTGCCCCCCCCATCCCTCCATCCCCACCGAGTTGAAGCAAGACAGCTCTGCCATGGTCAGATTTATCTTTCAATAGCCATCAGGATGCATGTTGCAAAATCTTCATTAGTGACCCCACGGTCTAAGCGACTACGGGATAGGTAAGGTGATTGGTGAGAGCCATCGCGTTACACGGAATATCTAGTCACGACTGTAACACGTCTTTGGTGTCGTTAAACGGTTAACCTGTCCTTAACTGGATTCAGACTTTCAACTGCGCAAAACCCGGTACAAAAATAACTGGAAATCATTATTTTAAAACTGCATAGCACATCGTTTTATATCAGAAGCCGTCCTTCAGTCTCGGAAGACTATGGAGCTGCGCTCTAGGTGTTCATCCCGGAACAGCGTCGGGTGTGGCTGGCTGGCCAGTTCCAAAGAGGAATGACAGACAGTCCCTGTGGCATAGGGCACAGATGAAAGTCTGACTCTGGTCTGTCTGCCTGAGAGGATGGAAGTAATGAGAAGAGAGGCTGCAGCCCAGGCAGAAGACAGACAGACAGACAGACAGACAGACAGAGAGGACAGACAGACTTTTGTTTTCTATCAACACGGAGGAAAACTCACACACCCTCCCCACACACCCTCCCACCCACCCACCCATCCAACCCTTATTCCTCTCCACACATCACTCTCTCATAAAAGCCCAGGATCCTATACATGATTCAGCACGGAAACAAAAGGTAGGCAGCCCAGTCCAGTTCATCATCCTTTTCTTCTCAGATGATATAACGTTTTTTTCATCGCCACCACACCTTTGAGTTTATTTCTTGTTGTTTATAGCTCCACCGGCCACCAAGGCCGTATGAAGGCTGACTGTCACCTGACACCAATTTCAGCGACTCCGAGAACATCCACACCTGCCTAACACCAATCAATCAATCAACCAATCGATCAATCAATCAATCAATCAATCAATCAATCAATCAACCAATCAACCAATCAACCAATCAACCAATCAATCGATCGACAATCAATCAATCAAATCAATACAACCAACACAACCAACCAACCAATCAACCAATCAACCAACAAATCAATCAATCGATCAATCAAACAATCAATCAATCAATCAGTCAATCAATCAATCAATCAATCAATGACGAGGCTTACAGCTCCACTGACCGCCAAAGTCAGATCGGAACAGATCAGAGAGACGTGTGGAACAAAATTCACACGCATAAATTTGCACACAGGGCGTTGGTTTAGGGTCTCTTTGAGTATGAACACAGAAAATGTTCCCGAAGTCGAAATGTGGCTACCTTAATGGTAGGCAAAACCAAAAAAATTCTTTATCATCGCTGAACCTTGGAGCTCTAGCTGAGCAACGAAAAAAAAAAAGAAGAAATGGAGGAATGCGGGTCACTATGCAAGTCAAGAGGGCAAGAGTTTCGACACAAAAAGGTGCAGCACATAAATGACAGCCAAGACTCGACCACAGAACGCCTGGCAGACCGGCAACCAGATGGCTTGATGACATCCAGAAAAGACGAACGGACGCTATAGCCGAGTGGTTAAGACCGGTCGACTTCAATCCCATGGGTCCACGAAGTTCCAGGTTCGAATCTCGGCAGCATCTAGTAAACTAAAGGGTGGCGATTTTTAAGATCTCCCAGATCAGTTTCAAGCGTAGGCCTGCCAGTGCTTTAATTCCCTTTGTGTATATAAAAAAAATATATTTTATTTTATTCTATTATTTTATTTATTCTTTTATATCGAGGATAATGGAATAAGCACTTATGTGCTTTTTTACATCCAGTCCCCGTGTATATGCGGTTTTGTAAATTTTGTCATCTGTTCCCACCGGCACACAATGGCCTACTCTTTCGAAAAGCGGAACAGGCTTTAACGTGTGCGCAAGATGTTCTGCGTGCGTTCGCACACGGAGCCTCGGTTTATAGCTATACACACATGGAGAAGATCAAACATGCATGTTAAAAAGTTTGTAACTCATATCAGCGTTCAGTGGGTTACGGAAACAGGAACACACCCAGCATACATCCCCGAAATCAGAATGCGGCTACCTCCACGAAATGGTCGCACACGCAAAATGTCACCTTTGGTGAACCTCGGAGCTCTAGCCGAGGAACGGAATAAAAAAAATAAATCAAGAAACAAGCATGGTCGTGACATGTATATGTATGTATGTATGTGTGTGTGTGTGTGTGTGTGTGTGTGTGTGTGTGTGTCTCGTGTGTGTGTGTGTGTGTGCGTGTGTGTGTGTGTGTGGTGCGTGGTGTGTGTGTGTGTGTGTTGTGTGTGTGTGTGTGTGTGTGGTGTGCTGTGTGTGTGTGTTGTGTGTGTGTGTGTGTGTGTGTGTGTGTGTGTGTGGCTGAGTGCGTGTCTGTATGTGGCTGTGTGTGTGTGTGTGTGTGTGTGTGTGTGTGTGGCTGTGTGTGTGTATGTGTGTGTGTGAGCGCGCGCGCTCACACACATTTAAATATGTTAAAACTATCAATTGTAACTGGTTGCATGTGAAAGAGTAGATTGAATGCAAGCGCTTTGATTTGTTTTAGCAAGATGTAATGCAATATAGCTCCCATTGATTATCATGATGACGACGATGATGATGATGGTGATGATGATGATGGTGATGATGATGATGATGATGATGATGATGAAAGCAAGCGTTTATCGGTTTGCCATCTCAACGTGTAGACAAAGAACATGGGGTAACATCAGGACATGCCACTGGGTAAACGTTCATGACAATTTATTGCCAGGAAAAAAAACACCTTTAGTGTGCGTGTGTCTGTGTGTGGTGTGGGGGGTGGGGGTGAGAGAGAGAGAGAGAGATAGAAAGAGAGACAGAGACAGACAGACAGACAGAAAGAGACAGAGACACATAAGAAACAGGAAGAGAAATAGAGCAGAGACAGAGAGTGATACAGACTGGGAGAGAGCGAGAGAGAGAAAGAGAGAGGAGAGAGAGAGAGAGAGAGAGGAGAGAGAGAGAGAGAGAGAGAGAGAGAGACAGACAGACAGACAGACAGACAGACAAATTTCTAGTGTCTTTCGTAATCGGTCCATACAAAAGAATCGTCAGCGAAAGAGACGGGTGAGGAGGTGGAGGAAGAGAAGAAGGAAAGGGGGAAGGAGGGGGGGGGGGGGGGGCAGAGGAGGAGGCGGAGAATGAGGAAGGATATTTTTGGATGATAATGATGATAATAGGATAATGCTAGACTGGAATAGCAATGCTTTTGTTAGACAATGAGAGAGAGAGAGAGAGAGAGAGAGAGAGAGAGAGTCAGAGAGAGAGAGAGAGAGAGAGGGGGGGGAGAGAGACAGAGAGAGCGACAGAGAGCGAGCGAGAGACAGACGGACAGACAGGCAGGCAGGCAGGCAGACAGAAACAGACAGACAGATAGAGAGAGTCAGGCAGACAGACAGACAGAAAGAGTCAGGAAGACAGACAGGCAGACAGACAGAGGCATACAGACAAATAAGCAGGCAGAGACAGCCAGTCAGAGGCAGACAGACAGAAAGAGGTAAACAGACAGGCAAACAGACAGGCAAACAGACAGGCAAACAGACAAAGAGAGAGAGAGAGAGAGGAGGAGAGAGAGAGAGAGAGAGAGAGAGAGAGAGAAGAGAAGAGAGAGAGAGAGAGAGAGAGAGAGAGAGAGAGAGAGAGAGAGAGTGAGAGACAGACAGACAGACAGACAGACAGGCAGACAGACAGAGGAAGATCCAGAAAATGATCTTAGTCAGCAAAAACAAAAAAACACACAAAAAAGACGGAGAAGAATATTTTGGGTAGTGGTAACTGAATACATTTTATAGATCGTAACGAAACTCTTTCGTCACAGAGAGACAGAGACAGACAGAGAGCGAGAGCGAGAGCGAGAGAGAGACAGAGAGAGAGAGAAAGAGAGAGAGAGCGCGCGAGAGAGATACAGAGAGAGAGACAGAGAAAGAGACAGAGAGAGAGACAGAGAGAGAGACAGAGAGAGAGACAGAGAGAGAGACAGAGAGAGAGAGAAAGAGGAGAGAGAGAGAGAGAGAGAGAGAGAGAGACAGAGACAGAGAGACTTAAAGTTTTTTTTTAATCGCCATACACATGCGCTTCACTTGTATTCATACACAAATTTCAGCATCAACAAATAGTCATATTAAGATTAAAACCGTTATCATCAACACTGTCTAAGAAATAATCCGAAAACGTACAATGATTATGTTTAAACAAATGTTCATTTATAAATAAGAGACCCCACACACATTGTACACAAATACAAAGTGTATAACGTGTGTGTGTGTGTGTGTGTGTGTGTGTGTGTGTTGTGTGTGTGTGTGTGTGTTGTGGTGTGTGTGTGTGTGTGTGTGTGTGTGCATTTGGACTTGTTAGAACTATTACTTGCTATTGGTTGCATGACTGTGTAAGAATGAGTCGAATATAACTTTGCAGGGATATGAATTTAGAGATGTTCCTAAATCCCTCAACACCTTGCTTAGTGTGATAAAAGGGACAAAAGTGTATTACAGTATCTTGACGGCTGACAGATACCAGCCAAACTGCTGTAAAAAATGGACTACAGAGATCTTAGATGAAGTTAATTGGGCAAAAACATTCTCTCTTGTACAGAAAATTAAAGAAATAAAACTGAAATGGTTTCAGATAAGACTCATTCACAGGATAGTTGCAACTAACATCGCTCTGCAAAAGATGTGTGTAGCTGAAAATGATAAATGTACATTTTGCAAAGACGCAAGAGAAACAATAGAACACCTCTTTTGGTCATGCAATATAACATCAGATTTTTGGGAGTTGCAGAACTTTCTAAACCTTTGTAATAGTGGAAACAATTTGAGTCTAACAAGAAAAGTGGTCATATTTGGTAATGATACTCTACACAGTTCTGATGAAGCACTGGATTATATTTTACTTTGTGTAAAGTTCTTCATTTATAAGTGTAAATTTGAAAACAAAACCCACTTTTTGCACTCTTTAGGCAGCATGTAAAAATGAAATATGTTACAGAACAGTACATTGCCAGAGTAAACATGCAATTTGCTTGTTTTCAAAGAAAGTGGCATTTCTATCAGCCTCTATTTGAAGACATCTAAAACACCAGTTAAAGCTGCAAAGGACATAATTTCAAAACTCAATGCTTTTGCACAGTGGGAATATTGTAATACATTGTTTCAATACCAATGATGCAATATGGTGAGTGAAACTGTGGCAGTGTATTTTATTTATTGTGTGTCATGAAAAATGAAGATTTTGAAATGTAAAAAGGAAGGGGAGGAAGAGAGGGAGGGAGAGGGGGAAAGAAGAGGAAGAATACTGACCTATATGGCCCTCAGTGATATGTAGACTTTTCACACAGGTGTCACTTTTTGCCCGGGAATTGCGTCGTGGGCATGTATGACAGAAGCTGCTGCTGTTCTCTGTGTGTATGTATATGTGTATATGTATGTGTATGTATATATGTATGTATATGTGTATGTGTATGTGTATGTATATATGTATGTATATATGTGTATGTATGTATGTATGTGTACGTATGTATATATATATATATATATATATATATATATATATATATATATATATATATATATATATATGTGTGTGTGTGTGTGTGTGTGTGTGTGTGTGTGTGTATGTGTGTATATGTGTGTATATGTGTATGTATATGTGTGTATATGTGTGTGTATATGTGTGTGTATGTATGTGTATATATTTTTCTTTTGGGAATGGAGTTCTGGGTGCTTTGCTGTTGTTTTCAATGTGATTTGTTTCCCTTTATTTGTTTATTTGATTTTTTTAAAAGTCTATTCTATTGTGTGAATAATTATAGGCCATTATATTTCAGTGCCCAAAAAATGGAAATGCCAAAAAAATCATAAAAAGCATTGTATATGTACTTGCACTAGTGTGAAAAGAGAAGGAATACAATGCTAACTACTTACTGTACATCCTGTATTTGTGTTAGTATGAAAAAGAGAAGGAATACAATGCTAACTACTTTAAAAAAAAAAAGAGTTGAGTGCAAGCGCTTTGATTTGTCTGTGCAAGATACAACGCTATATAAATTCCATTTATTATTATTATTATTATTATCATTATTATTATTATTATTATTATTATTATTATTATTATTATTATTATTATTATTATTATTATTTGGGGAAGCAACAAGCTAACAGCTTCTAGTGTAAAGATAAAGGTAAAGGTGTCCCATAACCTGTGTGGTCGCAGGGGAGCGAGGCATCAGAGACCTCAACTTCTCAAGGGGCAAGCATATTAAGGGCGGCGCTCATCTCCTCTCCCTCGCTGCTTTACCTTCCCTGATCCTAAAGAGGGCAGGTACCCACTTACAGCTGGGTGAACTGGGGGACTGTACTGAAGCCAAGAGGCGTAAACGGTCACCCATCCAAATGGTAACCACGCTCGACGCTGCGTAACAATGGTTAGGGGAAAGCGAGTGCTCTGACCACTGAGCTATCCCGTCCCG
>CM054141.1:33368683-33371183 GCA_028751875.1 Rapana venosa
CACATCACAGCACACTTACTAGCAGACGCCATTTGGAAAGTGTCACTGATGTCCACAGTATCCATGGTAACGTTAAAACGAAAGTAGGGCTTCCGGCGAAGGTTCTGTCGATGCTGCAGAATCCCGAACTCGAACGCCTTCTGCGCCACGAGATCTCGCCGATCCAAAATGGCACCTGCCAAAAAAACAAAATGGCACCAAAGTGATAATTAAAGTCTGCATTATTCATTGGCGGGGGAAGGGGATGGGAGGTGGGGGTGGGGGTGTTAAAGAAGATCTGTGTGTGTGTGTGTTTTGTGTTTTTTGCGAGGTCAAAAATCTCTAGAAGAAGACGTAAGTACGAAGTGTGTGTGTGTGTGTGTGTGTGTGTGTGTGTGTGTGTGTGTGTGTGTGTGTGTGTGTGTGAAGAGAGGTTTGTTTGGTACAGATGGGTCGCGGGGTGCAATGCGAGGGACTTGTGTGTGTGTGTGTGTGTGTGTGTGTGTGAGAGAGAGAGAGAGAGAGAGAGAGAGAGAGAGAGAGCATTTTAAAGTGTGTGTGTGTGTGTGTGTGTGTGTGTGTGTGTGTGTTTGAGCGCTCTCTCTCATATGTACACATATTCCTAACCTCTAATCTATTGCACAATAACAACAAAAACCCAAACAGAAATAGAGTAGAATGAAAATACAATAGAATACAGGAAATAAAATATAAGAAGAAATAAAAAAGAGAAAAAATAGCATAAGATAAAGTCAAAATAGTTATATGAAAATAAGCTGAAAATCTAGTATTTTGACACGAGTTATTTTCCATAGTCTGATAGACAATTTGCAGACGATTCTAGTTCGGGAATGACATTGCTGTTCCATTTTGTCACTGTTATTGTTCAGGGGGAAAGGTTGGGGTTGGGGTCGGGGTAGGCGTGAGGTGGGGGTGGGGGTGGGGTGGGGGGTAGGCGAAGGGTGATATTTCTTGGTGACAGACTGGGGAGGGAGGGAGGGGTGAAGGAAAGGAGGAAATGGAAAGGTAAATACCATAGACAGAGTTAAGGGACTTGGGTGCAAGACTTGGAGGTTTGACAATGCTGAGAGAGAGAGAGAGAGAGAGAGAGAGAGGAGAGAGAGAGGAGAGAGGAGCGACAGAGAGAGACATACAGAGAGAGAGACAGAGAGAGACAGAAAGAGAGAGACAGACAGAGAGAGAGAGACAGAGAGAGACAGAGAGAGAGAGAGACAGAGAGAAACAGAGAGACAGAGACAGAGAGAAAGCTTAAAATAATTTCATTGTTTCATTGAGGATAACTGAATACTCTAGAGGCTTTTTTGTTTTTACACCAGGCCCTCGAAAATAAATCGGAAAGCTAACAAACAAATCCGTTGAGAGAGCTCGAGCTCTGATAATTTCATTGAGGCTAACTGAGAGAGAGAGAGGAGCGAGAGAGAGAGAGAGAGAGAGAGAAGAGAGAGAGAGAGGAGAGAGAGAGAGAGAGAGAGAGAGAGAGAGAGGAGAGAGAGAGAGAGAGAGAGAGAGAGAGAGAGGAGAGAGAGAGGAGAGAGAGAGAGAGAGAGAGAGAGAGAAGAGAGAGAGAGAGAGGGAGAGAGAGAGGAGAGAGATGGGGGGGGGGGGGGAGATGCGAGGGGTGTCAGGGTTAGCGACATTTGGTAGGAGACTTTTGATCTGCTAAAAGCGTGGTTTCGGTTGGTCAGCTTAACATCAATCACATTAGGAGGAAAAGCTTTGCCCATTACCAGATAATGGGAGTGTGGGCGGAAACACAGACACACATACAAAGACACATACACACACATACAAGCAAGCAAGCAAGCAAGTGCACGTGCGCACGCACGCACGCACACACACACACACACGCACACACACACACAAGGAAGCAAGTGCGCAGACACACAGACACACAGACAGACACACAGACAGACACAAACACAGACACACAGACACACAGACACACAGACACACACACACACACACACACCACACACACACACACACACACACACACCACACACACACACACACACACACACACACGGACACAGACACACACACACATACATAATTTCTCATTTTTCGATTTTCATTTTTCGCACACACACGCACACATAATCTCTCATTTTTATTTTTTGTGTGCACACACACACTCGCACACGCACACACATACACAATCTCTCATTTTTGGATTTCTATTTTTCGCACACACACACACATTCTCACTGTGTGTCTCTGTCTTTGTCTGCCTCTCTGTCTCTGTCTGTCTGTCTCTATATATACACACATCTTTCTCTCTCACACCCCTTTAATTACACGTGTGCATGCACAAAAAAGCAGCCCTATTTATGGGAAACAATAACAGTTATAGTAATAATAACAATCATAATGATAATAATTAAAGACAAAATCTGCAACAACCATAACAGTAACGATAACAACAACAATAACAATCAAAACAACAACAACAATAGCAATAATGATGATAATAATAATAATAATGATAATAATGATGATG
>CM054141.1:33376183-33378683 GCA_028751875.1 Rapana venosa
TACAATAACATTTTGGATTTTTTGTGCTTCCTTATTTTTCTTACTAAAATACTAAGCAGCTCGGCAACCCCCCTTCATGTATGGGCCAATGGCCTTTTTGTGAATAAATCTTTCGAGTAAGAGTTCGAGTTCTCTCTCTCTCTCTCTCTCTCTCTCTCTCTCTCTCTCTCTCTCTCTCTCTCTCTCTCTCTCTCTCTCTCTCTCTCTCTCTCTCTCTCTTCTCTCTCTCTCTGTATGAACGCACGCAAAACATCTTGCGCACACGTTAAAATCCTGTTCCGCTTTTCGAAAGAGTAGGCCATTGTGTGCCGGTGGGAACAGATGACCACATTTTTACAAAACCCCATACACACGGGGACTGGATGTAAAAAAGAAAGCACATGAGTGCTTATTCCAATATCCTGGATATAAATAAAATAAATCTATCTATCTGTCCCGTAGTCTGACGACCGTGGGGGCACCCTCAAAAACTCAACAATCAGTTCCCTCCATTCCTCTCTCTGTTCTGCCTTTCTCAGGGTTTTGTTGAGTTCTAGGCCTGTCCATTCGCTGATGTTATCCTCCCAGCTCTTCCTTGGTCTGCCTCTTCTTCTTCCTCCTTGGACAGTGCCTTGTAAAACTGTCTTTGCAAGTCCTTTGGATCTTGTGACATGCCCATACCATTTAAGTTTACGCTTTTTAATGATCGTTAGAAGGTTCTCATAGGGTCCAATGGTTTGCTGGATTCTGTTATGCACGCTTTCGTTGCTTATGTGGTCTTTGTAGGAGATGCCAAGGAGTCTCCGAAAGCATCTCATCTCCACCGCCTGTACTCTTCTCTCCAAATCTGCAGTCAGGGTCCATGATTCACAGGCATACAGAAATATGGATATGACAAGGGAGCGCATTAGTCTGACCTTGGAGATAAGTGAGATATTTTTTATCTCTCCAGATGTTGTTTAGTTTTGACAAAGCTGTTATTGTCTGTGCAGTCCTGCATACTACTTCTGGCTTGGATCCCTGGTCTGATACAATGGCTCCCAGGTACTTGAAG
Source organism: Rapana venosa (assembly GCA_028751875.1). Lineage (NCBI taxonomy): Eukaryota > Metazoa > Mollusca > Gastropoda > Neogastropoda > Muricidae > Rapana > Rapana venosa. The sequence continues at coordinate 33,377,217 of CM054141.1, forward strand.
CTTTGAACTGTTTCCAGCTTCTGGTCACTAACCCTGATATCAGTGGTAATGCCGTTGGTGTTATTAGTCATCAGTTTGGTCTTCTCTGCACTGATTTCCATGCCGTATGTTTTGGAGCCTTATTCAAGTGTCTGTTAGGCTGCAAGCTCTTTTTCTGATCCTGCTATTCCATCAATGTCATCTGCGAAGCGGAGTTTGTGATCGTTTTGCCACCAATGCTGGACTGATCCTTCATGATGTTCCAGCGCATCAGCCATGATTCTCTCAAGGAAGATGTTGAAAAGAGTGGGTGAGAGTAGACAGCCCTGCCTTACTCCAACTGTTGTTCGAAACCATTCTCCAATGTTGTTGTAGTACACTGCACTGGTGGCCTCGCTGTACAGCTGTTTGATGACTTTGATCAGGTTTGCATTGATGCTGTACAAATTCATGGTTGTCCACAAAGCTGCATGCCACACCCTGTCAAATGCCTTCTTAAAATTGATAAATACGGGGTAAAGGTCTTGTTGATGTTGAAGGTACCGCTCACATAGTATTCTGAGGTTGAATATCTGTTCTGTTGTGCTGCGCCCTGCTCTGAAACCTGCTTGTTCCTCAGCAATGATGGTCTCTGCTTGTGGCTTCAGTCTATTCAATATTATCTGCAGCATGACCTTGTTTGGGTGGCATATGAGGCTGATTGTGCGGTATTTATGGCATTGTTGTAGATTTCCTTTCTTGGGGAGGGTGATGATGAGTGACTGTGTCCATGGTGTTGGCCATTTTTCTGTCTGCCAGATCTTGTTGCAGATTCTTAGTAGGGCGCTGATCATGGCTTCTCCTCCAGCTTGAACCAACTCAGCTGGAATGTTGTCAGCCCCTGCTGACTTCCCCTTTTTCAGCGATCTGACTGCTGTTTCCACTTCTTCTCGGAGGACAGGGTGACTGTCTGTGTCTTTGCTTGCGGGTACATTAAGGACTTCTGGATCTCCTGCGGTTCTATAGTTATACAGGTTATACATATATATTTTAAATAAAATAAATGAATAAATAAATAAATAAATAAACATGTGCAGCACAAACCGAAACACAACAAAAAAATGACTGCTGGACTTTGCCGGGTTTATGTTGTTGTTGTTGTTGTTTGTTTTGGTTTTCAATTGACGGCAGCAGACACAGAACACATAACTCTTGGGGTTTCCTGGTCTGGGACAGTAATGTCACCGGTATAGTGAAAATAATGTCCGTCAGCGTAGGTCAAGGCCTTCATTACAGTGTTGTTATACTTTGACAGTAGTTTTATGTGGAGAGTTTCTTAATGCACTGCAGGATCAAAGTGTTAACAACTGCTGGTTTAAAAAAAAGTCTTAGAGGTTGAAAAACCCTGTGTGTGTATGTGTATGTGTATGTGCGTGCGTGCGTGTGTGTGTATGTGTGTGTGTGGTATTGCTGTCTGTCTCTCTGTCTATCTCCCTCTATCTATCTGTG
>CM054141.1:33396183-33406183 GCA_028751875.1 Rapana venosa
CAAGAATAATTGCTACACAAAGTACAAATAATCAGTCTTTTCCATTTAGCAGACTGACAAGAATAATTGCTACACAAAGTACAAATAATCAGTCTTTTCCCATTAATAGACTGACAAGGCTACTCGCCACACAAACTACAAATAGTCAATCATCATTTTCGATGTTATGACAAGTTTCATAGATTACATACAATATTTTACTGTTTTGAAATGTTACTTAACTTTCTACTAAATGTATGCACTGAAACTATCCCTCCCTCTCCCCCCCACAAAAAAAAATCCAGTAAACTGCACTTGCTTGCAGTGTTCCAAGTTTTCCGTTTCATATTTGTATTTTAGTTCATTATAAAAAACAAAAATAATACCAACAATAGGTTTGTTTTGCCAATCTGACATTTTTTCTTTTTTTTCTTCTTTCTCTTCATCCAAATCTCAGACAGCAACTATTGTTATCTGTCGTAATTATGAGCGAAAATGCGTTGCGCTGCCATTTAGCGCCTTGAAGCATGTGCACTTACGTAAATATATGAGCATGTACTATCAGTATCACACACACACACACACAAAACACACACGCACACGCGCGCGCATGCACACACAAACATACACATACGCACGCACAAACACCCACCCACGCGCACATATACACACAGAGCCAGACACATTAAGTTACACACACACACACATACACGTACGCAAGCACGCACACACGCACGCACGCATGCACACACACAAGAAAGAGTAGACCATTGTGTGCGAGTCGAAACGGATTACAAAATTTCCAAAACTGTACACATAACAGGGATTGGATGTTAAAAAAGCACATTAGTGCTTATTCTATTATCCTCGAAATAAAAGAATAAAACACACACACACACACACACACACACACACACACACACACACACACACACACACACACACACACACACAACACACACACACACACAACACACACACACACACACACACACGCATGCGAGCGCGCATGTGCACGTGCGCGCGCCTGATATCACTAGGTATAGACGGAATTTGATTAAACATACGACAAAACACAACAGCAATAAAAATAATACTAGCCATAAACAACAGCGACAGCAGCAAACCAAACCAATCTTTTAAAAAGCACCCTGCATCACCAGAGTACACACAGGAATTATACCCACGCCAAACCAATATCCCCGAAGCCGGACAGCAGATACCTCAATGGTAGGGCCTAAAGGATGAACCTCGGAACTCTAACCGGAGAACAACAAAAAACAACAACAAAAACCCCAAACAAGCAAAAAATCCCAAGAAACAACAACAACAACAAAAACCCCAAACAAACAATCCCAAGAACAACAACAATACAAAAACTCCAAACAAACAAAAAAAATCCCAAGAAACAGCAACAACAAAACCCCAAAACAAACCAAAAATCCCATTGAACAACAAAAACACAAAACCCAAAAAAACAAAAAATCCCAAGAAACAACAACAACAAAAACCCTAAAACAAACAAAAATCCCAACAAACAACAACAGCAACAAACCCAAACAAACAAAAATCCCAACAAACAACAACAGCAACAACAAAACCCCCAAACAAACAAAATATCCCAAGAAACAACAACAACAAAACCCCCAAACAAACAAAAATCCCAAGAAACAACAACAACAACAACAAAACCCCCAAACAAGCCAAAAATCCCAAGAAACAACAACAACAAAACCCCCAAACAAATAAAACATCCCAAGAAACAACAACAACAAAACCCCCAAAACAAACAAAACATCCCAAAAAACAACAACAACAAAAACCCCAAACAAACAAAAAATCCCCCAAAACAACAACAGCAACAACACAAAAACCCAAACAAAAAATCCCAAGAAACAACAACAACAAATTCCCCAAACAAACAAAAAATACCAAGAAACAACAACAATATAAAAACTCCAAACAAACAAAAAATCCCAAGAAACAGCAACAGCAACAAAACCCCCAAACAAACCAAAATCCCAAGAAACAACAACAACAACAAAACCCCCAAACAAACCAAAAATCCAAGAAACAACAGCAACAAAACCACCAAACAAACCAAAAATCCCAAGAAACAACAGCAACAAAACCCCCAAACAAACCAAAAATCCCAAGAAACAGCAACAACAACAAAACCCCCAATCAAAGAAAAATCCCAAGAAACAACAACAAACCTCAAACAAATAAAAAATCCCAAGAAACAACAACAACAACAATCCCCCAAAAACAAAAAAATCCCAAGCAACAACAACAACACCCCCCCAACCCCCCCCCCCCCCCCAAATCCAAAGGAACAACAACAACAAAACCCCCACACAAACAAACCAAAAATCGCAATGAACAACAACAACAAAACCCCCAAACAAACAAAAAATCGCATTGAAAAACAACAACAACAAAACCCCCAAACAAACAAAAAATCGCAATGAACAACAACAACAACAAAACCCCCAAACAAACAAAAATCCCAAGGAACAACAACAACAACAACAATCCCCCCAAAACAAAAATCCCAAGCAACAACACCCCCCAAAAAACAACAACCCAAAAACAACAACACCAAAACCCATCCCCAAATCCCAAGGAACAACAACAAAACCCACCCCCAAAACAAAAGAAAAATCCGCAAATCCCAAGAACAACAACAACAACAACCCCCTGAAAACAAAAAATCGCAAGGAACAACAACACCCCCAAAACCAAAAATCCCAAGGAACAACAACAAAACCCACGCACAAACAAACAAAAAATCGCAAGGAACAACAACACCCCCAAAACCAAAAATCCAAGGAACAACAACAAAACCCACGCACAAAACAAACAAAAAATCGCAAGGAACAACAACACCCCCAAAACCAAAAATCCCAAGGAACAACAACAAAACCCACGCACAAAACAAACAAAAAATCGCAAGGAACAACAACACCCCCAAAACCAAAAATCCCAAGGAACAACAACAAACCCACGCACAAAAAAAACAAAAAATCGCAAGGAACAACAACACCCCAAAACCAAAAATCCCAAGGAACAACAACAAAACCCACGCACAAAACAAACAAAAAATCGCAAGGAACAACAACAAAACCACCACCACCACCACCAACCACCACCACCACCACCACCACCAAACAAACAAAACATCCCAAATTCAAACAAATCCTATCCACCACACCAACGGAAGGGAAACTAGCTTGACAGGACGAGTGAGGGAGGGAGGGGTCGGGGGATTGGGGTGGGGGTGGAGATAGCAATGGAGGGAGGGTGTAGGGGGACATAAAATAGGACCGGCGTAATGATTTCCTGTTAAAGAGCGTTCAAAGGCCCATTACCCCTTTTAATGGTTTTTTCCTCCTTTCACGGTTTAGGTTTATTTGTTTTATATGGTCAGCTCTGTTGCCCTTGAAAATGTCATGTTACAAGGACGCAGAATAATGATGATGTTTGCAATGTATTTTTGTTGGTTTTTTTTTTTTGGGGGGGGGGGGGTCTGAGTTTTAAGCTGAGTTATTTTGTATGAAGGATTTCAAAATTAGATTTTTTTGGGTTGTGGTTTGTCTGAAATGTGTCTGTCTCTATCTGTTTCTCTGTCTGTGAGTGAGTAAGAGTGTGTGTGTGTGTTTAATTATCCTCGAATAATAGAATTCACACACACATACATAGATACATACATACATAAATACATACATACAAACACACTCTACACTACACTACACTACACTACACACACACGCAAAAACACACTCCACACAACAAAAACACTACACACCCCCACCACACACACACACAGTACACACACTTTCACACCCCAAAACAACTACACACACAAACATACAAAACAAAACACACACACACCAAATACACACACACACAAACACTACAAAACCCCAAAACAAACACTACACACACACCAACCACACACACAAAACCCCACACACTACACCACACACACACACACACACACACACCCCAACACACACACACACACCACACAAAACACCCACACACACACACACACACACACACACACACACAAACCCCAACACAAGCACGCGCTTAATTGGCAGTATACATGAACCCCACTCCACCCAAACCCCCTCCAACAAACCCCCCCCCCCCCCCCCAAAAAAAAAATTTAAAAAAAAAAGTAAAAAAAAAAAGAAAAGAAAAAAAAGAAAGACAGAAAAAGAAAGAAAAGAAAAAAAAAAAAAAAATACAAAAAGTAAAAGGGTTTTTTTGGGGGGGGAAAACGTGGAATTTTTTTTGGGGGGGGGGTTTTTTTTTTTCCCCGTTTTCCCCCCCCCCCCCCCCTTTTTTTTTTGGGCCGAAAGAAGTGGGGGGTGGGGGGGGTGTGGGGGGGGGGGGGGGGATTGGGGGGGGTTTGGGGAAGAATTTTTGGGTTTGTAAAATGGGTTTTTTTTAAAAAAAGAAAGGGTTTGGAAAAAAAAAATGATTTTTTTTGTTTTTTTCCCCGGGGGGTTTTGGGGTTTTTTGGGTTTTTTTTTAAAAAAATGAGTTGGGTAGTGATTGGGGAGGAGGGGAAGGGGGAGGGAGGGAGGGGGGGGAGGGGGGGGGAAAAAAAAAAAGGAAGAAAAGGTGAACAAGGGGAGAAGGAGGGGAGGGGAAGGGGGGAAAAAAAGGGAAGAAAAGGGAAAGAGAAGGGGAAGAAAAGAAAAAGCGAGGGGAAAAAAAAAAAGAAGGAGAAAAAGAAGAAAAAAAAGGATAGAAAAAGGGGGGGGGAAAAAAAAAAAAAGGGGGAAAAGGAGAGAAAGGAGAGAGAAAGAGAGAGGGGGAAAAGAGGAGAGAAGAGAGAGAGAGGGGGGGAAAAGAAAAGGGAGAAAGGGGAGAGATAAGAATAAAAAAAAAAAAAAAAAAAAAAAAAAAAAAAAAAAAAAAAAAAAAAAAAAAAACAACCAAAAAAAAAAACCCAACCCCAAACCAACACCTCCCCTCACACCCCAAAAAAAAAAAAACACACCACCACACAAACCACCACTTTTCCTCCCCACACACACCACCAACACCCCCACCCCCCCCCCCCCTTTCCCCCCCCCCCCCCCCCCCCCCCCCCCCCCCCCCCCCCCCCCCCCCCCCCCCCCCCCCCCCCCCCCCAAAATCCCCCCCCCCCCCCACCCCACCCCCCCCCCCCCACCCCACCCAAACCCGTTTTAAAAAATTTTAAATTTTCGCCAGTCACAAAAATTTCCCCAATCTGTTAAAAAAAAAAAAAGAAAAAAAAAGAAAGAAAAGGAAAAGGTTTTAAAGAAGCAGTCCAGACAGAAAAGTTTGGGGCCCAAAAATACCCAAAAGTCCCCCGACCCCCCCCCCCCCCCCCCCTGGGGAAAATCCCAACTGTCCCCCTCTCCCCCCCACCCCCTCAACCACCCCCTCACCCCCCCTTCACCCCCCACCCTCCCAAATTTTTTCTTTACTGTTCTTTCAAGTGTGGATCGGTGGTCTTGGAGGCATTGCCCCTTTCTTAGAAAGGGAGGGGAAGCACTGGTTTGATCCAGTTTTGGATAAAACTCGTTCACCATCACCCACCCCTATCCCCCTTTGGGGGGTTTATGGTCTTTTGGATTTAAAAATAAATGGAGGTCCGGGGTTTTTAATGATTCAAGGTAGAAAAGATCCCACAGCAATAAGAGAGCTTTTGTTCTGGTGAATTTTTGTTGAAAAAAAGAAGCAACCCGAAGGGAAAAAAAAAAAACAAACAAAAAACAAAAAAAAAAACAAACAAACAAACAAACAAACAAAAAAACAAACGTGAAGGCAGGAAAAAAAACCAAGCAAAATTAAAAACAACAACAAACCCAACCCCAAACAAACAAACAAATCTAAACAAAAGGATACCGCTTCTGCCAGCTTGTTTTAAAAACGAAAATGTATACATAAGCAAAAAAAAAAAAAGCAAAAAAAGCGCTTTGATTTGTTTTTTGCAAGATATAGCGCTATATAAATTTCATTTATTATTATTATTATTATTATTATTATTATTATTATTATTATTATTATTATTATTATTATTATTATTATTATTATTATCATCATCATCATTATCATTATTATTATTATTATTATTATTATTATTATTATTATTATATTATTATTATTATTATTATCAGTATGATCGCCCATAGCAGGACACCCCGGGGAGAGTGAGGGGGGGGGGGAGAGGGGAGAAGAGGGGAAGGGTTGAAAGGGGAGGAATTTTTTTGTATTTTGTGGTGAAACATAAAAATTCAAAGTGTTTGCCATGATAGAAAAGGCTAGTCTTTATTTGCATGTTCATCCCTCTTGTCCTAAAACAATACAAAGGAAGGTGGTAGGATGGTTAAGACGTTCGCCTGCCAACAAGTCAACCGTGAGGTTGTGGGTTCGATTCCCATCCTCGCCCTTTCTTCCCAGTTTGACCCCCCAAAAAATCGAACTGAATGTCAAATCCTTCGGATGAGACTATAAACCGAGGCCCCGTGTTCGAACGCATGCAAAACATCTTGCGCATGCGTTAAATCCTGTTCCGCTTTTCGAAAGAGTAGGCCATTGTGTGCCGGTGGGAACAGATGACAACATTTACAAAACCGCATACACACGGGGACTGGATGTAAAAAAAGCACATTGTAGCTTATTCCATTATACTCGATATAAAAGAATAAATAAATAAATAAATAAATAAAATACGTTCTACTGCAAAATCACCACCACGCTCTCTACTGGAACTACAATCATGACCAGGTTCACCTCACAGTGTCTTCTTCCAAAATCAGCTTCGTAAAATAATTCAGACGTTTCTCTTCGATATCTGTCGTGTCTTTTTTGGCATCAAGCACCACGCTATCATGAAGAGTAGGGAATAAAATGCAATGGACATAATTATTCTTTGAACCATGACGCCATCTTTATTCAAACACCCCAAAACACATCACACCACGCACAAGCGCGCGTGTGCCCGACACAACACAAACACACACACAAGCACGAAACGCACAACCCGCACTTACACACACAAAACACACGCACACAAAACCGCACGCACACACACACACACCCCACAACACACACACCCCGCACGTTAATCTATCACTTAAGTAATAAGACAAACTAAAGAACGAATGACCGAACACACGCAAGCACGCACACACAATCTACGTGAAAGATGTAAACTGCATTTGTGGGGAGATCTCAAATAGTTATTTTTGGTTGTGGACATTTAAAAGCATTTTTACCTGCTGTACCTAGTTTGTCAATGGATCAGATTCTGTCTGAACCATCGTTACTGTTGGACATTGTGTTAGGGTTGATAAAAAGTCCGATAACTCAGTTTTTGTAGTATGTTAAAGTTGGTTTTTATTCAGTACTGTAATCTACATTTTTCAGTTATCGTTTGCTTTTTCTTGTTAGATTTTTCCCGTCTAAAAACACTAATGTGAATAGACGTTAAACTGAAGATATCACACACACAAAACACACACCACACACACCACACACACACACACACACACACTCTCTCTCTCTCTCTCATCCCCTCCCCCTCCTCTCTCTCTCTCTCTCTAACACACGGAAGAAGAAAAAAACAACCCGTCAAATAAAACCTTGAGTTTGGCATATTCAAGCACACAAGCAGGTCGCCATTTGCAATCGACCTCTCATGCATATTAATGAGCTAAAAAGTCACGGGCTTTGATCGTGTGATACAGGTCAATGTCACGCATATAGGACAGCTTGTTGCTGCTATGCTGATCATGTTCATTATTGTATGCTTGTTTTATGCTTATTCATGAAAAAACCCTTATTTAAACCAAAGTGACGAACGAACCGCCCGTAAATGTGTGTGACACATAGTGAACAGCCTTTTTCTTCTTTTTCTTTTAAAAGGATGATTTTAAACTTTTGTCCTCAGAAAGTTAAAAATATTTCAAAAATACTTTTTATTTATTTATTTTAATTTATTTTTATCCTTTTATATCGAGGATAATGGAATAAGCACTTGTGTGCTTTTTTACATCCCCCCGTTCCTGTTTGGGCATTTTTGTCCCTTTTGTCATCTTTCCCACCGGACACAAAGGCCTACTTACAAAAAGGGGGGAACAGAATTTTTCGTGTGCGAAGAAGTTCTGGTGGCGTTCGACACGGGCCAAGGTTTTAGCCTCATCCGAAGGATTTTGGGGGAGGGAGTCTGCACTGATTTAACTTCCAGGGGAAAAACCCTTGAACGGAACGAAAACCAGTCGTAGATTCGAGGCAATGTTTAACATAGGCATCCGCCTATACAGTTTATCAAGTAAAGGTAAACTTTCATTCGCTGGCCAAAAAAAAAAAAAACCCTTTTTTTCCAAACGCATAAAAAAAAAGTGTTCACAGCTAAAAGTTGAAATTCTTATTAAAGAAAAGAGGGAGTGAATTTATAAGAAAGGGATTTAAATAACAAAACAAAAAGAAGCAAGAAAAAAAAACAAAATAAAAAACCCCTTAAAAAAAACGCTTTCTCACTTAAAAAGGGGCAAAATTCATTGTTTTAGAACACAAAAAAGTCTCTCTCTCTGTGTCTCTGTCTTTCTCCTTTCTCTCTCTCTCTCCTTCTCTCTCTCTGTGCATGTGTGTGTGTGTGTGTGTGTGTGTGTGTTGTGTGCGCGTGCGTGTGTGTGCGCGCTTGTGCGTATCCTTCTGCCTGTGTTCCTATGTACGTAGATACTTGCAAAAACTTCTATTTTCGGTTAAACGAGACGAAACAAACAAACAAATAAAAACAAATACAGTTTAGCTAATCAGAAACATCTTCAAATTCAAACTTATTGCAGACGTCCAAGTAGAATTCCCTTCCTTCGGCTGAAGGTTTGCCAGCATACTTAACTACAACTGTTAGACCACCAAACCGTCCCCAGCTATGATGAAGACATAAAATTAACTCACCACCACTACACCAACCACCACCACTTTCACAGCCACCACCACCACCACCACCGTCACTATCACAGCCACCTCCACCATCACCCCCCCACCCACCCATCACCCCCCCCCACCCCAACCACAGCCATCACCATCACCCCAAACACTCCACGACCACCATTTCACCTAACCTCTATCAATCCCCTCACCTCCACCGTCATAGTTCCATCAACTAAAATCCCCAATTACTCGTTGGGTCTCTTAAAAATCGACTTAAAGAGAGAGAGAGAGAGAGAGAGAGAGAGAGAGAGAGAGAGAGAGAGAAGGATGAGGAGAGAGAGAGAGAGAGAGAGAGTGAGAGAAAGAGAGCGAGAGAGAGATAGATAGATAGATAGAGAGTAATCTTTATTTTTTCAAGGGCTACAGATAAGCGTTTTACATACTTTTTTTCATCCGGCCCTGAAGAGAGAGAGAGAGAGAGAGAGAGAGAGAGAGAGAGAGAGAGAGAGAGAGGAGAGAGAAGAGAGACAGACAGACAGAGAGAGGGAGAGGAGAAGAGAGAGAAGAGAGAGAGTAAGCTTTATTTTTTCAAGGGCTACAGATAAGCGTCCACATACTTTTTTTCATCCGGCCCTGAAGAGAGAGAGAGAGAGAGAGAGAGAGAGAGAGAGAGAGAGAGAGAGAGAGAGAGAGAGAGAGAGAGAGAGAGGGAGAGATAGAGACAGAAGAAAGAGAGAGAGAGATAGAGACAGAGAAAGAGAGAGAGAGAGACAGAGAAAGACAGAGAGAGAGACAGAGAGAGAGAGACAGAGAGAGAGATAGAGACAGAGAAAGAGAGAGAGATAGAGACAGAGAAAGAAGAGAGAGACAGAGAAAGACAGAGAGAGACAGAGAAAGAGAGAGAGAGACAGAGAAAGATAGAGACAGAGAAAGAGAGAGAGAAAGAAAGAAAGAAAGAAAGAGAGAGAGAGAGAGAGAGAGAGAGAGAGAGAGAGAGAGAGAGAGAGAGAGAGAGAGAGAGAGAGAGAGAGAGAGAAAAGAACAACAACAACCGCAACAACAAACAAAGACAAAACTCGTTTTTACAAACCACAAA
>CM054141.1:33413683-33421183 GCA_028751875.1 Rapana venosa
CTGCCTATTTGTCTGTCTGTCTGTCTGTCCTTTCATGTTTTTGGGCTCTGTCATACCTTTGTCTTTTATAAGGATTTCTCACCCTCTCTGTCTGTCTGTCTGTCTTTCTGTCTGTCTTTCTCCCTGTCTCTGTTTTGTTCATGTTTTTGTCTCTGTTATGCCTTTTTTCTTTATAAGATTTCATCACCCTCTATCTGTCTGTCTGTCTCTCTGTTTTTTTCATGTTTTTGTCTCTGTTATGCCTGTGTCTTTATACTAATTCGTCACCCTCTGTCTTTCTGTCAGTCTATCTATCTGTCTGTCATATCCTACTTTGCTCTGTTATGCCTTTAGAATGTTTCCTTACCCTCTCTTGTCTGTTGTCTGTCTGTCTGTCTGTTCATGTTTTGGACCTGTTATGCGTCTGTCTTTATAAGGTTTTCTCTCCTCTGTCTGTCTCTCTGTGTCTGTCTATCTGCCTGTCTGTCTCTCTGCCTCCCTGTCTCTGTCTGTCTGTTTATCTGTCTGTCTGTCCAGAACGTTTCACAGAAAACAGACGATGTGCGACTAAAATAGTTCTAAATCTTAAGTAAGGAAAACGGAATAAGCACTTATGTGCTTTTTTAATCCAGTCCCCATGTGTATGCGGATTTGTGAATTCTGTCATCTGTTCCCACCGGCACACAATGGCCTACTCTTACGAAAAGCGGAACAGGATTTAACGTGTGCACAAGATGTTCTGCATGTGTTCGCACACGGGACCTTGGTTTATAGTCTCACCCGAAGGACTTTTTGGGGAGAGTGGAGTCTGCGCTGATGTTAACTCCAGAGGAAAATATCCCCTTGAACGGGAATCGAACCCGGGTCGTCAGATTGCGAGCGCAATGTTCTGGCCACTAGGCTATCCCGTCCCTGGAGCGTTGTGACAGATTTGATCTATTGTGTCAGAGCCTTCAGAGCAGTATGAACATGTACTTTGTGAGTGAGCGTGTATAATTAATTATGTGTGATTATTTTTCAGACAGATAGTGCCATCTCCATCACACGTTATCTTCGCTCGGATAATACTAAAAAAAAACCCACCATGATTTGGATTCCATGCATGCCACGTTGCTCATTTTCGGATGTTTGTGATTTTACGTTTATTTTTCAATTCAAAGTTTTGGGGCCAGTCCCCTTTCTCTCTGACTGTTCCCTGGTTGTGAATGGGCGTAAAAGATCGTATCAATAAACTGTTGTCATTTTTCTCTTTCTGTCTGTCTGTCTGTCTGTTTGTCTGTTTGTATGTTTGTCTGTCTTTCTTCAAACTCTCGCTATTCTAAAAAACAACCCAGTTAACGGAGATTGTGGTTTCAATTAATAAGTGGGAGGGGGGTGGGGTGGGGGGTTGATGTCTATTTCCTCTCTCTCTCTCTCTCTCTCTCTCTCTCTCTCTCTCTCTCTCTCTCTCCTCTTCTCTCTCTCTCTCTCTCTCTTCCGCTATTCAACATGTTGGTCATGAGAAATGGATGATTTGTAACGCGTGTGGGCAACATCTGTGTTGTTTGTATATGTGGATGATTTACTCTCAATAAAAAGTTCGAGTTCGAGTTCTCTCTCTCTCTCTCTCTCTCTCTCTTTTCTCTCTCTCTCTCTCTCTCTCTCTTCCTCTCTCTCTCTCTCTCCCTCCCTCCCCTATTTCAACATCTTATTGTTACGTATAACAACTATGTATACCATTTTACAATGTGTAGATGTTTATTTTTATGACTTATATGTTTGGGTTTTTTTCTTGTTTTTTTTCTTGTTGTTTGGTTTTCTCTCTTTTTTTCTTTTTCTTTCTTTCCTTTTCTTTTTTTTAGTGAGTCTTTTTTTTTTGGGGGGGGGGGGGGGGGGGGTGGTGTGTTTTTAGGGTTTTCTTGTAATGTTTTTTTTTGTTGTTTTTTTGTTTTTGTTTGTTTGTGTTTTTTTGGAAAGGGTTATTTCCCTTTGTTTCTACTGTGTGAGAGTATCAGTATTGGGCTATTATTAAGATGTATCCCTACGGGCGGGGACTGAATGTAAAAAAAAGCACACGAGTGCTTATTCATTATCCTCGAAATAAAAGAATTTGTCATTGTCATTGTCATTGTCATTGTCTCTCTCTCTCTCTCTCTCTCTCTCTCTCTCTCTCTCTCTCTCTCTCTCTCTCTCTCTCTCTTTCTTTCTTTCTTTCTTTCTCTCTCTGAGGGTTTTTTTGGGTCACTCACAGCTTTGTTCTTAGTCTTTAGTGTGAGTGGTGTGCGAGTGTCTGAGTGTGTTAGCGCGCGCGCGCGCGCGCGCGTGTGTGTGTGTGTGTGTGTGTGTGTGTGCCCCGCGCGTGCGCGTGAATGCGCGCCCACCCGCGTACGCTTATGTGTGTCTCCTCCCCCCCCCCCTCCACGTCTTCCCTCCTCACAAGCCTATTACTCCTCACGCATTGTTGTGCAGAAAATGGTCGATGTTTCCCCGAACCAGAAGTGGTCTCTTTCTTGTTAGCCAATTGATTAGGAGCCTTTAGAAACGAGATAATGATAGCTTCATAATTATGAGGAATAATTCCTCTACCCTGATCGACAGCGTGGATAAGTATATAGCTGGGTTTGTTGTTGTTGTTGTCAGTGCCAAGAAAGCCCGGCTTGCCGTTGAAATGAAGGATCAAAATGAGCGTATAGTTTATGAAGCACATCAAAATTCGCTATGTTATCCCGTAGGCATGATTTATTATTGCAGGACTAAGGAGAGTAAAAAGAGACTACAGAAAGGACAAGGATATGAAACATTGTGAAAAGGATTGGGGTTGGGGTGGTGGGGGGTGGGGGTGGAAGTAACAACAAGAACATCAACACACACACGCGCGAGCGCGCGCGCACACACATACACATACACACAGCCAGGCACACACAGCCAGGCACACACAGCCAGGCACACACACACACACACACACACACACACACACACACACACACACCACACACACACACACACACACACACACACACACACACACACGCACACACACACACTCTCTCTCTCTCTCTCTCTGTCTCTCTCTGTGATCTCTGTGTCTGTTTGTCTGTCTGCTCTCTCTCTCTCTCTCTCTCTCTCTCTCTCTCTCTCTCTCTTTCATATGCCAAACCAAAAAGAAAAAAAAACGCCAGAAAATAATATGATCTAATATGTTTTGATAATAAATCACAGATGTAGCAGAGATGATGAATATTCAATAATAAACTAGACCAATAATGTTTGGTTTCCCCCCCTCCAAACCCAAAACAAAACCAGACGCAATTCAATCCAATCCAATATTTCTTGTGGCTGTCCATACTGTTAAGAAAGGAGTAAAGCGAGCCAAGCACAAAGAAATGAAAACAAACAAACAAACAAACAAACAAACAAACAAAATAAAAAACCGCTATTCAAAATGTTGGTCATGAGAAATGGATGATTTGTAACGCGTGTGGGCAACATCTTCTGTGTTGTCGTTTGTATATGTGGATGATTTGCCCTTGACGGATTTGCGAAGGAAAATATGTTGTTTTATTGCTTTATCTTTTTATGTTATTTATTTTTATTTTTTTATTTTTGAGAATGATGGATGCTATAGCCGAGTGGTTAAGACCGTTCGGACTTCAATCCCATGGGTCCATGGGTTCGAATCTCAGCGGCGTCTGGTGAATCAAGGGTGGAGATTTTTACGATCTCCTAGGTCAACCTGAAGTGTAGAACTGCCAGTACCTTAATTCCATTCCTGTATATACACATGCAGAAGATCAAATATATACGTTAAAGATACTTTAGTTCATGCCAGCGTTTGGTGGGTTGTGGGAAACACCCACCCCCTCCCCCTTTGGCGATTCATTCTTCTTGTTCTTGGTCTTCTTTTTCTTCTTGTTCTTGTTCTTCTTTGAACGCTCATACAGCAACTATTACTGCCTGTCATATGGGCGAAAATGCGTTGCACCGCCGTTAAGCGCCTGACAAGTCAGGCCCAGCGCATCCGATGTTGGCGTTGGGAGAGAACTGTTATCGTTGAAGTCTTTCTGCCAAAAAAAAAGACAGGAGAATGGACCAAGAAGCCAGCAAACACCTCCCTCCCCCCCTACCCCAACCCCCCCAAAAAAAAACAGAAACAACCCCTCCCCTTCCCCACAAAACCAAAAAGGATGTGACAGGAAGAAAAAAAGGAACAAAGCAGAAACACTAGAGAGGGATAGAAAAGAGGGAATTCCCAGCACAGCATTTCCAGATGGTAGGAAGGAAGGATGCTATACCATATGGGCTGGAGGCGATCAATTCTATTTCAGAGACTTTTAATTTTTAAATCCAGTTTTTGTTTCGGTGGAATAATAATAATAATAATAATAATAATAATGTATGGAATTTATATAGCACTGAATCTTGTAAAGCAACAAATCAATGCGCCCAGATGACATTTTAAAAATTTATTATTATTATTATTTTTTTTTACTCAGGTGCTTTTTATTTTTAACAATCCAGTCCCCGTGTGTATGCGGTTTTGTAAAATTTTGTCATCTGTTCCCACCGGCACACAATGGCCTACTCTTTCGAAAAGCGGAACAGGATTTAACGTGTGCGCAAGATGTTCTGCATGCGTTCGCACACAAGGGCCTCGGTTTATAGTCTCACCCGAAGGACTTTCGGAATGAAGACAGGTACCCCTGACACACTCTCTCTCTCTGGACGGGATAGCTCAGTGGTCGGAGCACTCGCTTTCCCCCCAGCCAAGTTAAGCAGCGTCGAGCGTGGTTACCAGTTGGATGGGTGACCGTTTGCGCGCCTTGGCTTCAGTACAGTTCCCCCAGTTCACCCAGCTGTAAATGGGTACCTGCCCTCTTTAGGGTCAGGGAAGGTAAAGCAGCGAGGGAGAGGAGATGGGCGCCGCCCTCATTATGCTGGCCCCTAGAGAAGGGAGGTCTCTGATGCCTCGCTCCCCTACGACCTTATAGGTTATGTAACTCCTTTACCTTACCCCTGACCTCCCCGAGCGTGCCATCTCGCTACCAGGATCCGGGGTGAGCTGCCTGCACTCTCTGTCTTGTTTGTTCTTCAAGGGCTGGATACGTGCGATGCCAACATTGTGTTCTCCGGGAATTCCCTGCCTTGTAGTGTGTGTGTTTATTTTAAATTTTAAATTTTTTTTTTATTCTTTTATATCGAGGATAATGGAATAAGCACTTATGTGCTTTTTTACATCCAGTCCCCGTGTGTATGCGGTTTTGTAAATTCTGTCATCTGTTCCCACCGGCACACAATGGCCTACTCTTACGAAAAGCGGAACAGGATTTAACGTGTGCGCAAGATGTTCTGCGCGTTCTCTCTCTCTCTCTCTCTCTCTCTCTCTCTCTCTCTCTCTCTCTCTCTCTCTCTGTGTGTGTGAGTTGTGTTGTTGTGTGTGTGTGTGTGTGTGTGTGTGTGTGTGTTGTGTGTGTGTGGTGTGTGTGTTGTTGTGTGGTGTGGTTGTGTGTTTTGTGTGTGTTGTGTGTGTGTGTGTGTGTTGTTGTGTGGTGTGGTGTGTGTGTGTTGTGTGTGTGTGTGTGTGTGTGTGTTGTGTTTTTGTGTGTGTGTGTGTGTGTTGTTGTGGTGTGGTGTGTGTGTGTTTGTGTGTGTGTGTGTGTGTGTGTATGTTGTGTGTGTGTGTTTGTGTGTGGTGTTTGTGGTGTGTTGTTGTTGTTATTGTTGTTGTGGTGTGATGTTGTGTGTTTGTGTGTGTGTGTGTTTGTGTGTGTGTTGTTGTGGTGGTGGTGTGTGTGGTGTGGTGTGTTGTGGTGTGTGTGTTGTTGTTGTTGTTGTGTTGTTGTGTGGTGTGGTGTGGTGTTTGTGGTGTGGTGTTTTGTGGGTGTGTGTGTGTGGTGTGTGTTTGTGTTGTGGCGTATTGTTGTTGTGGTGGAGGTGGTGGTGTGTGTATTTATTTATTAATTTTATATATTATCGATTTATTTGTTCTTTTATTTCGAGGATAATGGAATAAGCATTCATGTGCTTTTTCTTCATTCAGTCCCCGTGTATATGCAGTTGTATAAATTTTGTCATCCGTTCCCACCGGCGCACAATGGCCTACTCTTCCGAAAAGCGAGTGTGTGTGTGTCTATGTGTAAGCGTGTGTGTTTGTGATGTGTTGTGTTGTTGTTGTTGTTGTGGTGGTGGTGGTAGTGGTGGTGGTGTGTGTGTGTGTTTGTGTGCGTTTATGTGTGTGTATTGTTGTTGTGGTGGTGGTGGTAGTGGTGTGTGCGTGCGTGTGTGTGTGTGTGTGTTTTGTGTGTGTGTGTGTCCATATCCTCTGTGTGTATATGTGTGTGTGTGTGTGTGTGTGCATTAGCGCACGTGCATGTTTATGTGCGTTGCTGCCATTAGTTCCGTCCTTTTGCTGCCAGAAACAAGGAGGCTGTAAAACGTGTGCTGGGTATTTGTTAGTGGAGGCTTTCGTTGGGTGGCCGAAGTGTAAGCAGTCCTTGTTCTTGTTGTTGGCCGCGTTGCACGTGCGAGAATAAACTGATATGGGGATCGTAAACGAGGAGCACAAAAACTGCGTTGGGGTATTTTACAAGCATAATTATGCAGATCCATGCATGCACAAAGGAGTAGGCCATTGTGTGCCGTTGGGAACGGGTGACAAAACTTTACAAAATTGCACACACACTGGGACTGAATGTAAAAAACTAAAAAATCACACGAGTGCTTATTCCATTATCCTCGAAATAAAAGAAGAAAATAAAAAAGGTTAAATACATGCACATATGCGTACAATTACGTACGCACTTAGGTAGCATTACACACACGTGCTCTATCCCCCCCTCTCCGCCCTCCCAGCCCCCCACAGAGACACATACATACACATAATACACATACATACACATACATACACACAGACACACGCAGACACACACACACACACACACACACACACACACACACACACACACACACACACACACACACACAACACACACACACACACACACACAACCATACACAAACACAAACACACACACGCATCCTTTAAGCTATCACAAAGCGCACTAATGCGAACCAGCTTTCTTATTCTAAACAAACATCAAGTACGGTCCCATATTAGGCAATAATAACAAAAAAACCCATTACAGGTAAACAAAAAGTGGCGACTTTACTTTGGCACACACACAAGCCGTATTCTTCAGAAAAAAACTGTTTTCATTCTGACTCGCTGTACTGTCAACACGGTCCCAGAGTCTGTCCTGTTTTCGGGGGGTAGGCAGAACCAGGATAGCTCTGACTTTCTCCACTCTAACATGACACATCAAGACAGTCATCAAAGGGCAAGTGGCTGTTTGCTGTCTCGGCTGTATTTGGCGAACGAAAACAATGGAGTTCTTTGGTGCCCTGAAAATGGACTGCCCTGTACAGTGTATGCTGTGCTGTGCTGTGCTGTGCTGTGCTGTGCTGTGTGTGTGTGTGTGTGTGTGTGTGTGTGTGTGTGTGTGTGTGTGTGTGTGTGTGTGTGTGTGTGTGTGTGTTCTTTCTTTA
>CM054141.1:33423683-33438683 GCA_028751875.1 Rapana venosa
TATGCTTTTTGATGCTGCTTTAGTTATGTTAGTATTCATTCAAGCCATACTTTGATACATTTCCCGTGCACGTTAAAAAGCAGCCCACGAATTTAGGGATAACTGTTTAGCAGGAATCTCCAGTGTATAGTTTCTGAAATAACAAACGTTCATCTTTACTCTACAGCTCCAAAACAAATAACGAAAAATGTTTCTGCCATCGCGAAATTTCTCTCTAGCAATTTGTCAACATTTTGAAAATGACCACACAAAAAAAGTTTCTGCCGCCGAGAAATTTCTCTCTTAGCAATTTGTCGACATTCTGATTTATTTTGATTGCCAAAACAAAACACTGAACTGTGGAGATTATTTCCGTTGGCGTGGAAAATTCATGATGAATCACGCAAATATAATTACATAAATATTGAGAAATGCTCTTTGAGGACAGTGGAGAGTGAGAGAGAGAGAGAGAGAGAGAGAGAGAGAGAGAGAGAGAGAGAGAGAGAGAGAGTGAGAGCGAGGAGAGAGAGAGAGAGAGGAGAGAGAGAGAGAGAGAGAGAGAGAGAGAGAATGAGAGACGACAAATTCTTTTATTTCGAGGATAATGAATAAGCACTCACGTGCTTTTTTACATCCAGTCCCCGCCCGTAGGGATACATCTTAACAATAACCCAATACTTATACTCTCACACAGTAGAAACAAAGTGAAATAACCCTTTAAAAACAACAAAAAACCCAACAAAAACCAAACAAACAAATAAAAGAAAACCCTATAAACCCCCCCCCCCCCAAAAAAAAAAAAAAAGCAAACAACCAACCAAAAAAACCCCAACAACAAACAAACAAACAAAAGAAAAAGAAAAAAAAGCCAACAAAAAAAAAGAAAAACAAACAGACAACAACAACAAGAACAAAACCAAGGAAAAACAACAACAACCAAACTTGTAAAATCATAACAAGAAAGAGAGAATGAGAGAGAGAGAGAGAGAGAGAGAGAGAGAGAGAGAGAGAGAGAGAGAGAGAGAGAGAGAGAGAGAGAGAGAGAGAGAGTGTTAAAGGGCTGTGATGAAGATTCCATGGATGACGGCTTTCTCAACAATGCTCACTGCCACCCCCACCCCCCACCCCCAAACCCCCACGAAACAAAAAAATCCCCAAATAGTTACTGCACTCACTGTCGGAGTCCTTTGTTCTGGTACAAGAAAAGATGTTTACATTTTGGCATGCATGACTTGAGGAACAACTCTCTTCTGACAAAAACAACAACAACACAACAGCGTCAGGTGATGTTGGAAAAGTGGCCTCTCTAACCCTGTTTGAAACTTCTGTTGGTGGTTTTCCCTGTATGCAGGCAGTCTACTGATGGCTCTACACAGAAACTTTGAAGAAAAATGCTACTACAGTGTAAACTGGAATCAACCCCTGAATAAGCCTTAACTTGTCGGGCGTTTCACGGCAGCTCAACGGCTTTTCGCTCATAAGTATGCCAGACAATGGTAGTTGCTGCTGAGCGTTCGACGACGACGATGAAGAAGAAGAAGAAGAAGAAGAAGAAGAAGAAGAAGAAGAAGAAGAAGAAGAATGCCAAGAAGAAGAAGAAGAATGCGAAAAAGAATATGAACAATGCGAGAACAAGAATGGAAAGAAGAATGCGAAGAAGAATGTGAAGAATGCAAAGGAGAACAAGAATGGAAAGAAGAATGCGAAGAAGAATGTGAAGAATGCGAAGGAGAAGAAGAATGCAAAAAAAGAATATGAACAATGAGAGAACAAGAATATAAAGAAGAATGCGAAGAAGAATGTGAACAATGCGAGAACAAGAATGGAAAGAAGAATGCGAAGAAGAATGTGAAGAATGCAAAGGAGAACAAGAATGGAAAGAAGAATGCGAAGAAGA
Source organism: Rapana venosa (assembly GCA_028751875.1). Lineage (NCBI taxonomy): Eukaryota > Metazoa > Mollusca > Gastropoda > Neogastropoda > Muricidae > Rapana > Rapana venosa. Next base: position 33,425,560 of record CM054141.1, read on the forward strand.
ATGTGAAGAATGCGAAGGAGAAGAAGAATGCAAAAAAAGAATATGAACAATGAGAGAACAAGAATATAAAGAAGAATGCGAAGAAGAATGTGAACAATGCGAGAACAAGAATGGAAAGAAGAATGCGAAGAAGAATGTGAACAATGCAAAGGAGAACAAGAATGGAAAGAAGAATGCGAAGAAGAATGTGAAGAATGCGAAGGAGAAGAAGAATGCAAAAAAGAATATGAACAATGCGAGAACAAGAATGGAAAGAAGAATGCGAAAAAGAATATGAACAATGCGAGAACAAGAATGGAAAGAAGAATGCGAAGAAGAATGTGAAGAATGCGAAGGAGAAGAAGAATGCAAAAAAGAATACGAACAATGCGAGAACAAGAATGTAAAGAAGAATGCGAAAAAGAATATGAACAATGCGAGAACAAAAATGTAAAGAAGAATGCGAAAAAGAATATGAACAATGCGAGAACAAGAATGTAAAGAAGAATGCGAAAAAGAATATGAACAATGCAAGAACAAAAATGCAAAAAAGAATGCGAAAAATAATATGAACAATGCGAGAACAAGAATGCAAAGAAGAATGCGAAGAAGAATGTGAATATTACAAAGAAGAAGAAGAATGCAAAGAAGAATGCGAAGAAGAATATGAACAATGCGGGAACAAGAATGTAAAGAAGAATGCGAAGAAGATTGTGAAGAATGCGAAGGATGCGAAGAATGTGAAGAAGAAGAAGAAGAAGAAGAAGAAGAAGTAGTCGTCGTCGTCGTCGTCGTTGTCGTTGTCGTTGTCGTTGTCGTAGTAGTAGTAGTAGTAGTAGTAGTAGTAGTAGTAGTAGTAGTAGTAGAGGAAGAATGCGAAGAAGAATGCGAAGAAGAAGAAGAATGCGAAGAAGAATGCGAAGAAGAAGGAGGAGGAGGAGGAGGAGGAGGAGGACGAGGAGGACGAGGAGGAGGAGATGAAGATGAAGATGATGAAGAAGAAGAAGAATGCAAAGAATTCAAAGAAGAATTTAAAAAAGAATTCAAAGAAGAAGAAAAGCTCAAAGAAGAAGAAAAACTCAAAGAATAAGAATTGCGACGAATTGCGAAGAATTGCGAAAAATTGCGAAGAAGAAGAAGAAGAGAAGAAGAAGAAGAAGAAGAAGAAGAAGAAGAAGAAGAAGAAGAAAAATAAGAAGACGAACAGGCACAAGAACAAGAAGAAGAATTGCGAAGAAAAATTGCAAAGAATCGCAAAGAGAAAGAAGAATGCATAGAATGCGAAAAAGAAGAAGAAGGCGAAGAAGAAGAAGAATGCGAAGAAGAAGAAGAATGCGAAGAAGAAGAAGAGAAGAAGAAGAACAACAACAACAACAAGAACACTGGACTGCGGATGATGATGATGATGATGATGATGATGATGAAGATAATGATGATGATGATGATGATGATGATGATGATGATGATGAAGAAGATGGATCGGCAAGAATGTCGTTGTCACGCTGAAAGTGACTGCCATGCCTTGCATTCAAGGCTGGTGGTGGTGGTGGTGGTGGTGGTGGTGGTGGTGTTACGTGTTCATGTCTTGTAATGCAACTACTGCTGCTGCTGCTGCTGCTGCTGCTGCCATTGTTGTCAGCACCCATAAAGAACGGCGTGACACGTAGGATAGGAGGAAGACATAAACTGTTCGGCATGGCTTTGTGTGGAAGGAAGGACGGAAGGATGGAAGGAAGGAAGGAAGAAAGGCAGGCTTTGATTTGGGGTTTTTATTTATTGCGGGGGGTGGGGGAGAGAGGGGGGCAACAGAGGGGGTTGGGGAGTGGGGGGGGGGGGGGGGGAGAAGCCCATAAACCAATGGTTTTGGTTGTGTTGAATGTTTATAGGATTGTATAGTTTTTTTTCGGGTTTGAGGTTTATGTAAATGGAGGTCGTCCGCACACTCCAACAGGCTCATGCTGTTTTAAATTCCTTGGCCTCCCCTATACACACACGCTCATACATACAGACACACAGACACAGACACACACACGCACGCACACACGCACGAACACACACATACATACACACACAAGCACACACGCACACACGTACACGCACACACGTACACATCCACACACGTACACACACACACAAACACACACAAGCACACACAAACACAGACACAGACACACACACACACACGCACACACACACACACACACACAACACACACACACACACACACACACACACACAACACACACACACACACACACACATGCTCACCACTCACCCCCCACCCCCCATCCCCACCTCCCCACACACGCTCCACTCCTCTCCCACCCCCACCCCCACTTTTGTAGGCTCCTATAAATGACATCTTAAAAATGAACACGTACGTATTTCTTAGTGAGGTAAGTTTTTATGTGTTCATCAGCAAACTATTCGAAAAAGATTTACTGGCATGGCTTCAGTATCCATCTAATACAAAGCCACACTTCAAAGATGCGCAGAGATCTACATACCACAGGATCTCCCGGAAAAAAACCCGTGACTAAAGATCGTGATTCCGAAGTTATGCTTTAAAAAATATTCTCAATGAAGAAGAAGAAGAAAGAGAGAAGAGTGCAGATAGGCAGAATACAGGTGAAGGAGGTTTCTATACAGCGAAAGCAGATTTTTCCAGCAACGTTCTCCTAAGTCACTAAGTTTCCGCGAACTAAGTTAAATTCATTTTCTTGAGGTCTATCTTGGTAATGTGATTTTTTTGGAATTGGAACTCATTAGTTTAGTCTTGAGAATATAGTTGAAGAACATGCACACACACACACACACACACACACACACACACACAACACACACACACACACAACACACACACACACACACACACACACACACACACACACACAACACACACACAACACAACACACACACAAACACACATCAAAAGAAAACAACCCCACAAAACCAAAATCCCTCTATCCCTCCCTTCGCTTCTGATGCATGTTGATGTCTCCTCACGGTATTGTCGCCATTGTCAGCTTCCATAAACAATGGTGAGACAATGCAGGAGGAAGAGACGAAAAATAATGACTGTGTGGGACATGGACATTTGGCTTGGGAAGCTCACGATCTGTGTTTGGTACAGGAGGCTAGGAAAAGGATGGCTTTGTTGCGTCCAGTGACCACAGGCATGTGTACAATGTGACATGACGTCATCTTGGTTCATGGAAACCATTAACGCATGCTCTGATAGGCAGAGAGACAAGGAGACAGATACACAGGCAGTCAGACAGACACACAGACAGATAAAGAGACAAACACCATAGACACATAGACAGATATAGACAGACACACACACACACACACACACACACACACACACAACACACACACACACACACACACACACACACACACACACACACACACAACACACACACACACACACTTAAACTAACAAGTCTTGTTCTTATCTAGCTATTTAGCTTTCCCTTATAAGGAACAGATTTTAAACCAAGTAAAAGAACGTCCTTAAAAACAGGAAGCAGAAATGCATTGTTCATAGACTTGACTTTGGTTGGTGATTAAATGAACCCCTCTTCCCCACCCTTTAAAACCCCCCCAACAAAAACACCACCATCAACAAAAAACAACAACAACAACACACTTCGTTTTCACTTTCATCCATAGTTGTTTATTGCATGTTCCTATCTCCCGATGCCAGCATCTCCATTGTCAGCTCCGATAAATGATGGCAGAGGGACATGCAGGAAGAGATAAACGTGAGTGTGGAACAGCGTCGTTTGGAAGGCTTTGTTTGTGTTTGGGGGGGAGAAGCCGATAAAAAGATATCGTTCTGCCGTGTCCAATGATCACACGAATGAATGTTAACGTGGGTTTGGTTGTGGGCATTGTACGGAGAAAACCATTAGCACGTTGCTCTTGCAACACGAAGTTATTATGTGTTTTTTGTGTTTTGTTTTGTTTTTTTGAACGCACACAGACAATCACAGAGATCGAGAGAGAGAGAGAGAGAGAGAGATTATAGAGAGAGATTAAGGAGAGAGAGAGAGAGAGAGAGAGAGAGAGAGAGAGAGAGAGAGAGAGAGAGAGAGAGAGAGAGAGAGAGAGAGAGAAAGAGAGAGATACATTAAGGAGAGAAAATGAGGAGAGAGAGATTAAGGAGAGAGAGATTAAGGAGAGAGAGAGATTAAAGAGAGAGATTAAGGCGAGAGAGAGAGAGAGAGAGAGAGAGAGAGGAGAGAGATTAGAGAGAGAGAGAGAGAGAGAGAGATATTAAGGAAAGGAGAGGACGTGCGGGGGGGGGGGGGGGGGGGGGGGGTGGGGGGGGAGATAGAGAGATAGAGTTTTTTTAGTCACGTAAATTTCCTTTGAAGAGATTTTTTTGGTTTTTTTTGGTTTTTGTGTGTTTTATTTTAACGCCTTTTCACTCCAAATGACAATTGATAGATAATTGGGAGAGGAAAAGTGTTGTGTGTGTGTGTTTGTGTGTGTGTGTGTGTGTTGTAAATTATGTCATCTGTTGCCACCGGAACACAATGGCCTACTCTTACGAAGAGAGAGAGAGAGAGGAGGAGAAGAGAGGAGAGGAGAGAGAGAGAGAGGAGAGAGAGGTAGAGAGAGAGAGAGAGAGATGAGAGAGAGAGAGAGTTAGAGAAGAGAGAGCGAGAGAGAGAGAGAGAGGTACGGCCTTTCACGAAGAGATTTTAAAGCCGACTTTGAAGATGAGGTTCGTCAGCCAAATGGAACTGCTTTTTTCTCTCTACTGACAAGAGTGAGTGAGATAGGTGTGCCTTCAAGACCACAAGCACACAACTCGTTTTTCTTCTCTTTAAAATTTCTGCTCCCCCGTTTCCAGTTTTGTGTGAGTCTTTCGTTTCTCGTACATGATTTATTTCGAGAATTTAAAGCAAATTACCAACAAAAAAGAAACAAACAACGATCCCCCCCCTCCCCCCCTCCCCCCAAAAAAAAATCTACATACAATACCTCCTCCCCTCCGATTGTAAAAAAAATAAAGGAAGTTGTTTCTTCAGAAATCCCCTTCCATAGTTGATTCATTTCTTCTTCTTCGCCATACGCTCAGATAGCAACTTATTGTTGTCTGTTATAAGAGCGAAAATGCATCACGCTGCCGTTAAGCGCCTGACAAGTCAGGCCCAGGGCATCCGACTTCGGCATAAGAGAGAATTGTTATCTTTTTAAGTCTTTCTGGAAAAATGGCAAGAAACTTGACCAAGAAGACATAAAATAGACAAGGAGGAGGTGAAAGGGGTAGGGACGCCGGGAGCCTGTCAGAATAAATAGTATTCCCACATTCTGGAAAATCTGTGCTAGACATTTCCTCTTTTCTATCCCTCTCTTTGTTGATTCATTTTAACGTTACCTACCAGCATGTGGAACTCTAGACAAAGAACACGTAAAATATTTTCGCACCAAATACATGCAAGGATTTTTGTATATTATAGTAGTGAACTAGGTTTTCTTCCGAGAAATTTACAGAATTGATTTAAATTTGCAAAATGGGGTTTTCTTCTTGGTTCTCTCTCTCTCTCTCTCTCTCTCCTCTCTCTTCTCTCCTCTCCCCTCTCTCTCTCTCTCCCCTCTCCATAAATTCGTGGATTTTTTCACTCATTGGCTTTACTGCAGGCACAACGAACTCATGACATTAGCGCAAGTCTGCATTGTGAACAAGGATTCTTTGTTAACATGGGTGCTAAACATCTCAAGCATGTGGGAGGCAACAATGAGCGCGCCCACACACAAACGAACACACACACGCGCGAGCGCGCGCACACACACACACACACACCCACACACAAACACACACAACACTCACAGCATCTATCTATCTATCTATCTATCTATTATCTATCTATCTACTATCTATTTTCTATTATCTATCTTCTATTTCTTATCTACTTCTATTATCTATCTATTATCTACTATCTATCTTCTATCTATCTTTGTCTGTCTGTCTGTCTTCTCCTGCCCTCCCTGCCATCTATCGCCTATCATCCCCTATCTTCTATTATCTATCTATTATTATTTTTAAATTATCTATCTACTATCTATCATCTATCATTTTTTATCTATTTATATCTATCTATCTATCTATCTATTATCTATCTATTATCTATTATCTTTATCATCTATCTATCTATCTTTTCTTTCTTTCTTCTTTCTTTTTTTTTTCTTTTTTTCTATCAGTCTCTCTGTCGTCTGTCCTACCTATTATTAATAGTAAACGTCCCTAGAGATACAAAAACCACAGCCCCAGCAAAAAGGGCTTAGGCACGAGTTTTCAGCAGCTTTTGGTAAGTGGTTGACATAGCAGCGCCCTCAAGATACACTACAGCAATGAACCCTAAAAACTTCACACATCCATTTTATCTTTGCAGTTGTTAAATATCAAAAACGTGCCCCTATGTCAAAAGTGTGTAGAGAAAAATATATGAAGAAAAACGAGGGAGGAAATCGATCGCAGAAGGGAGGTGGGGGGGGGGGGGGGGGGGGGGGGGGGCGGGGGGGAACATCAGGGAAAGGGGTTTTAGGGAGTCTGCAGTAAAATGCTTTCCCTAACTAATACCCGGGACATCTCGACACCCCAGAACGATGCTTGAGGCCCTCCCTTAAAATGAAAAGCCCCAACCCCATGGGGTTCCCTATCCTTAAAGAAATGAATGACCACTACCCCGAAAGTCCTTCGGAGGAGACTAAAACCCGGGCCCCCTTTGCAAGAGCTCTTATGCACACTTAGAAAAATTCGCCTTTCAAAAGGTGGGGAAATTTTGCCCGGGAAAACGGAGACCAAAAAAATACACACATAAAAAATTTTTTCACTGATGTGGGTTTGATATTATCCCCCAAGTCGGAATGGGCTACTTCGGTGGGTACACAAAAATTTTCCCCCTTGGTAAAGAAGTAACGAAAAAAACCAAAAAAAAAAAGGAAAAAATTCAGGAAGCGCAGCTAGAATGAGAAGTCATAGATCCATACAGTCTAGAATGCAAAGTCAAATAAATTTAGTATAAATATAGAAAATAAAAAAGATCCATACTCTGAGGAAGTCAAATAGATCCTAGTCAGAATGTAGAATCAAATAAACCATCAGTCTGAATGAGAAGCAAAAGATCCATAGTCTAAATGCGAAATCAAATAGATCCATAAGTCTGAATGCGAAAAATGATCCCTACGTCTAGAAAGCAGAAGTCAAACATCCATACAGTCTAGAATGCGAAGTAATGATCCCTGCAGTATAGAAGGAAGAAGTCAAACAGATCCATGCAATCTAGGACTGCCTCTGACCAGTGACTCCATGACACAAATCCTTCTGCTCTCACTTAATTTAAGATTCAGATTCAGAATATTTTATTGCCATTTAAGTCAAGTACACTTATTTGACACACCAACAAAACAAGCAAACATCAGTTATAATCATCTCTTTGGCTCAAAATGATGTACACTAAAAGCATGTTGCATTTTACTTCTCATTTTTCTTAAAACATTCATACACATATTTGATTATATCTGCTTGATACGATATCAACTGTGATTCTGTCACTTATTTTATCTATAGAGATTTTACGTTTTTTGACTTTGGTTGTAATTTTTAACAACAAATTGTTTCTGAGTTCATCATACGAGATACATTCATCGAGTAAATGAAATTCATCTTCTATCTTGTTACAATATCTACATTTTCTGCCCTCTCTAAATATATTTTGGTCCCTCCTTTTTTTTTCTCTATCATGTAAGATGTTTTACAGCATGCCCTGCTTCCAGCGTGTTGTTGCTGTTGCGTGTTGTTGTCTTGTGTGGCTATTCCGGGTATCGGCTTGGAGAAAGTAACGTAACGGTGATGGCCAGAGGGAGAAAGGGAGTAAATTGTGAGGAAGCTTAGTTCAGGAAGCTTTCAAACACGGAGAAAGCCATTACTTCTGTGGAAGGACGACAAGAGCGATGGACGCTACAGCCAACACTCTCTCTCTCGAACTCACAAAGTGGATGAAGTTCGATTGTGTGGTCCCAGTCTTCATCAACAAGCCTTTAGCGTACTCATTCTAGGTAGGACCTGGCCAAAGTCCGAAAAATCTCTATACGTCTAATGGGATTCGAACCCACGACTTTCCAGTCCGTAACCCGAGGCGCTAACCTAACCACTGCGCCAAGGTGGCTTGGCTGGTGAGGGATTGGAGACTTAGTTCGGGATGAAGAGGTTTATTAATTTGGAGAGTTGTGAGCTTCTCTTGTTTTTTTTATTATTTGTATCCACTGGCGTTCGTTGGAAAAAGGATGACTTAAAGTCGGAAGCCTAGATCCTTGATGTGGAATAATTAAGTGGAAATTGGACGGTGGATATCTTAGTGGAATCAAAGAAAACCAACTTTTAAGAAGAATAAGGAAAGAAATACACCCCAAATTAACGAAATCTAACTTAAAGAAGAAAAACCCAAATTAAAGAAATCCAACTTTAAGAAAAAAAAAACAATTAAAAAATCCAACTTAAAAAAAACCACCACCAAATTAAAGAAATCCAACTTTAAGAAAAAAACCCCAAATTAAAGAAATCCAACTTTTAGAAGAAAAAAACCCAAATTAAGAATCCAATTAAGATAAAACACACCCAAATCAAGTACATCCAACTTTAAAAAAAGAATAGAAAAAACCCACCATTAAAGAAATCCAACTTGAAGAAAATAAAACCAACCCCCCCCCAATCCAAATCAAAGAAATCAACTTTACAAAAGAAAACCCACCCTACCCCACCCACTGCTACAAAACCAAACATACTAATAGCAGAACGGATCAGGACTTTTAACGCACAACACGTGACATTTAACAGTGATGAAAACGCGACTAGACTGTCTTGGCTCGGCAACAGAAAACGGGAATGTCTTCTTCTCGAGAACCTGGAAATTGACTGCTAGCGTAGAAGAAAACCCCCCCTTATCGCGTTCGGTTGGTGCCTCCTCCTGGCCTGTCGTCTGTCGGGAAGGCGGACCACGCTGCCTGGCGCCCCACTTCAGCAGAAGCCTAAATTGATAACCAACACAACGATAGATATTCGAATTGATCTCTTGACGCAGATCACGTGGATAACGTACAGACTGACTGTCTTTGGCCCTGAAAGATGTCGTTTTCTCGAGCACGGAAATTACTGGCGCATAGTAAGTTTGGAGTACGATGGCCCTGCTATGATGCTTCGCGCGAAGGCGCGCGTGCGGCCGCGTTACTACACATAAACAGCATGCATGCATGTAACATACATTTTTACACGCACGCACCAAAGACACACACATTACTACTCACTCTCTATACAAAAGAAATTAGTTTTTGTTCAAATTATTGGTGTTTTTAACACTGATGGCAATGGTGTGTTAAGCAGTTTATAGGGAATGGTATTATAAATAACTCTACCTGATTTCCCACAAATTGATAAAAAAAGAGAATAAAATACAGAACATGTAAAGACTGACATGATTAAAAGTTATATATACATAATAATGATAAAATGTGACTAAAGATCCTAAATCCACCCAAAAAAATTGGGTGAAAATAAATCTAAAAATCGTGACACCAACCCCCCAATGCGAACAGCGAATAATTCTACCGAGGACAAGATATATAATTAGAGGGTAACACTTGAAAAAAAACACACAAAACCCTATCCAAACTTTTCATCTTTTCTGTTGTTTAAAAAAAAAAATCAGATTATCCACAGAAACTCCTCTTCCACAACATACGCGGTTTACCTTTAAAGGGAGACAATGTAGCCCCCCCGGCCCGTGACGTGATCATGGGAAACAACAAAATGGAAACAAAATTGTTCAGAGGGGCCCTGGTTGGGGTGTGTGATCATGGAAAGCAATTCACCTCCCTTTTAGCAAAATGTACTGCCCACCATTAGAGGGGGTGATTGGTTGCGTGGTCAGGTCCTAGTCTCCTGGTACCTTTGTTCTCCTTTGTCAGATTCCAGAACTAGTGATGAAGGTGAACAGCGGAAAAGTGGAGTAAATTGTGTAGAAGCTTGACATTTTTGTTAAAAAAAAACACTTTTTTTATTTTACGGAAAGCTTTTTATCTGTTAGAAGTTGTGTGTGTGTGTGGTGTGTGTGTGTTGTGTGTGTGTGGGGTGTGTGTGTGTGAAATGATTTGAGGTGTTTTGGTGTAGTGTAGTGTAGTGTAGGTAGTGTGGTGTGTGTGTAGTGTGTGTGTGTATGTGTGTGTTGTGTGTATGTGTAGTGTATGTTGTGTAGTGTGTTTGTGTAATTAGTGTATGTAGTGTTGTGTAGTGTGTGTAGTAGTGTGTGTAGTATAGTGTAGTGTGTGTAGTGTGCACCTCTCTCTCGTCATCTTTCTCTCTCTCTCCCTCTCTCTCTCTTCTCTGTCTCTTTCAGAGGGCTGGATATACCCCTCCACCCCCACCCCCCCCCCCCAAAACCCACCCCCAACCAAACCTACTGTAATGCTTATTCTACAAACCTCTTTAAATAAAAGTTATTTTCCCCCTGTCTCTCTGTCCTCTGTCCTCTCTCTGTTGTGAATTCTCTTGGCTACCAACACGCAGACACTCAATCAGATAAACACGAATATATGGCAGTTATCCACGGCACACACACACACACACACACACAACACACACACAACACACACACCCCACACACACACACACACACACACACACACACACACACACACACACACACACACACACACACACAACAACACACACACACTACACTACACTACACTACACAATACACTACAGTACACTACACTTCACTACACTACACTACACTACCCTACCCTACCCTATACTACACTACCCTATACCCCCCACATATCTGTCCCTAATTTTCAACATCTTTCACCTTCTAAGTGTTGTTCTCTGTGTGTGTGTGTGTGTTATGTGTCTGTGTGTGTGTGTGTGGTTTGCCGTGCGTGTGCGTGCGTAGTGCGCGCGCATGGATTTGAAATCTGTTGAAGGAGAGTTGCATGCCTGATAAGTGATGAAGTGCAAGCCTTCGATTTGTTGTTTTCTACAGATTCAGCGCTATAATAAATTCCATATATTATTATTATTATTATTACCCTATACTACACTACACTACACTACACTACACTACACTACACTACACTACACTACACTACACTACTACTGGATCGGTGGTCTAGAGGTAACGCGCCTGTCTAGAAAGCGAAAAGTCCAGGTCGGAAGTGTGCGGTGGTTCGAATCCCGTTTGGACGAGAAACTTTTCCTCCATCCATTAGACCATGAGTGGTGGTCTGGGCGCTAGTCTTTCGGATGAGACGATAAACTGAGGTCCCGTGTGCTACACATAATTATTTAGCGCACGTAAAAGAATCCACGGCAACAAGAGAGCTGTCCCTGGCAAAATTCTGTAGAAAAAAGTCATTCTGATAGGGAAACAAATACAGTTGCAGACAGGAAAAAGAAAAAAAAGGGTGGCGCTGCTCTTGTGGCGACGCGCTCTCCCCGGGGAGAGCAGCCCGAATTACACGCAGATAAATCTGCCATGACTTAAAGTGGTATGAAGAAAATAAAAACGAATAAATAAAGTAAATACACTACACTACACTACACTACACTACACTACACTGCACTACACTACACTACACTATACTACACTACACTGCACTACACTACACTACACTACACTACACTACACTACACTACACTACACTACACTACTGCACTACACTACACTACACAACAAATCACTCTACGCATTAAACCATTCCCTGACTCTCTACCAATTTACACCCAAACATTAGTTTCTGATTCAGAATCCCCCCCCCCCTCTCTCTCTGTACCTCTACCCTCCCTCTCTCTCTCATTTCTCTCTTTCTCTCTCTCTCTCCCCCCCTCTCTCTCTTCCCCCCTCTCTCCCCTCCTCTCCCCCTCTCCCCCCCCCTCTCTCTCTCTCCCTCCCTCTCTCTCTCCATCTCAGAAAATAGAAGATTTATGGTACCAACCCACTTAGCTAATAAATCAATGACAGGATGAGCTAGCAGTGGATGGAGTCTAATGTACAAGGAAATGGTAAATCAGCTTGTACTGCGCTACACTACTCTACGCTAACTACACTACGCTACACTACTCTACAATACGCTACACGACACTACGCTACACTACACTACACTACATTACTCTACAATACGCTATGCTACACTACACTACACTACACTACACAACACTACGCTATACTACACTACACTACACTACACTACACTGCACTACACTACACTACACTATACTGCACTACACTACACTACACTACACAACACTACGCTATACTACACTACACTACACTACACTGCACTACACTACACTACACTATACTGCACTACACTACACTACACTACTCTTCACTACTTAGTCCTTCGGATGAGACTATAAACCGAGGCCCCGTGTGCGAACGAACGCAGAACATCTTGCGCACACGTTAAACCCTGTTCCGATTTTCGTAAGAGTAGGCCATTGTGTCCCGGTGGAAACAGATGACAATTTACAAAACCGCACACACACGGGGACTGGATGTAAAAAGCGCATGAGTGCTTATTCCATTATCCTCGATATAAAAAACCAACAACCCCTTCCAACTACACTACACTACACTACACTACACTACACTACACTACACTACACTACACTACACTACACTACACTACACTATACTACACTACACTACACTACACTACACTACAGTCAGAATCAGTCAGTCTGGAATGATTACATTTTGCAGGGAGAGTTAGGCTTAATCGTGGAGGTGGTACTTTGTTTTTCAGAAAAGAGAATACATTATCATTATCATTATCATTCTTATCATCATCATCATCATCATCATCATCATCATCATCATCATCATCATCATCATCATCATCATCATCATCATCATCATCATCATTAATTATTATTATTAATTATTATTACTATCGTCACTGTTGTTATTGTTATTATTATTATCCTTATTATTGTTATGATGTTGATTATGATTATGATTATTATTATCATCATCATTATTGTGTGCGCGTAGCTTCACACGCACGCACGCGCACATATACACATACACGCGTGCACGCGACGCACGCGCGAGCGCGCAAGAGAAGA
>CM054141.1:33456183-33458683 GCA_028751875.1 Rapana venosa
TCTCTCTTTTAACTTTTTCAAACACTTAAAAAGGTGTATTCAATTTAGGGGCAGACGACACAGTTCTCTTGAAGTCAAGATACAGAAAATGACCCCTCCCTCTCCCTGAAAGAATTATGCACCATTTTTATCCTTTTTTTAAAAAAAAAGAAAGAAAGAAAATTAGAAAAAAACACACCCTTACACAGTGTTAAAAGTTCACGAATGACATCAGTTGCTTTATAAACGAAGAATGGAAGAAGGCTAAGATATTGATTTTGAAAAAATCTTGTCCTTTCTGAAGGCGAAGAAAGAAGGTTGGGGGTAGGTGGGGGGAGGGGGGGGGGGGGTAGGGGTATTAAGTTTATAAGGTGAAACTGATTCTTAGGATAAAGAAGAACGTTTTTTTTTTAAAAATAGTATGTATGTACGTATGTATGTTTGTATGTATGTATGTAAGTATGTATGTATGCATGCGTACGTGCGTGTGTGTGCATGTATGTATATATATATATATATATATATATATATATATATATATATATATATATATATATATATATATATATATATATATATATATATATATATATATATATATATATATGTATGTATGTATACGTATGTATGTTTACATATATATATATATATATATATATATATATATATAATATATATATATATATATATATATATATATATATATATATATATATATAAACACACATACATACATATATGTATGTATGTATGTATGTATGCATGAATGTATGTATGTATGTATGTATGTATGTGTATGTATGTACGTATGTGTGTATGCATGTATGTATGGATATATGTTTATATATGTATATATATGCATGTATGTATGTATGTGTATCTATATAATACATAATTATACATGGGGTGGTATGTATTATGTATGTATGTATGTATGTGTATGTATGTATGTACGTATGTGTGTATGCATGTATGTGTATCTATATGATACATATATTTGGGGTGGTATGTATTTATGTATGTATGTATGAATGTATGCATGTATATATGTATGTATGTGTATCTATATAATACATATATTTGGGGTGATATGTATGTATGTATGCATGTATGTATGTATGTATGTATGTACGTATGTACGTACGTATGTATGTACGTATGTACGTATGTGTGTACGTATGTACGTATGTACGCATGTATGTATGTACGTATGTATGTATGTATGTACATATGTATGTATGTATGTATGTATATATGTATGTAAGTACGTACGTATGTATATGTGTGTGTATCTCTATAACACATATATTTGGGGTGGTTGGTTTGGTCATCAGTTCTTACAGGCACGAAAGGCCTACTCATCCTGAAGGCAAAACAGGTTTTAACGTGTGCGCAAGATATTCTTCTTGCGTTTTCACACGGGCCTAGGTTTCTGATCTCATCCGAAAGACTTTCGGGGGAGTGGAGTCAGTACTGATGTGAACTCCAGGGGGAAAACTCCTCTGTTCCCTCCCCCCCCACTTCTCTGTCTGTCTGTGTCCCCCCTCTCTCTCCCCCTCTCTCTCCCCCTCCTCTCTCCCCCTCTCTTTCCCCCCTCTCTGTCTCTCTGTCTCTGTCTCTCTTTCTCCTTCTTTCTCCTCCACTCTCTCTTCCTCTTTCTCCCCCCGCCCTCTCTCCATCTCCCTCTTTCTCCCCCACTATTTCTCACTCTCTCTCTCTCTCTCTCTTTTCCCCCTCTCTGTCAGTCTCTCTCTCTTTCTCCCTCCTTCCCCCCTCCCCTCTTTCTCTCTTCTCTTTCTCTCTCTCTTTTCTCTCTCTCTCTCCTCTCTCTCTCTCTCTCTCTCTCTCTCTCTCTTTCTATCTCTCTTTCTATCTCTGTCTGTCTGTCTGCCTGTCTCTCTCTCTCCCTCCCCCATCTCTCTCTCCCTCCCTCCCTCTCCCTCTCTCTCCCTCTCTCTCTCCCTCCCTCCCCATCTCTCTCTCCTTCCCTCCCTCCCCCTCTCCCCCCCTCTCTCTTCCTTTCTCTCTTCCTCTCCCTCCCTCTCTCTCTCCCCCCCTCTCTCTCTCCCTCTCTTTCTCTCTCAGGAGATCAGAAATAGCACTGTGTGACCCCCAGAGCAACTTGGAAAGTAATTTACAGGGTGACTTGCCGTCGCGTCTTAAGTGTTTATCTCATAACCAAAAATCGACTGGAAAAAGTCAATTGCATTACTGCCACATTACAACCAGTGCGAGTGTGGTGTGTGTGGTGTGTGTTTGTGTGTGTGTAGTGTGTGTGTGAGTGTTGTGTGTGTGTGAGTGTTGTGTGTGTGGGGTGTGTAGTGTAGTGTGTGTGTGTGTGTAGTGTGTGTGTAGTGTGTGTGTGTGTGTGTGTGTAGTGTGGTGTGTGTGCGTTGTGTGATTGTGTGTGTGTGTGTTGTATGTGTGTGTGTTGTGTGTGTGTGTTGTGAGTATGTGTGTGTGTGTAGTGTGGTGTGTGTGTTGTATGTGTGTGTTTGTGTGTGTGTGTGTAGTGTGGTGT
>CM054141.1:33461183-33466183 GCA_028751875.1 Rapana venosa
CATATGGAGATGATCCCGCACTGCTGCAGTCACATCTGTGATGATTTTTAGCATACTCAGGACTCCATACATTATAAACCAAGGTCTCGTCTGTGAACGCACGCAGAACATCTTGCGCACACGTTAAACCCGTTCCGCTTTTGGGAAGAGTATGCTATTGTGTGGCGGGGGGAATGGATGAAAAAATTTACAAAACTGCAAACGCATGGGGACTGGATGTAAAAAAAAAAGCACATGAATACTTATTCCATTATCCTCGAAATAAAAGGGAAAAAAATACACAAAGTTTGCTATTGGTAGTATTGTATTGTGCTGTGCTGTGTTGTGTTGTGTTGTATTGTGTTGTGTTGTATTGTGTTTTATTGTATTGTGTTGTATTGTATTGTGTTGTATTGTGTTGTGTTGCATTGTGTTATGTTTAATTGTATTGTATTGTGTTGTATTGTGTTGTATTGTATTGTGTTGTGTTGTATTGTATTGTATTGTGTTGCATTGCATTGTGTGGTATTGTATTGTGTTATTGTATTGTGTGGTATTGTATTGTGTTGTATTGTCTTGCATTGTATTGTGTTATATTGTATTGCATTTTGTTGTAAATGGACAAAAAGAAAAACAAATGCAGAAGTAATGGAAATGGCTGGATACAAGAGATCCCTTCTCAACACCATCAGAGAAAGACAGCTCAAATTTTTCGGCCATATAAGTCAGGGCTGACGGACTAGAGAAACTGTTATGGAGTGGCAAAATATGTGGAAACAAGAGCAGAGGAAGACAAGGCACAAAATTCACAGACAGCTTAAACAAATTCGCAACGAATAAAGAGGGCATCAACAATGAGCTCATGAGAAGGACCGAGAACAGGGAAGAATGGAGAGCCATGATCGTCGATGTCTGCAGGACCAGACCGGACACTTGAAGAAGAAGAAGAAGAAATATTGTGTTGTGTTGTATTGTGTTGTATTGCATCGTTCCGCGTTATATTGTATTGTGTTGTGCTGTTTTGGGTAGTATCTTATAGTATCTTATTGTATTGTACAGTATTGTATTTTATAACACTTTCAGTCACCGCAGACAACAGAGTACGCGTCGCCACAAGATCGGCGCCACTCATTAAAAAAATCACATGAGCATATGTATTTGTTTACCCACGACAGTGACTTGTTTTTCGTCAGCATTTTGCCAGGGACAAGTCTCTTGCTGCCATAAGCTCTGAATAATTAGCCTTAAATCGTACTGATAATAATAATAATAATAATAATAATAATAATAATAATAATGTATGGAATTTATATAGCGCTGAATCTTGTAAAGCAACAAATCAAAGCGCTCAAATCGTACTGATAATAAGAACCGCTGTAAAACATTGCGAAACATGAACAACGTGCGCGTAAGATGTTTCGCGTGTGTTGGCACAGAGGACCTTGGTTTATATATAGTCTCCTCCACAGGACTTTTGGGGAAGTGGAGTCAGTACTGTTGTTAACTCCATAGGAAACAAAAATCTCTTTGAAGGGGTAGATCCCTCGGTGGGTGGTTCCAGGCAACCCAGGATCGCCAGATCACGAGTTTAACCCTCTAACCACTGGACTATCCCGCCCGCCTGGTATATGTTTGTTGGTTTGTCGTCATCATCGTCATCATGCGTGCGCGCGAGCGTAAGGGTATACATTTGAACTTGTAAAAAAAAATTCTATTAATCGTAACTGACTGCATGTGAATGAGTAGGATGAATGAAAGCGCTTTGATTTATTTTTTGTGTGTGCGAGATATAGCGCTCTATGAATTCCATTTATTATTTATCATCATCATCATCATCATCATCATCATCATCATTCTTGTTATTATCATTATTATTATTATTATTATCTTTTTCTTCTTCTTTTTGTTTAAAAAAAAAGATATCTCTATTCAAAACTACACCCTTTCGTAAATTGTGCACATACGTTACATACAGCCTTCTATCAGGTCATTATTATTTTTTCACGTTATTGTTAAGTTCTTTTACGCGGGCTAAGCGCGTTTTGCACTCGTGATGTCAGATGACCCTTTTTTCCTGAAAAAACAACAACTACACCCTAGCTCGCAGATCCCATTTACAGATGCAGTGAACTGAACGACCACCCCCCAAAAAAACAACAACAACCCAAAACAACAACAACAACAAAACAACAAGAACCCTCCCCCCAAAAAAACAAAAAAAAACAAACAACCCCCCTCCCAACAAAACAACAACAAAAAACCAACAACAACCCAACCTTTCTTCAGGCTAAACTTTAACCACAGATTTGCCTTTTCCTAGGCTGGAATGGGGATTCATCTATTACAACGGTATTTTTCTTCTTTGTATTTTTAAAAATAAATATGTAGCATTTTGACAAGCAAGAACCAACCAGGGAACAATCTTTCTTTACCAAAAAAATTCAGTAAAATAGGGATTCGAACTCAGGCTCAATCCACGATGCTAACCACTAATGACGGTGGCTTAGAGGATTACGAATAACTAAAATGACAAAACTTGTTAGAACTTTCGTATCAGATGATGCATACACGATTCATTTTTACTCTCCAATTTCTTGTTATTTCAAAACATTCATTTAAACATCTGAATATTGAGCCTGTGTGGTGAATACCTTTTGGAATTAAAGACACCAGAACGGTGTAACAATTTTTCGTATAATCAAACGTCAAATTTCAAGATCTCTATTTGGATTAGATTTTATTTTAATCGGGAAATTCAAAATGTCAAATTCCCGATTCTGAACCTTTTCCGTCTTGTGATCCTCACAGTTTGGCTTATTCCTCGTCACTCCTGCAATTCTGATCGAAAAGATTGTTGAAGAAATGGTCAGATTTTGATGGTTGCCCTAATAGCTTTTTCATAACAAATTTCATCGCGGCGGATACGTGATTTGTAAAAATGGCATTTCAAGTTTCCAAGAAATTGGGAGAGAGCAATTTGTGATATTATTTCCGTATCAGTAGAAATCGGAGCGCGCGCAAAAGAGAGAGAGAGAGAGAGAAGAGAGGAGGAGAGAGAGAGATGAGAGAGAGAGAGAGAGAGAGAGACAGAGAGACAGAACGACAGACAGACAGACAGACAGATTTATAAAATAAAGTAGACAAAGAACATAAAAACTAGTGCAGAAAGAAAAACATGAAACAAGGCAAATTTCAGAGAGACCCGGAAAATCGAGAGGACACTTCCCTGTGAGGACTTGCTATGAAATGAGGAGACTTTATTCAAAGTACACCCCCCCCCCCAAACAAAATAAAACAATATTCACTCCAGAGCTGCTACCACTATTAATTTGTGTGTGTGTGGGTGTGTGTGTGTGTGTGTGTGTGTGTGTGTTGTTGTGTGTGTTGTGTGTTTGTGTGTGTTGTGTGTGTATTGTGTGTGTGTGTGTGTGTGTGTGTGTTTTGTGTGTGTGTGTGTTGTGGTGTGTGTGTGTTGTGTGTGTGTGTGTTTGTGTGTGTGTTGTTTTGGTGTGTGTGTGTGTGTTGTGTGTGTGTTTTGTGTGTGTGTGGTGTATGCTGTGTGTGTTATGTGTGTGATATAAGTTGTGTGTGTTATTGTTTGTGTGTGTTGTGTCGCTTATTTCTAGTCGACGTCGTGTAGATATGTGTGTGTGGTGTGTGTGTGTATGTGTAGGTGTGTAATGTATGATGGTGTTGATATGTATTGATATGATTTGTGTATGATGTGGTGTATGTGTGTGTGATTGATTTGTGAAAATCGTGATGTGTAATTGTGTGGTTGATGTGTGGATGTTTGTGTGTTTATGTTGTGTGTGTGTGTGTGTGTGTTTGTGTGTGTGATTGTGTGTGTTGTGTGTGTGTGTTGTGTGTGTGTTGTGTGTGTGTGTGTTGTGTGTTGTGTTGTGTGTGTGTGTATGTTGTGTGTGTGTATGTGTGTGTGTTGTGTGTGTATGTGTGTGTGTATGTGTGTGTGTTGTGTGTGTGTGTTGTGTGTGTTTGTTGTGGTGTGTATGTGTGTGTGTTGTGTTGTGTGTATGTGGTGTAGTGTGTGTTGTGTGGTGTTGTGTGTGTGTGGTTGTGTGTGTGTATGTGTGTGTTGTGTGTGTGTGGTGATGTGTGTGTGAGTGTGGTTGTAGTGTGGTAGTGTGGTGAGTGGTGATGTTGTGGGTGATGTGGTGTGTGTGTGTGGTGTGTGAGTGGGAGGGAGTGGTAGATGTTATAGTGTGATGTGTATGTGTGATGTAAATGTAGTTGAGTGTGTGGGTGATGTAGATTGGTGTATGTGTTGTTGTTGTGTGTGTTGTGTGTGTGGTGTTTGTAAATCTGTCCTGTATTGCAATAAAAAAAACGGTAAGTGTGATGTTTGGGTGTGCGTGGATGATGTTTGGTGTGTATATTGTGGTGTGGGTGTGGTGTGTGTGTGTTGTGTGTGTGTGTGTGTTTGGTTGTGTAGGTGTGTGTTTGTGTGTGTGGTGTGTGTGTTGTGTGTGTGGTGGTGTGTGGTGGTGTGTGTGTGTGTGTGTGTGTGCGTGTGTGTGTGTGTGTGTGTGCAACGGAAGCTGCATAAAATGGTAGGATGAAACTGCCGGCATTTTTCTCTACTCTCCCCTCACCCCCTCCACCTCTACCCCCATCTCTTCCTCCAACCTCACAACCGCCCTTGACAATGATTTTGTAAAAAAAACAACAGAGATGTTGGATCGGAAGGGGGAAAAAACTTATAAATGGTGTAGAAATATCATTGAATTCGATTTTTAAAGGGCTGTATATCCCCCGATACTTTGAAAGAATTTTGGAAAAAAAATAGTCGTAGAATAATTTTGCAGTATTTTGAAGAGAATGTTCAGTGTTTTAATGTGTGTGTGTGTGGTGTGTGTGTGTGTGTGTGTGTGTGTGTGTGTGTGTGTGTGTGTGTGTGTGTGTGTGTGTGGGAGAGAGAGAGAGAGAGAGGAGAGAGAGAGAGTGAGTGTGTGTGTGTGTTGTTGGTGTGTGTGTGTGTGTGCGTGTGTTCGTTCGTTCTT
>CM054141.1:33471183-33483683 GCA_028751875.1 Rapana venosa
TCTGGTCATTTTTTCCCTCTCCCTCTCTCTTTCTGTATCTCTCTTTCTGTCTGTGTCTTTCTATCTTTCTGTCTGCCTCTGTCTGTCTGTGTCTGTCTGTCTCCAATTGTCTGTATGTCTGTGTCTGTCTGTCTCTGTCTGTCTGTCTCTGTCTGTCTGTCTGTCTGTCTCTGACTGTCTGTCTGTCTGTCTGTCTCTCTCTCTCTCCCCAGCCCCTAAAGCAAACTACATCAAAGAAAAATTTACTCCACCACAACTTTCCAGATATAGGCATCTTTCTTTTTTCTTTCTTTCTTTCTTTTTCAAAAAAAGATAGGCTGACACTGTTAATTAATGTCAGAATCGAAGGAGAGCATTGTCCACCAGTGCCACAAAATCATTTTCATACGTATGCTCAAAAGGCGAAATGGCAATTCCATTATGTAAATGTGCAAGGTCAGATACTACCCTCTTTTATTGGGCTGCTGCCTCTGCTGCTACTGCTGCTGCTGCTTGCTGCTGCTGCTGTTGTTTGTGCTGATGACAATGACAATGCCCAAGATGCTATATTACATTTCTTCACAGAGAAAGAGAGAGACAGACAGAGACAGAGAAACAGGGAGACAGAGACAGGGAGACAGAGACAGGGAGACAGAGAGACAGAGAAACAGGGAGAAAGAGCGAGACAGAGAGACAGAGAGATAGAGAACAAGAAAAAAAACCACCCATGTACTCCTAGTCAAACAAGTCTTATAACGCACAAGCACAAACTAGCAACAACAACAAAAAGAAAAGTTGGAGGGAGTTTGCAAGAAGAAGAAGAGAGAGAGAGAGAAGAGAGAGAGAGAGAGAGAGAAGAGAGAGGAGAGAGAGAGAGAGAGAGAGAGAGAGCGAGAGAGAGAGAGAGAGGGGGGGGGGGTTTCCATTATTTTATCGATTCCTCTCTCTCTCTCTCTTAGTCTCGGAGGGTTTATCGTGCGCGCGGCTGTAAAGTCGGGGAAGATTAACAATAATGTTAGCTCTTGGACTTTCTCTCTTTCCTTGTCAAATCGTGCTTCTTTTCCTTGTGTTTTTCCTTTGTTCCTTTGTGTCGAGTGTTTGTGTTTGCGCTCTGTCTGTGTTTGTCTGTCTGTCTCTCTGTCTGTCTGGTTGTCGCTTTTTAAAAAATTTCTCTGTATCTGTTTTTTTCCCCCCTCACGCTCGCTCACTTTCTCTTTTCTTTACAGAAGTAGATGAAAGTTATAAGGGATGTTTGGAGCGATAGTGGTGAACTGGCCTTGTGGAATGACATACTACCTACGGAAAGCTGAGAACCTGCGAGAAGTGGGAGGAAGCTGGTTGCAAAATCTTCAGTGGTACCCCAACGGTCGACCAAACTACTGGGTGGGTGATCGTGAAATTGACAGATAGCGTAGAACTGTACATTGAATTTGAAATGAAAAGTGCTGTCAAAAACGTGTAGACAACATTTAGAATTAGTGTTATCAGCTATATTGCAGGAGGTTAACAGATAGAAGATATGCCGTTTATGTCATAGTTCAGAAAGAGAAAATATTCCCTTTGTATGTTGTCCTGGTGTTAATGACCCAAGGATCAAATCAATACAGCCCAAATATTATAGTTCCGTTTCGGGTAGTTTCCAGAAACTACGTGATATGTGAGACGCGCATGCCCGGAAGAAGCCATATCGTGTGTGCTTCCGGAAGTCATGCTTTAGTTTTTTTTCACGCTCTCTGATATAAATTAATACTGTAGACCGTCCTTAACATCTGGTTAGCTATATATCCTTGTCCTTTTCGGCTGAATATTCTCTTGGCATCGAGAATAAAAATATGTTGAATAACTTGGAACTATGAGTTTAAAAAGACCCTCAAGCGTCTAGAGGTTCTTACAATTATTGTAAGCTGCTTTATGACATGATACTTTTTGTACATATCTCTTTTTTTTCTTTTTTTAAGATTCTTTTATATCAAGGATAACGGAATAAGCACTTATGTGCCTTTTTACATCCAGTCCCCGTGTGAATGCGGTTTTGTAAATTTTGTCATCTGTTCCCACCGGCACACAATGTCCTACTTTTACGAAAAGCGGAACAGGATTTAACGTGTGCGCAAGATGTTCTGCGTGCGGTTCGGCACACGGGACCTCGGGTTTATAGTCTCATCCGAAGGACTTTTGGGGAGAGTGGAGTCTGCACTGATGTTAACTCCAGGGTATTGGAATCGTCGTTTACCCCTATGGCATTGTTAGCTGATCCCCTCTTCAGTTGGGGGCTATGGCCTAATCTGAATGACACATTTCAGAACATCTTACGCACACGTTAAATCCTGTTCCGCTTTTCGAAAGAGTAGGCCATTGTGTGCCGGTGGGAACAGATGACAAAATTTAGAAAACCACATTATCCTCGATATAAAAAAAAGTCATCTGAGCGCTTTGATTTGTTACTTTACAAGAATCAGCGCTGTATAAATTTCATACATTATTATTATTATTATTATTATTATTATTATTATTATTATTATTATTATTATTATTATTATTATTATTATTTCCTATTCACATTCTCTTTCGTCCCTCTTCTTACATTGAACATGTTTTTCTCTCGAATTTTTACCTTTTGTTTTACGTTTTCTGCCTTATTCTTCCATTCGTCTCTGTGTTCATCGTTTTCTCTTTCTCTCCATTTAACCAAGTCCTTGCGCTTGTTTGTGATATATATATATATATATATATATATATATATATATATATATATATATATATATATATATATATATATATATTATATATATATTTACTCTTCCTTTCTCAAGTCTTTCCGCAGTCTAAAATTCCCTTTGGACATTCTAAATAAATTATCATATTTATTTACTTTGTTTATTTAGTTATACCACTTTAAGTCACGAGATTTCTCTGCGTGAAATTCGGGCTGCTCTCCCCGGGGAGAGCGCGTCGCCACAAGGTAAGCGCCACTTTTTTTGTTTTGGTTTGCAACTGTATGTGTTCGGTTCTTGGACTTTTCGCTTGGTCAGACCCCCCCCCCCCCACCCCTCTCCTCTCTCTCCTCTCTCTCCACTCTCTCTCTCTCTCTCTCTGGGATGGTGTATAAATATGACACCTGGGTACATGCAATTAAAATTTATTTTTTGTCATTTGTTCCTACCGTCACGAAATGACCTACTCTTCCAAAAGGTTGAACAGGTTTTAACGCGTGCCGAAGATGTTCTGCGTTCGTTCGCACACGGGGCCTCAGTTTAGTCTCAACCGAAGGACCTCGACAATTATTTCGATTGTCTCGTCAAACGTGGAAAAAAAGGGCAAGGCTGGATGGGAATCGAACCCAGAACCTCACGGTTTTCTTGTTAGGCAGGCGAATGTTCTTAACCATCCTGCCACTTCCCTTAGTGCAAGTGTTTGGTTCTCCTGGACATTCTTAGATCATTTTTGACGTTTCGAATCCCCTCCTCGAGACTATTCCAAACTCCTGTTTGACATTCCCAAATTTTTCTTCCTGACATTTGGAAATAGATCTTGATAACCTGCGAATCAGTCCTGACATTTCCACAGCCATCTTCCCGATAGTCTGAGATCATTCTTGATATTTCGAAACCAGTTCGCTAAAGCTTCGGTTAATTCTTTTTGACGCCCCAATTTTTTGTTTTAAACATTTTTTCTTTTATGTTTTGTTTGATATTCAAAAGGTTTTGCTTTTTAAAAAGCAGTTATCATATTTGATGTTTTTTGTTTTGCCTTTGCTTTTCAATGGGATGGCTGTGTTTGATTAAAGCAAAAAAAAAAAAAGAGAAAGAAAGATTCCACCAAAACAACACAGCAGCAACACACAAAGTAGGAGAACAACAAGCGTAGGCTTATCAAGAATAGAGGGCTACGCTTATGCCTTTTTTGCCTGGTCCTCGGCTAGAGCTCCAAGATTCGTCAATGGTGAGAGTTTTGATTATGCGACCATTCCTTGCCCACCATTCAGGTAGCCGAATTCCGACTTCGGAGATTTTGTCTAAACACGACACAAATGTGAATGCGGTTGTTTTTAAGCGCTCTGATTTTTCTTTGCAAGATATAGCGCTATAGAAATTCCATTTATTATTATGATTATTATTTTTTCAAAATATTTTTTTAAAAACAATTTTCAGCCGTTCTTACCGGCACGCAATGGCCTATTCTTCCGAAAGGTGGAACAGGTTTGTAACGTGTGCGCAAGATGTCAAGCGTAATTGCATACGGGACCTCAGTTTATAGTCTCATCCAAGATTACTCATTCATACTCTCATTCAAGATTACTTCCCTTGTACTGCGCGGTTAAGATTACCTCCCTTGTACTACGCGGTTTAAAGGACCCCCCTTATTCTGCGCGGTTTAGATTACCTCCCTTGTTATTCTCTAATACCGTAAACACAGAGAATCATGTATACCTTGAAAAATGATTTTACCGAAGAAAAAAATGACACAAAACTGACGCACAAAAAATCCATTTGAGTGGAGATTTGTACGTCAATCTATCTATCTATCTATCTATCTATCTATCTATCTATCTATCTATCTATCTATCTATCTATCTATCTATCTATCTATCTATCTCTATCTGTCTGTCTGTCTGTCTGTCTGTCTATCTATCTATCTATCTATCTATCTATCTATCTATCTATCTATCTATCTATCTATCTATCATCCATCCATCCTCTCTCTCTCTTCTCTCTCTCCTTTTCCTCTCTCTCTATATATATATATATATATAATGAGAGAGAGAGAGAGAGGAGAGAGAGAGAGAGATGAGAGAGAGGAGAGAGAGAGAAGAGAGTTTAATCGTAGATCACATTCAATGATTTTTTTTTCAAGGAAAAAAACATCGCAGTTGAGTAGAGTTTGTATGTCAATATTTTTTTAAAAATTGTAGATTACATTCAATGATTTTTTTCAACCCCCCTCTCCCCCTACCAATGAAAAACTGCAGCTGAGAGCATCTTTGCTGCTGCTACGGACGTGAAGACAATCCCAGCAACCAGAGCACTGTTGACTGACTGCAGGAGAAGGTGAACGGACGATGATGTACGGTCCTCGCGTATCGAGCGCTAAGTACAGCTGTCTGGCGGGTCATAACTTTCCCGCCAACTCGTCGGTAAATCTGCCGACAGTGGGGCAGCTGGGGTGTGCCCCTGCTTTCATCAGCCTGTCCTGCCCTGAGACTTTCCAGTTCGCTTTTTCCAGACAGGCGTTTTCACTGCTAAAGCCAGCGATCCACGAATGTACAGTCTTTCTCTTTCTTCTTCTTTGTTCTTGTTCTTGGTGTTCTTCATCTTTGCAATCTTGTTCTTGTTGTTCTAGTTCTTATTCTTAATCTTGTTGTTGTTGTTCTTCCTCTTGTTCTTGTTCTTCTTGTTCTTCTTCTTCTTGTTCTTTTTGTTCTTGCTGTTCTTCTTGTTCTTTTTGTTCTTGTTCTTCTTCTTGTTGTTCTTGTTCTTGTTCTTGTTCTTGTTGTTGTTGTTGTTGTTGTTCTTCTTCTTCTTCTTCTTCCTGCTGCTGCTGCTTCTACCACCACCACCACCACCACCACCACCATCACCACCATCACCACCACCACCACCACCACCACTACTACTACTACTACTACTACTACTACTACTACTACTACTACTACTACTACTACTACTACTACTACTACTACTCTTGCTGCTGCTGCTGCTGCTTCTGCTGCCACCGCTGCTGCTGCTGCTACTATTTCTACTACTATTTCGCCCTAACTACATGGCACAGCACAGCACAGCACAGCACGGCAAACACAATATACTCCGTCTGTAGCCATTTATCTGTATTTGCGACGAAAGTTACATCTAAGTTAATCATATAACTTTCTTAGGACTTCTGCATATTTGGAAAGTGCGGCCACCGACTTTTACCCACCTACCCCCTACCCCCACCCGACCAACATCCCCCCTCCTCCCTCCCTTCCTTCCAACCCCCACTCCCCCCCCCCCCCCCCCCCCCACCAAATCCTTACTTACCCTCGTTCTCTATCACGGCATGCCGCGGCATGCTGTGTTGGTCTCTTTGTAGTGCTTCTGGCAGATTTCGTGGTAAAACCAGCCTCGAACATGTTCATAGAGGATAGGAATAAAGGACATATATATATATATATATATATAATATATATATATATATATATATATAATATATATATATATATATATATATATATATATATATATATATATATATTATATATATAGTTGTGTTATATATATTTGATATGCTAAATGCATATAGTAATCATACAATTATACTACCGTCTTAGCATTTATACTGTTAAATTGCGTTGATAGTTACATCTAATTAATCTATCTTTCTTAGGACTTCTGATATTTGGATTTTGTGTGGTTCGACTTTTACCCTCTTCTCTCCTTCTCCTCTGCTCTTATCTCTCTCACCGACAATTTCCCCCTTCTTCCCTTTTCCTTGCTTCTACCCTCCTTCCTTCTTGTCTTCCATCCTCCCATATTCTTCTTTACTGTTCCCTCGTTCTCTATTCCCGTATCTTGCGCATCTGTCTGTCTCTTTGTATCTTTGCATTCTCGTGTAAACTTCTGTCACTTGTTCATAAGATGGTTCATAAGATATACTTCTCGTACGTTATTCGTTATCTCTCATACTTGTACTCTTCTTGTCTGTTCTGTTCATTCTTCTACTACTCTCATCTTCTCATTACATTCATACTCTGCTTACTTACATACTTCTTGTATTATATTGTTCATTTTCTTCTTCTTTATCATTTCTATCATTTTACTTGATTCACACTGATTATGTTCATAAGTGTGACTCTTCTATTTCATCTTCATTTTAATTGTTTTGTTTTCTACTTACTTGTATTTTTCAGTTGTTGTTGTTGTTCTTTTCTTCTTCTTTCTCTTCTTTTCATTCTTTCTTGTTCTTCTTCTTCTTCTTTTCTTCTTCTTCTTCTCTCTTCTTCTTCTTCTTCTTCTCTTCTTCACTTTTCTATCTTTCTTCTTTTCTTCTTCTTCTTTTCTTTTCTTCTTCTTTTCTTTTCTTTCTTTTCTTCTTCTTCTTCTTCTTCTTCCTCTTCTTTTCTTTTGTTCATTTCTTTCTTCACTCTTCACTTTTTCTCTATTCTTGTTCTTGTTCTTCTTTTCTCTTCTTTTCTTGCTTCTTGTT
This sequence comes from Rapana venosa, assembly GCA_028751875.1. Classification (NCBI taxonomy): domain Eukaryota; kingdom Metazoa; phylum Mollusca; class Gastropoda; order Neogastropoda; family Muricidae; genus Rapana; species Rapana venosa. The sequence continues at coordinate 33,478,345 of CM054141.1, forward strand.
CTTCTTGTTTTCTCTTCGTTCTCTTCTTGTTCTTGTTCTCTTCTTGTTCTTCTTGTTCTTCTTGTTCTTGTTCTTCTTTGTTTGTTCTTGTTCTTGTTGCTCTTCTTCTTCTTCCTTACTGTCTGTCATATGAGCGAATGTACGTAGTGTTGCCGAGTCAGGCCCAACGCCATCCCACTTCGACGAGGGAGGGAATGGGAGGAATGGTTATCTTTGAAGTCTACCTGGATAAAAAGGGAAGGAGAAAGGACCAAAGGAAAACAGACAAGAAGGGGGTGACAGGAAGACCAAGACCAAGGTAGAAACAAAGAGAGGGATACGTAACAGAAGAGGAATCCCGACACATATTTTCCAGAAAATAGACAAGAAGGAGGTGACAGGAAGACAAAGACCAAGGGAGAAACAAAGAGAGGAATACAAAGCAGAAGTGAAATCCCAGCACAGATTTTCCAGAAAATAGACAAGAAGGAGGTGACAAGAAGACAAAAAGACCAAGGGAGAAACAAAGAGAGGGGTACAAAACAGAAGGGAAATCCTAGCACAGATTTTCCAGAAAATAGACAAGAAGGAGGTGACAGGAAAACAAAGACCAAGGGAGAAACAAAGAGAGGGATACGTAACAGAAGGGAAATCTTAACACAGATTTTCCAGAACAATAGACAAGAAGAGGTGACAGGAAACAAAGACCCAGGATCGAAGACAAGAAGGGATCATAACAGAGGGAATCCACACAGATTCCAGAAGGCTGGGATGTATTATACTAACAGCCTCGGCATTCCGAGACGAGTAGTCATTAGTATGTGCTATTCAAAGCCAGGACAGTAAGTATGAGCACATGGGCACACTTCCAAGAAGTCACACTTGTGCATTAGACAAGCGAAAACACAACACACGCGCGCACACGCAAAATCACACATGACAGTAACCACACAAACACAACCACACACCGCGCGCGCGCACGCACACACACACACACACCACACCCACAACCCACACACGCCGCGCGCAGCCACACACACACACACACACACACACACACACACACACACACACACACACACACACACACACACACACACACACACACACACGAACGCGCGGGCGCGCACACATACACACCACACCAGCGCACGCACGCACGCACGCACGCACTCCCACACACTGTCTTATTCGGTTAAGACTTCCCAGTAGTAGCGATAAATCAATCGTCTGTGACTTTTTCGCATATTTTACGACTTCAAAGTTTAGAAACTCTCTCTTCTAGTTCTGTCTGTCCGTCTGTCTGTCTATCTTATGTCTGTCTGTCTGTCTATCTATTTTCTGTCTGTCTGTACACACACACACACACATCTATCTATCTATCTATCTATCTATCTATCTATCTATCTATCTATCTATCTATCTATCTATCTATCTATCTATCTATCTATCTATCTATCTATCTGTCTGTCTGTCTGTCTGTCTGCCTGCCTGCCTGCCTGCCTGCCTATCTATCTATCTATCTATCTATCTAATCTAATCTACCTATCTATCTATCTATCTATCTATCTATTTATCTATCTATCTATCTATCTATCTATCTATCTATCTATCTATCTATCTATCTATCTATCTATCTATCTATCTATCTACCTACCTCTCTATATGTATGTATATGTAAAGGTGTGTGTGTGTGTGCGTATGTAAATGTATGTGTTTGTATGTGTGTTCGTGTGTGTGTGTGTGTGTGTGTGTGTGTGTGTGTGTGTGTGTGTGTGTGTGTGTGTGTGTGTGCATGAGCGTGTATTCTGTGTGTATGTGTTTGTGTGTGCAGGTATGCATGCAAGTGTTCATTCGGACACACTCTATGTGAATGTTAACATTCGGAACAGTGCCAACTCCACTTCTCTAAAAGTCCTTTTGGTGAGACTGTATACTGAGGTCTCGTGTGCGAACACACGCAGAACATTTCACATACTAGTTAAAAACATGTTCGAGAGTGTGAGTGCCAGTGGGAATGGTTGACACAAAAACTGCACGCACACGGGGACAGGTTGTAAAAAGAAAGTCAGATAACTGCTTATTCATTTTCTTCGAGATAAAAGAATTCAAATGACTGAATAAGCAACATAAGATAAAAATTAGAAGTTTCACGAAGGAGTTCTATTGCAATGTAATGATCTCTAAAATTATATGCATCTATTTTGTCTTATGTTGCGTAGTCTTAGAGTTGTAGAAAAGGAACATGACAGAAACTCTATGATTTCTGATTTCTGATATTAATGAAGGAGACAAACACCTTGATGAGGAGGCCAAAAAGACTATCATCACCCTCATTATCCAACCCCCAACTCTCACCCTCACCCTCACCACCGCCATCATCACTCACCATCTCCGCCACACCATCGTCAATCATAAATCAAAACGTTTTGACACGAAAGCTTGCCCATACAAACACTCACACCTCGAACGAATGACCTTGCTTTGACACTTCCGCCCACGTGACAGTGGGGGTCAGCAGGTGTCAAGGTCTTCCTCATGGCAGCAGATTTATGACAGGTGTCTGCACCACGTCTAATGAGTGTCTTCAGCCTGAAAGAGAGGCCAGCTTTAGCCACAGTCCGGCTCCACCCTCTCTGCAATTATTATTCTCCACAGAGAGAGAGTGAGGAAACTTAGTATATACATGGCTGACTGTAGTGTTTCTGGATCAAGAACAAGCGTTTGGTTGAACGTCATTCACAAGTGGTTTGACAGATATGTGCATAATCTTCGCTGGTTGGTGGCCTTGTGGCAATCTAGCATTGATCAATCATTTTTGTTTCGGAGAGACAGATTTAAACAGAAATGGAAATGACTTGTTGTTGTTGTTGTTGTCTTCGATTTTACGTCTGTTCACTCTCAGTGATATTAGATGAATGGTTGTGCCGTCAGCGCCTGGGCTTAATCACAGTTCTTGATTAAACCATTGACGCTGGGGGCAACAGCAAGGTGAGAGGCTGTATGACCAGTGGCTTTCCCAGCCATGGAATTCCACTTTACAGCTTAGTCTTTAGTGATCGACTATGACTCTGACTAGGAGGCTTGACTCGCACAGTCCTTATGTACTGCAGCCCTGGGGGCTGGTTGGCCTTTGGAGAACATCTCCAACGCTGAGTGTCCTTATGCCCATTTGGCCGAGAGAGTGGGGATGTGCTGTGGGCAAGGCATCTCCACTATAATCAAATTTCTGCCCAGTTTCCAAAACAGCAGCTGCCTCCTCTGCTGTTTTGGAGGTCATCGTCGGACACGACGGATAAACATACATACAGATGAATGGTAATGAGCGTATGTGGAAAAGTGTGTGAGACAAGGAAAGGAATCAAAGTCAAAAATCAAGTCAAAGTCAAAACCACTTAAATCACCCCGTGTAAGGGCAAATCACAAGGAATTATCGGTACACAATGATGGTTAGTAGTCACAGTTTACGAATAAGAAGCAGGCTCCTTCTGTTTCGGAGGCACCGTGGTCGAGTGGTTTAGGCGGTCAACTCGTGATCCAGAGGTCGCGGGTTCGATCCCCCCTCGGCTCGGTGTTGTGTCCTTGGGAAAGACACTTTACTCCTATTTTCCTCACTCCACCCAGGTGTACAAGTGGGTACCAGCTCTGCTGGGGAAGTATCTGGCGACAGACTAGCGTCCTGTCACAGGGGTGGTGAAAAACCATCAGTTCGCTTAACGCTACAGAAACCGGGATAAGCTCCGGCTCTATGGGCCTTCTGGCTCGAAAGAACATACTTTACTATACTCCTTCTGTCTCGGGAGACAATGACTGCACCTTCTAGCTGTGGCCACATCCCTCTTGTTACAAGCAACCTTTGGAGTGGCTCAGCTCATCAGACCAATCCTTGCATGGCAGTGGCTGCCACAGATGTTGCAGGCAAACACTGGACCTCAGGGTTGGTGGCACTGGTTTTGCTGCCGTCTCTCCTTCCTGCAGCTTCTTCTTTATTTTATCTATTTATTTATCATGTTTTTAAAAAAAGTCTTTTTGCTTCTCCTCTACAGATTCCCTCGCGTGCTGCTCTCTTCTTTCCGTTGCGATTTTCTTCTTCATTCTTCCTCTCTTCGTTTCGTCACTTTTTTTCCTTTTATATCGAGGATAATGGAATAAGCACTTATGTGCTTTTTTTACATCCAGTCCCTCCCGTGTGTATACGGATTTGTAAATTCTGTCATCTGTTCCCACCGGCACACTATAGCCTACTCTAACGAAAAAGCGGAACAGGATTTAACGTGTGCGCAAGACGTTCTGCGTGCGTTCGCACACGGGGCCTCGGGTTTATAGTCTCATCCGAAGGACTTTTGGGGGAGAGTGGAGTCTGCACCGATGTGAACTCCAGAGGAAAATATCCCCCCTTGAACGGGAATCGAACCCGGGTCGTCAGATTGCGAGCGCAATGTTCTGACCACTAGGCTATCCCGTCCGCCCCGAGGTGAGGTTGAGGTGCGTAGTGCCTGGTCTTCTCCTCTACAGGAGGTCTGCCCCCTGCCTTTGTTTTGTTTTGTTTGTTTTTGTTTAATGTCCATTCACTACTTGGTGATAAGGACACACACGCATTCAAACCAACTTCTCTCTCTCTCCTCTCTCTCTCTCTCTCTCTCTCTCTCTCTCTCTCTCTCTCTCTCTCTCTCTCTCTCTCTCTCTCTCTCTCCCCCTCCCTCTCCTCTCTCTCTCTCTCTCTCTCTCTCTCTCTCTCTCTCTCTCTCATATGTATGTATATTTATATTCTCACAACTGTCTACAGTAGCGGTCTTACTGGGGAAGAATTTAATAATCTCAGCAACTGATGCCCACTGGCTTCAGCGGACACATTCCCACTTCAGAGCAGCGCTTTTCATCGTACATACAGGCAGGCTGCATACTGGGCATGTTCGTGTTTCCCTAACCCACTGAACACTGGCATGACACACGAGATCATCAATGTGTATATATATATATATACATTTTGGTTTCCTGCAGCTTGTGTATAATCATACAGGAAGGAAATGAAGGCACTGGCAGGTCTGCACTTTCCTGGGAGATCGTAAACATTCCCACCCGTTTAATCACCAGACGCCGACGCCAAGATTTGAACCCAGGACTTAATAATAATGATAATAATAATAATAATAATGATAATAATAATAATAATAATAATGTATGGAATTTATATAGCGCTGAATCTTGTCAAGCAACAAATCAAAGCGCTCAGATTATTTTTTTTATCGAGGATAATGCAATAAGCACTCATGTGCTTTTTTTTTTTTTTACAACCAGTCCCCGTGTCCCCGGACTTGAAGGATCCACGGGATTGGTGTCAAACTGGTTTTTAACCACTC
>CM054141.1:33488683-33491183 GCA_028751875.1 Rapana venosa
ACTCCAACTGTTGTTCGAAACCATTCTCCAATGTTGTTGTTGTAGTACACTGCACTGGTGGCCTCGCTGTACAGCTGTTTGATGACTCTGATCAGGTTTGCATTGATGCTGTACAAATTCATGGTTGCCCACAAAGCTGCATGCCACACCCTGTCAAATGCCTTCTTAAAATCGATAAATACGTGGTAAAGGTCTTGTTGATGTTGAAGGTACCGCTCACATAGTATTCTGAGGTTGAATATCTGTTCTGTTGTGCTGCGCCCTGCTCTGAAACCTGCTTGTTCCTTATCCATATTTCTGTATGCCTGTGAATCATGGACCCTGACTGCAGATTTGGAGAGAAGAGTACAGGCAGTGGAGATGAGATGCTTTCGGAGACTCCTTGGCATCTCCTACAAAGACCACATAAGCAACGAAAGCGTGCATAACAGAATCCAGCAAACCATTGGACCCCTTGAGAACCTTCTAACGATCGTGAAAAAGCGTAAACTTAAGTGGTATGGGCATGTCACAAGATCCCAAGGAATTACAAAGACAGTTTTGCAAGGCACTGTCCAAGGAGGAAGAAGAAGAGGCAGACCAAGGAAGAGCTGGGAGGATAACATCAGTGAATGGACAGGCCTAGAACTCAACAAAACCCTGAGAAAGGCAGAACAGAGAGAGGAATGGAGGGAACTGGTTGCTGAGTCTTTGAGGGTGCCCCCACGGTCGTCAGACTACGGGACAGACAGACAGATAGATAGATAGATAGATAGATAGATAGATCATTAAGTTGTGTTTCATGTTTCATTTAGCCTTGTTAGCCGTTCACCTCCCTTCCGATGGTAGCATTGAATTAGCCTTACTGTGTAAGCTTTCGAATTTGTTTCATCCACTTCTTCTGCCTCACAAGACGTCCTTCTTTTCTTCATTCATTTCTTCCTTCCTTCCTTGCTTGCCTGCTTGCTTCTTTCTTTCTTTCTTTCTTTCTTTCTTTCTTTCTTTCTTTCTTTATTTATTTCCTTCCTTCCTTCCTTCCCCCCTCCCACCCACCCTCCTTTCTTTCTTTCTTTCTTTTTCTTTCTTTCTTTCTTGTTTCCTTCCTTCCTTCCTTTATGTCTCGTTATTTTTGTCTGTCTTTCAAAGTTTTTCTTTCTTTTTTTCTAAGGTAAAAGAATATTGGGTTTTGTTGGGGTTTTTTGTTTCGCGCGCGCGCGCGTGTGTGTGTTGGTGTGTGTATGTGCGCATGCGCGCGCGCATGCGTGCGTGCCTTTATTATACTTCAAACTTTTAACCTTACATTTCCCTGTTTAAATTTTTACCCACATTTTTTTGGGGGGTAACAGATTACCAGGTATATGGAACAGCATACATACACTGCTCTACATGCACAAATCTTACCTTGAATAACCCAAACCGAAAAACAAAAAAGTTAAAACAACACGAACCATTTCTGGAACTGCAGACATAAGAATTCTGACAGTGTGTTCTGACTCCTCTCTCTCTCTCTGTGTTCTTGATTTGAGAATAACAGCGCTAATAAGAGGGACTAGCTGTCTTCCCGATCGATAAGACCTGAGCGACTTTTGTCGTTTCTTTTTCTGTTCCTCTGTTCTTTTCTTTAACTTTTCTTTACTTTGCTTTTTCTTTCCTTATGTTCTGTCTTTTCTCTTTTCTTTACTTTGCTTTTTCTTATCGTTCCATTTTTTTCTTTCTTTCTTTCAATTTGTTTTCTTTTCTTTCGTTCGTTTTTTTTTCTTTCTTTTTTTCTTTCATTTTGTTCTTTCTTTTTCTTTCTTTCTTTTGTGTTTGTGTTTTTCTTTCTTTCTTTTTTCTTTTTTTTCCTTTCTCTTCTTTCTTTTTTTCCTTTCTTTCTTTCTTTCTTTCTTTTCTTTTCTTTCTTTCTTTCTTTTTTGTTTGGTTTTGTTTTTATCTTTCTTTTCTTTCATTTCGTTCTTTCTTTTGTTCTTTTTTGGTTTTGAATTGTTTTCTTTCTTTCTTTTATTTTATTTCTTTGTTTTTTGAGGGGTTTTCTTTTTTAATGTTTATTCTTTTTCTTCTTTCTGTCTGTTTTTTCTGTTCTTTGTTTTCTTTTCTTACTGTCTTTTTTTTTTTTGTTTTTCGTTCTTTCCTTCTTTTTCTTGTTTCTTGTTAGGCTGTCTGGGCCTTTCTCTGCCCGTGTGATTGCATAATCTTCCAGGGCCCACCCCCCCTCTCTTCTTACTTTCTTTTTCTTTCTTTTCTTTCTTTTTTCTTTCTCATTCTTTCTTTCTTCTTTCTTTCTTTCTTTCTTCTTTTTCTTTCTTTCTTTTTTTTCTCTTCCTTCTTTCTTTCTTTTCTCTTTTCTTTCTTTCCTCTCTCCTCTTTTTTTCCTTCTTTTTTCTCTCTTTTTTTCTTTCTTCTTTCTTTCTTCTTTCTTCTTTTCTTTCTTTCTTTTTTTTTTCTTTCTTCTTCTTTTTTCTTTCTTTCTTTCTTTTTTTTCTTTCTTCTTTCTTTTTTTCTTTCCTTTTTTTCTTTCTCT
>CM054141.1:33496183-33498683 GCA_028751875.1 Rapana venosa
CATATATATATATATATATATATATATATATATATATATATATATATATATATATATATATATATATATATATATATATATATATATATATACATATTCTTCTTCTGTCTTGACAGAATAACGAAACTAATAACTTCGCTGTCCTTCCCCAATCGATACAAGCTCTCAGTGTTGTGACTAGTGAAGAAGAAGAAGAAGAAGAAGAAGAAGAAGAAGAGTGGCCTGTGTCTAGGACTGCAGTCAAACGCAGTGCACTGTTGTCCACTTCACTCTCTCGCAAAAATAAAAAAAAAGGCTCCATAAATGCACATACTGTTTTTCTTCGCTTGAAGGTTTGGAAAAATTATTGCGACCAAAAAATTGGGGGGGAGTAGGGTAGGGTGGGAGGTGGAGGGTGGGGTGGGGGTGGGGGTGGGGGTAGGGTTGGGGGGGGGGGGTTGGTTCTGTATTGATCTCTGTAGCATTACTCTGTACTGTACTGTGCTGTACTGTACTGTACTGTTCTGCGCTGCAGTGCAGTGCGTTGTATTTAATACCGCTTTTAAGTCACGGCAGATTTCTCTGCGTGAAATTCGGGCTGCTCTTTCCTCCCCTCTCCGCCCCCCCCTCGCCCCGGGGGAGAGCGCGTCGCCACAAGAACAGCGCCACCCATTATTTTGTTTTTTCTTTTTTCTGTCTGCAACTGATTTTTTTTGTGTTTCACTATCAGAGTGGTTTTTATCTACAGAATTTTGCCAGGGACTTCTTTGTTGCCGTGGGTTCTTTAACGCGCGCTAAATAATCGTGTGTAACACACGGGACCTCGCTTTATCGTCTCATCCGGAAGACTAGCACCCAGACCACCACTCATGGTCTAATGGATGGGGGGAAACGTTTCGGGTCCAAACGGGGTTCGAACCACCGCACACTTCCGACCCGGACTTTTCACTTTCTAGACAGGCGCGTGACCTCTAGATCACCGATCCACCGATTGCACTGCACTGTCTAGCACTACACTATACTGCACTGTACTGTACTTCACTGCGTTGCATTGTATGGTAACGTATGGCACTGCACTGTCTAGCAATACACTATACTGCACTGTACTGCACTGTACTGTACTGCACTGCGTTGCATTGTATTGTAATGTATGGCACTGCTCTGTATAGCACTACAAGGCACTGTACTGCACTATACTGTACTGCACTGCGTTGCATTGCATTGCACTGCACTGTATAGTACTGTATTGACCTACACACCACAACACAACACAACACTATACTGTACCACGCCACACCACACCACAACACACCACACCACACCACACCACACCACACCACACCACACCACACCACACCACACTCCGCTCCACTCCACTCCACACCACACTCCACTCCACTCCACACCACACTCCACACCACTCCACTCCACTCCAACATAATACAACGCCATACATTGCCTAACTACTCCACCATTTACTGACTCATTTCTACACTATCGTTCATCATGATTGATCGCTCATTACAGGTAGCGGAGATGCTCCACTCCCCTCCACTCTACATCACTCCACTCCACTCTACATCACTCCCCTCCACTCTACATCACTCCACTCCACTTAACTCCACATTACACCACACTCCACTCCACACCCACCACACCACTCCACACCCACCACTCCACTCCACACCACACACACCACTCTACTTCACACCACACCACTCCACACCACCCACTCCACACCCCACCCACCACACACTCCACACCACGCCACACCACTCCACACCACTCCACTCACACCACTCTAATCCACACCACACCACACCACTCCACTCCACTCCACAACACTCCACTCCACTCCACACCACACAACACCACACCACACCACACACCACTCCACACCACACAACTCCACACACTCCACACCACTCCACACCACACCACATCACACCACACCACACCACACTCCACTCCACACCCACACCACTCCACACCACACTCACACCACTCCATCCACACCACACCACTCCACTCCACTCCACACCACACCACACCACACCCACACCACTCAACACCACTCCAATTCACACCACACCACACCACCCAACTCCACTCCATACCACACCACCCCACACCACACCACCACACCACACATTCCACTCCACACCACTCCACTCCACACCACACCACTCCACACCACACCACACCACACTCCACTCTACTCCCACCACACCACACTCCTCTCCACTCCACACCACTCCACTCCACACCACACCACTCCACTCCATTCCACACCACACACTCCACTCCACACCACTCCAATCCACACCACTCCACACACTCCACTTCACTCCACACCACACCACACCACTCCCCTCCACACCACACCACTCCGCACCACACCACTCCACACCACTCCACTCCACACCACTCCACTCCAAACCACTCCACACCACACCACTCCATACCACACCACTCCAAACCACTCCACACCACATCACATTACTCCACTCCACACCACACC
>CM054141.1:33508683-33511183 GCA_028751875.1 Rapana venosa
AGAATGGAGAAGAATAATTGAGAAGAAGAATGCGAAGAATTGAGAAGAAGAAAACCAAGAACAAGAACGAGGGGAACAAGAACAAGAACAAGAACAAGAAGATCTTGGTTTAATCTGTATACAGTTTTCAGCCGGAAGTTTACAATGGCAACAAGGCAACATCCCCTGATATGATATGACGTCACTCAGCGGTCGAAAGTGCTGCAGCAAAAAAAAGAAAGAATATGATTGGATTGGGCTAGGGAGATGGGTGATAGGAGATATTTTTAAGCCTTATTTATTTATTTGTTATTTTTTGGTGGTTTCCTTCTTGGCTAAGGGCGCTGAATATGAATGAAAAGGTTGAGACGGAAATGCTTTGTCACAATGAATAAAAGATTTCCATGCACATTCTCTTGTGTGTGTGTGTTTGTGTGTGTGTGTGTGTGTGGTGTTTGTGTGTGTGTGTGTGTGTTTGTATGTGTGTGTGTGTGTTTGTGTGTGTTAGTGTGTGCATGTGTGTTTTACTTTATGTCTGTCTTTGTCATCTTGTTTGTTGTTTGTTGTTATTGTAGTTGTTGTTGTTGTTGGCGGTGGTGGTGGTGGCTGTGGCGGCAGCTGCGGCGGGAATGGTGGTGGGGGTGGTGGTGTGTGTGTGTGTGTGTGCTTGCATAGTGTGTGTATGTATGTATGTATGTATGTATGTATGTATGTATGTATGTATGTATGTGTGCGTGTGCGTGGCGTGTGTGTATGTGTATGTGCGTGCTGTGTACATGTGTGTGCGTGTGTGTATGTGTATGTGCGTGCGTGTGCATTGTGTGTGTTGTGTACGTGTGCGCCGTTAAGGGACATAAAGACTGCCACTAGTTGCGCCTGAAAAAATATTTCTTTGTTTTTCTTTTCTTTCTTTCTTTCTTTCTATCTTTCTTCATTCATTCATTCATTTACCTATTCATTTATTTTTTAAGTGTGTGTGTGCACACGTGCATACGTGCGTACTTACGTCATTCATTCATTCATTCATTCATTCATTCATTCATTCATTTACCTATTCATTTATTTTTTAAGTGTGTGTGTGCACACGTGCATACGTGCGTACTTACGTAAGTACGTGCGTGTGCGTGCGTGCGTGCAAGCATACAAGCGAGCACGCACGCACGCACGCATGTGTGTGTGTACATGTGTATGTTTCGAGGTGTTTATCCTACTTAAAACACGTTCTGTGTCTGTCTTTGTCATCTTGTTTGTTTGTTTGTTGTTATTGTAGTTGTTGTTGTTGTTGGCGGTGGGTGGTGGTGGCTGTGGCGGCAGCTGCGGCGGGACAAATGGTGGTGGTGGTGGTGTGTGTGTGTGTGTGTGTGCTTGCATAGTGTGTGTATGTATGTATGTATGTATGTATGTATGTATGTATGTATGTATGTGTGCTTTTGTGCGTGCGTGTGTGTATGTGTATGTGCGTGCGTGTACATGTGTTGTGCGTGTGTGTATGTGTATGTGCGTGCGTGTGCATGTGTGTGTTGTACGTGTGCGCCGTTAAGGGACATAAAGACTGCCACTAGTTGCGCTGAAAAAATATTTCTTTGTTTTCTTTTCTTTCTTTCTTTCTTTCTATCTTTCTTCATCCATTCATTCATTCATTCATTCATTCATTCATTCATTCATTCATTCATTCATTCATTCATTCATTCATTTACCTATTCATTTATTTTTTAAGTGTGTGTGTGCACACGTGCATACGTGCGTACTTACGTAAGTACGTGCGTGTGCGTGCGTGCGTGCAAGCATACAAGCGAGCACGCACGCACGCACGCATGTGTGTGTGTACATGTGTATGTTTCGAGGTGTTTATCCTACTTAAAACACGTTCTGTGTGCGTGTGTGTGTGTGTGTGTGCGTGGCTTACCTCCCGTGTCCTGTCCGTTTCTTCTTGTTCTCCAGTGGCTGATTCTTCCCGGCTGTTTGTGTCTGTCTTGCTCTGGGGGAGTAATCCCTCGCCAGAGCTTTTAGTCACAGGGATCTAGGTACCAGAAGGAAAAGCAGGATTTTGCTTGCTAGGCTAGCTGTCTCCCTCCCCACCCCACCCCTCCCAATCCCCCCACCAAAAAAAAAAAATCCAAACCCGCCTGCTTTCCATTTTACTTCCTATTTCACTTTTCTGCCTATCTCTGTCTGTCTTGTCTTGTCTTGTCTTACTTTCTGTCTGTTTGTTTGGCTCTCTCTCTCTCAATCTTGCTGTCTCTCTCTCAATCTTGCTGTCTCTCTCTCTCAATCTTGCTGTCTCTCTAGCTCAATCCTGCTGTCTTTCTCTCTCAATCTTTGCTGTCTCTCTCTCTCTCTCAATCTTGCTGTCTCTCTCTCAATCTTGGTGTCTCTCTCTCTCTCAATCTTGGTGTCTGCTCTCTCTCTCTCAATCTTGCTGTCTCTCTCTTTTCTCAATCTTGCTGTCTCTCTCTCTCAATCTTGCTGTCGTCTCTCTCTCTCAATCTGCTGTTCTCTCTCTCACTCAATCTTGCTGTCT
>CM054141.1:33518683-33521183 GCA_028751875.1 Rapana venosa
CATACCTCTATCATGATTCCTAGGCTTATGAAGAAATGAACGCCAAACATAAACAAAACAAACAAACAAACGAATAAACAACAACACCACCATAATATCAGCATAGCCTGTTGGCATTCTACACGATTTAGAGACTAACCTTTTTGCAGACATATTAGCAAAACAAATTCTGGTTATATTATACTGCTATCAAATATTTACATCAATGGCCCTCAGAAACAGCCATAAGCAAGACAGATGGGTGATTTGCATGGGATAAAACAAAACAAAACAAAACAAAACAACCCCGAAATAAAATGACAAGCAATTACACAGCAAAAAGCATTTTTACATGTCGTTTTTCATGTAAACTGTTTTCTGATACATTTCAAGGAGTTTGGCGTCATTGGACATGTGTTCTATCGTTCTAAAATAGGGCTTGTTAGACGTCGCATTATGCAATACCCATTTTCTTTTTCTTACACGGGAAAATATAGATATTATGTAGATGTTATTCCTTTCTACTGAGAAAAGCCTACACATATCAGATTCGATATATTCCCAGTGTGTGGTGTGTGCGTGTGCTTTATCTATTTTATTTTTTCATTCTTTTATTTCGAGGGTAATAGAATAAGCACGTATGTGCTTTTTTACATCCAGTCCCCGTGTGTAAGCACTTTTGGAAATTTTGTCATTATATATATCATTGAGAAAATATAGTGAGGAAGAACAAGTTCAGGTAACCAGTTACAACTTCATTCTCATCATAGAAATGATTTTTGTCCAAGAATCGGAAAAGAAAAGAAAAGAAAATGTTCACTACAGGATAAAACTATAGGATATCTTGTCCTAACAGAAATAATCTCCAGAAGATCATTTTCGCTATTCTGACTGTTCTTTTCTTTAACAAAAATCTTTGCCGATATACTTTCTTTTCCCTCCTCTCCTTTTCCTTTCTTCTCCCTGCGTTCTCATAATCTCGCCCATTGTTCAGGAGCATGCAAGCAAGCAAACAAACAAATGAAATAAGGTAAAATCAAAGCAGAATAAATACAATACAATAAAATTAAAATAAACTACACTCGAGTGAAATGAAATGAAAGAAAAGGACAGAAAAGGAGGACAACAAGGGGCGGGCATCAGAAAGACAAACACTGGCCCGGCATCCCTAACTTTGCATTGAACACTCCATGTCTGCTGAAGATCTCAGTCCTGGTGCTTTTGGAGACTCTTTGTGTTTCGCGTCTTATGGCACATGCTGATGGCACAAAATAAACTGGTGGCACAAACAAAGCGGAAGGCACAAACAAACGGATAGCACAAATAAATAGATGGCACAAACTGGTTGCACAAACTGATGGCACAAACAAACTGATGGCACACGCAAACCACCAAAGGCCTAAACAAACGCATGGCACAAAAATGGATGGCACAAATAAACGGATGGCACGAACTGATTGCGCAAACTGATGGCGCAAACAAACCGATGGCATAAATAAACGAATGGCATAAATAAACGGATGGCATAAATAAACGAATGGCATAAATAAACGGATGGCATAAATAAACGGATGGAAAAGACTGATTGCACAAACAAACGGATGGCACAAACACACGAATGGCACAATATGATGTCACAAATAGATGGCATTCACTAATGGCACAACTGGATATCTCCTCTCCTTTCCTTATCTATCTCTATCGTCTCTCTCTCTCTCTCTCTCCCTCTCTCTCTCTCCCTCTCTCTCTCTCCTCACTCTCTCTCTCTCTCTCTCTCTCTCTCTCTCTCTCTCTCCTCTCTCTCTCTCTCTTCACTCTCTCTCCTCTCTCTCTCTCTCTCTCTCTCTCTCTCTCTTCTCTCTCTCTCTCTCTATCGCTCCCCCCACCCCACTCTCTCCCTCCGCTGCCTGTCTTGTCTTGATGATGGGTTTTCCTCTCATCTTCTTGTCTGTGTCTGTCAGCTATCAATTCCTTCTACTTCTTCTCCAACGTCGTCTATAAGTAAGCTCGTCAAATTTCGGAGTATTGTTGCGTTACACATTATTGTTTTGCTTCATTTATGTTTTCTGTCTGGTTTTAGTTTGACAGCTGACGTGAAGCATGAACACGCTAAAAGAAAATAATTCCTGAAACTGCTTTGAAATGAAAAATCGATTCTTGAAGAAAAAAATCTTAAAAAGAAACTAAAAAAATAATAATAGAACGCAGCAATTTTTTTTTTATTGATGAGGAACAGGGAGGGAAAGAAGACTCCCGAAATTATTTTAGTTTTCATTCCTTGGCTTAGAGCTTTAATGTTCGCCACTGGTGAAATTTTTATGCGTATGTGACCGTTTTTACACACCATTACGACAGCCATAGTCAGACTTCGGGGATGATTTCCAAACACGACATCTGTATACGTGCGTTTTTCTGTTCTTTCTTTTGTCATCTGTTCTTACTGACTAGGGGAAGGGAGTAAGGCAGGAATGTAGTAATCTCTCCCCTCTGCTCTTCGTGATTCTACATGGACCAGATCACA
>CM054141.1:33546183-33548683 GCA_028751875.1 Rapana venosa
TCTCTCTCTCTCTCTCTCTCTCTCTCTCTCTCTCTCTCTGGTAATTCTTTATAATGTGTGCCAATACCATCCTGTATATCACTCTCTCTCTCTCTCTCTCTCTCTCTCTCTCTCTCTCTCCTCTCTCTCCTCTCTTCTCTCATCTCTCTTCCTCTCTCTCTCTCTCTCTCTCTCTCTCTCTCTCTCTGGTAATTCTTTATAATGTGTGCCAATACCATCTTGTATATCACTCTCTCTCTGTGTCTCTGTCTCTGTCTCTCTCTCTCTCTCTCTCTCTAGGTAATTCTTTATAATGTGTGCCAATACCATCGTGTATATCACTCTCTCTCTCTTCTCTCTCTCTCTCTCTCTCTCTCTCTCTCTCATCTCTCTCCTCTCTCTTTTCTCTCTCTCTCTCTCTCTCTCTCTCTGTAATTCTTTATAATGTGTGCCAATACCATCCTGTATATCACTCTCTGTCTCTGTCTCTCTTGTAATTCTTTATAATGTTTGCCAATACCATCCTGTACATCACTCTCTCTCTCTAATAATTCTTTATAATGTTTGCCAATACCATCCTGTGCATCAATAAACAATGTCTCCGCCTTTTGCTTTTATTTTAAAGTGCCCATCTTTGCTATAATCCCTTCTATGCTTTTTCCCCTTCTTTCTTCTACATCTCTGTAATTGTCTATCAGTCTAATCGTCTACTATAAGAGACTGGATGAGGACTGACAAACCTCTCTAGACATTTTCTCCCCGAGGTGATAGACACAGACTATACAGAATTAAGAGTCTGGATGGTTGGCTGTTTTTATCACTTTTGCTTTGTGTCTAGTTTCCGGGTAACTAGACTAGTTCCTTCGAAGCAAGTGAAGTTGAGTCTTTTGTTGATTGATGTAACTGGTGATTTTGATTGGAGAAATGACGAAGAAGAAGGTTATTGATTTTGCAGACAAATTACTTTGGAGATAGCGTCTCTTCTAGTCATTTCTGTCGGTCTGTCTGCCTGAGTCTGTCTGTCTGTCTGTCTGTGTCTGTCTGTGTCTGTCTGTCTGTGTCTGTCTGTCTGTCTGTCTGTCTCTCCACTCCATCTCTCTCTTTTCCTCTGTATCTGGTTCTCTTTCTCTCTCTCGTCACACACACACGTGTGTGTGTGTGCGCGCGCGCACACACACACGCACGCACGCATGCACACACACACACGAACGCACACGAACACATGCGCGCGCGCACGAACACACGCACAACATAATATATATCTCTCTTCTCTCTGTCTGTCTGTCTGTCTGTCTGTCTGTCAGAGTTTCAGAGTTTCTCTCTCTCTCTCTCTTTCTCTCCTCTTTCTCTCTCTCTCTCTCTTTCTGCTTAAATAACCCCCTCCGACCCCCGACCCCCCCAACCCCCGGTCTGTGTTAATCTCTTATTTCTCTTTGAGGTCGCCAAGTCCTTTGCTTTTATTTTATTTAATATTTTTTAAATAACTCTAAACCATTAAGTGACATAATAATGAATACAGACATTCAAACAATCATACAACATAACATAACACCACAGAGATATATATCTAAAACAAAACTCTATATTAAAAGAGAAGTTTTTTCCTGACGTTATTGTAGTTTTGTCCATTTTTTCCGTAGATTTTTTTTTGGCAGCGTCACTCATTTAAAAAATTTTTTTTGCAGTCACCGTATTTCTGATCTTTTCTTTTCTTTGGGTTTTTTTAAAGCATAATCGAACTTTTCTTACCAGTTTAATTGTCTTTTCGTGAGCTAAATAGCCTATTCCTGTGGAAACTTAGTCTGTTCTGTCATCTGAACGACTTGCACCTAGACAGGAACGGCAGATAAAATAGAATGACGTTATGAGATATTAAAATCTGATTATCCTTTTATTACCGGGTTCGGGGGTGGGGGTAGGGGAGGGGTGGCAGTGGGGGTCACAGTGGCGAGGCGGAGGAGGGGGGGTGGGGGGGAAACGAAAGCAAAGAGAGCCTATGGTCTAGAGGTAACCCACCTTACCTACAAAAGTGAGAATTTCCGGGTTTGATTTCCGTTTGAACTCAAGTTTTTTCCTCTTTCCATCCACAAAGGCCACGAGTAGTCGAGTGAAACGATAAACCGAGACTCTTGAGTTGCAACATGCAACATAATACAATACCATAGAAAGCAATACAATACAATGCACGTTTTCCCCCTCTTCTTTCCTTCCTTACTTTCTGTGTTTTCTTTTCGTCTTTCTTTCTTTCTTTGTTCTGGTCTGTCTTTCTGTCTCTTTCTTTCTTCTTTCTGTCTGTCTGTCTGTCTGTCTTCTTTTCTGTCTTTCTGTCTGTCTTTCTTTTCTTTTTTCTGCCTGTCTTTCTGTCTGTTTCTTTCTTTCTTTCTTTCTGTTTTTTCTTTTGATAATAATAATAATATAATAATAAATAATAATAATAATAATAATAATGTATGGAATTTATATAGCGCTGAATCTTGTCAAGCAACAAATCAAAGCGCTTTTCTGTCTTTCTGTCTCTTTC
>CM054141.1:33551183-33553683 GCA_028751875.1 Rapana venosa
TGTAGGAATTTGTCTCCAGTTCCGAAGAGTCCTCATTTTGTGGAGAGAGAAGAAAAAATATAGAGATTGTTTTTCTGTTTGTAGAGAGTGCTTAACTAAGATCTTTATCTTTTCTAGCTATTGTCTGTCTCTCGCTGTTTCCCTTTCCGCCTGTCTGTCTGTCTCTGTCTTTATCTCTGCCTCTGTCTTTATCTCTGTCTCTGCCTTTCCCCCTGTCTCTGTCTTTATCTCTGTCTTTATCTCTGCCTTTGCCTCTGTCTCTGTCTTTATCTCTGCCTCTGCCTCTGTCTTTATCTCTGTCTCTCTGTCTCTGTCTCTCTTTCTGTCTTTATCTCTGTCTCTCTGTCTCTCTCTCTGTCTCTTTCTCTCCTCTTTAAAGCGTCACAATTCTAATACGTGTTATCAAGTCACAAGTCTCTTTGTTTGCGGTGGGATTTGCTTGTTTTTTTTTTTTTGTTGTTGTTATGTTCATGTCTTCTTCTCTGCTGTATTCCCTTTTCGTCTTCCCTTAGTTATGCTTCTCATTTTCTGTCAGTTAAAACGTCTGTTTTTATAATTAGAAGAGAAGCCTTGGCATTGGATTTGACAAAAGTATGAGATATTTCTCTGTGTTGGAAACGGTGATGATGAATTAGTTTTGGCCTTTTTTTCTCATTCTTGTTTTGATTTTAGTTCTTCTTTTCTAAAAAAGAAAAATTGTATAAATAGTTCCTGTAGAAAATGTAAAACTCTGGCTGGAACTGGTGTGTGCACAGATTCCAGGGAAAATAATTATAGAAATGAACCTGCGTTTAGTATGTTGGCAGTGTTTTTTTGTGATTTTGTCTTTTTTCCATTTTCTGTCTGTCTCTTTCTGCCTCGCCTTTCTCTTTCAGCTTTGGATATCTCTCGCTCTCTGTCTCTGTCACTGTCTGTCTGTCTGTGTCTGTCTCTGTCTGTATCTCTCTCTTTCTCTCTCTCTCTTTCTCCTATCTTTCTCTTTGTCTATCTGTCCCGTCGCCTGTCTCTATGTCTGTCTGTCTTTTTTCTCCGTCTGTCTGTCTCTCTGTCTGTCTGTCTCTCTGTCTGTCTTTCTCTCTCTCTGTCCCCTCTCTCTTTGTCTGTCTGTCTGTCTGTCTCTCTATTTTATTTTGTTATCATATATATCCCTAAGGGCTGGGACTGGATGTAAAAAAGCACATGGGTGCTTATTCATTATCCTCGAATAAAAGAATTTGTCATTGTCATTGTCATTCTCTCTTCTTCATCTCTCTCTCTCTCTCTTCCTCTCTCCTCTCTCTCTTTACTTCTCTCCTTCTCCTCTCTCTCCTTCTCTCTCTCACTCTCTTCTCATCTCCTCTCCTCTCTCCTCTCTCTCATCTCCTCTCCTCTCTCTCTCATCTTTCTTATTATGTGAGTATAGGTATTGCACTTATTTATTATCATGACATTCAATTTTTATGAGTATAATTAAAAAGTGTTTGTGTTGATCGTGTGCTAATGTGAATATTACATATTTAGTATTATCCCTGAACCCCCCCCCCCCCCCCCACACACACACACTCACACACACACACATACATACACACACTCACACACTCACTCACTCACTCACTCATATTCTCTCCCTCAATGACTGTATAGGTTTAGATTTCTTCTTCTTGTTTTTATTGTGTGGATGTATGGGTATTAAATTTATTTCATTATCATGACATATAATTTGAAACGAATATAATCTAAAATGAGTGTTGATGGGATCGCATACTGTTTTGGGAATTATATATTGGATATTATCTCTGAAATACACACACACATACTCTCTGTCTCTCTGTCTCTCTCTCTCTCACCTTTTATCGTCTTGCTTATAGTTATAGTGTATCCTGATGAAGGATTCATATTTTATATTTTCATACTTATGGACTTGCCTCTGTACTTAAGTTTAATGAGTCCCTATTTCAATATCTTATAGTTATGTGTACACAGTATTGTACCATTTGACATTGTGTAGATGTTTATCTTTATGACTTATTAAGTTTGGTTGTGTTATTTTTCTTGGCTCTGTTGTTGTTCTTGTTGTTTGTTGTTTGTCTGTTTTTTCTCTTTTTTCTCATCTTTTGTTGGTTGGTTTTTCTTTCTCTTTGTTTGTTTGTTTGTTTTGGTTAGGGTTTTTTTGGGGGGTGGGTAGGGGTATTTTAGGTTTCTTTTATTTGCTTGCTTGGGGGGGGGTTGTTGGGGGGAGCTGTTTTGAAAAGGGTTATTCCCCTTGTTTTTTTATTGTGAGACTGTATAAGTATTGGGTTATTATATTAAGATGTACCCTAACGGGCGGGACTGGATGTAAAAAAGCACATATGTGCTTATTCATTATCCTCGAAATAAAAGAATTTGTCATTGTCATTGTCATTGTCATTGTCTCTCTCCTTCTCTCTCTCTCTCTACTCTCTCTCTCTCTCTCTCTCTCTCTCTCTCTCTCCTCTCTCTCTCTCTCTCTCTCTCTCTGAGCTCTTTCAGTCTTTTCTAA
>CM054141.1:33563683-33576183 GCA_028751875.1 Rapana venosa
ATAAGCACTCCCAGGTCTATCGTGCAAACATACACAGAACAGCCACCTATCTACCTATCAATAGCTTCACAGTCTCCCGTGGGGATGCCAGGGGCCTGTCAGTATAAGTAACATCACCACTCTTTGAAAATTCTGTTTTAGGAATTCCTTTTTTTCTATCCTTCTCTTTTTGTTTCTGCCTCGTTCTTCTTTTCTTCCCGTCACCTCCTTTTTGGGGTCAAATTTTCGCCTTCTTGGTTCATTCTCCTGACTGTTGTTTTCCAGAAAGATTTAAAAGATAGCCATTCCCTCCCATCAGATACGCTGGGCCTGACTTGTCAGGCGCTTATCGGGAACAACGCATTTTTGCTCACAAGACAGACAACAATAGATGCTACCTGAGCGTTCGACAACGACGACGACAACGACAACGACGACAAAGAAGAAGAAGAAGAAAGAGAGGTTTAATCTGGTTTTCGTGTCCATCGTGTAGTTTATGATTTTATCTGTGCGTCTCTCACTTTCAACCCCCCACCCCCCACCCCACCCCACTGCCTCTCTCTCTCTCTCTTGTAATTTCCCTGTTGATTTATTTAGCAGTACATTTTCTTTCTCACAGACAAAGACAGAGTTTGATAACATCATTTCCCATCATAATCAAATTGCTCTTCTTGGCTTTCATACCCCAGCCAATCGACAAAAAAGGCCATAATTATTGGGGGGGCCTTTCATCGTGCTATTTCCTTTGAGGTTAATAACTAATCACGTTGAGCAAGAGGATGGGTGGGGACGAAGGAGGCGGGGAAGGGGGGGTAAGGGAAAGTTGGTGATAGAACATGGAGATGGTTGGAGCACAAGACCCACGTTCTAATGTAATCTGAAGTGTGTAGGTCTGTCAACCCTGAGTCGTCCATCTGAAGACATCTTTTCAGTTGTGGTTTTGTTAAATTTCATGTACCCCTTGGGGGGTTTTCTTGAAATAAAATCTTGAATCTTGAATCTTGAATCTTTTACCCAGAGTTAACTGTACACTAGTTCTCTTTGCCCCCAGCTCCATGGCTAGAGCTATTGGTAAGGTAGCTGCTTTCCGATCTCAGGGTCATGCTAAAACTTGAGACCAGTGTGCATGCAGGTTGTTTTTTTTATTGATACTTTTGTCATCCATTTTTACTGGCACTTAAGGCCTGCTCTTCCGAAAGTCAGAATGGGTTTTTCATGGTGTGCAAGATGTTCTGCGTGTGTTTGTTTATGGGGTCTCGGTTTATAGTCTCACCCACAGGAATTTGGGGGAAGTGGAGTCAGCACGGATGTTAGCTCTAGGGGAAAAAATGGCCTTGAATTGGATTCTGTGTATTGATTTGGACCGGGCCATGAAATTGTAAGTGGAAAGTTCCAACCACTAGACCATACCACCACCTCTTCACACTAGTTCAAAACTGATTCTCCTGAAAGTTCTTTTGGGAAGACTATAAACCAAGATCCTGCATGTGACTGCACATACACATTGGATACTCGTTAAAAATGTTCAATTTTTTGGTAGAAAAGTAGGAGACTGGCTGGCAGTAGGGAAAACACAGTTGTGCCCAGCATGCAATTCGCAATTTCAAAAAGACATGGGCTCCATCATATTCAACTTGGCCAAGACACGCAGCCTGATAGTTCCAGAGTTGTGCCCCAACATGAGACTTGTCAGATTTTTTCCCAGTCCTCAGCTAGAGCTCTTGAGGTTCACCAATAGTGAGATATTTCTGTATGGCACTGTCAACCCACGAGTAGGGTAGCCACGTTCCGACTTTGGGGATGGTATCTAAAGATAGCACCAGTATGAATGCGTTTTTTAAACAAAATTGTCATTGGTTCTAACTTGCATGCAATAGTTCATTCTTTCAAAAGGTGGATCAGGTTTTAACATATGCACAAGATGTGTGTTCGTATATGGGACCTCAGTTCATAGCCTTATCCAAAGGACTTTTATAGGAGTAGAGTTTTGTACTGATGTTATGTTAACTCTATGGGAAAAAAATCCCCTTGAACAGGTGTTTGGTGGTGGCTCACACCTGGGTGGTCAGATTATAAGTTCAAACCCTAACTACCAGACACAAGTCAAGTGAAAAAGACAAGAAAAACGATATATAAAAGTAACGGAGGGAAGAAACATTACAGGATGAACACAGACTGAACATAGTCTCAGAGGACGAATGCTGTAATAGCAGCGATGTATCAAACTGACAGTCAGCGGTTTTATTGCCGGGGGCATTTTCTCTTTACCATAAAGCTCACACAGCTTTAGTCTGGTCATGCACAGTTGTTTTCCCTCCCTGCTTCCTTCCCCTGTGAACTGGGTGATAATGCCTGGTGTTGTGTTACCGGCGATTTCTCTTCCACTTGCTGCCTGTTGTCTGGTTCTTGCCTGTGTTTAGATGAACTGGGCAACAACGCCTGACAGTATGTCACTTACCATGTCTGTAGTCTTGTTTTGAGTACAGTACCTCAGTCCACCCAGCTTTAAAAGTGTACCTGCCCTCTTTAGGGTCAGGAAAAGTAAAGCAGTGAGGGAGAAGAGATGGGCACCAACCTCAATATTCTGGCCCCTAGTGAAGCTGAGGTCTCTGATGCTTCATTCCCCTACGACCACATAGGTCATGGGACACCTTTACCATTACCCTATCTACTTATTGCTCTTACTCTTAGCCATATTCTTTATCTGTACATTCCATCTTTCAGTGGCTGTCTATGGTAACATCACTGGTCTGTCAATCATGCACTCGTCTAGGAAGTGGGGGTTCAGGGTTTACATTCTATCCCCATCTGGACTTCCTCCTACCTGCTAAACCATGACTGGTCATTTAGGAATGAAGCATTCAAACTTCTATAATATCATTTCGTGTGCATAAAAAATCCAAAGCAGCATGAAGACTTGTCCTGAGCAAATTCTGAAGCTACGAAAACTTTGGATATTCCGACATCTGAGGTATTTATGTTACACTGCTTACAAAGACGATTTTCACATTCAGTGCCATACAATGGTATTTTGGACTGACAATATGCCATTCAGTGTCAAAATAAAATTTAAAAAGCTGCAAACAACATTTCTGAAGTCAGCAAGGAATTTACAAAACATGTGAAAGTAACTTGAAAATGGCAGACTGGAATAGAAAGCAATGTCAAAGGGAAAAAAGTAAAAGAAATGAATGAAAGAAAGAAAAAAAATGCTGTAGTAAGGAACTAGAGAAGGAAAGAACACAAAGTAGCAGCCGAGAAAACCAGTATAGAAAGCAACAAAAGGAAGAAACATTACAGGATGAACACAGACTGAACATAGTCTCAGAGGATGAATGCTGTAATAGCAGCGATGTATCAAACTGACAATCAGCGGCTTTATTGCTGGGGGCATTTTCTCTTTACCATAAAGCTCACACAGCTTTAGTCTGGTCACGCACAGTTGTTTTCCCTCCCTGCTTCCTTCCCCTGTGAACTGGGTGATAATGCCTGGTGTGGTGTTACCGGTGATTTCTCTTCCACTTGCTGCCTGCTGTCTGGTTCTTGTCTGTGTTTAGATGAACTGGGCAACAACGCCTGACAGTATGTTACTTACCATGTCTGTAGTCTTGTTTTGAGTACAGTACCTAAGTTCACCCAGCTGGAAAAGGGTGCACATGCCCTCTTTAGGATCAGGAAAGGTTAAGCAGTGATGGAGAAGAGATGGGCACCAGCATAAATATTCTGGCCCCTAGTGAAGCTCAGGTCTCTGATGCCTCACTTCTCTATGACCACATAGGTCATGGGACACCTTTACCATTACCTTATCTTCTTATTGCTCTTACTCTTAGACATATTCTTTATCTGTACATTCCATCGTTCAATGGCTGTCTATGGTAAGATCACTGGTCTGGCTGTCATGCACTCATCTAGGAAGTGGGGGTTCAGGGTTTACATTCTATCCCCATCTGGACTTCCTCCTACCTGCTAAACCATGACTGGTCATTTCGGAATGGAACTTTCACACCTCTACAATATCATTTCATGTGCATAAAAAATTCACAGCAAGAAGAGACTTGTCCCTGGCAATTCTGAAGCTCAAAAAACTTTGCATATTCCATAATAGAGTAAAGCTAAACATCTGAGGTATTTATGTTACATTGCTTACAAAGATGATGTTCACATTCAATGCAATACAATGGTATTTTGGACTGACGATATGCCATTCAGTAAAAAAGTAGAATTTAAAAAGCTGCAAACAATATTTCTGAAGACAGCAAGGAATTTACAAAACATGTGAAAGTGACTTGAAAAAGGCAGACTGGAATTTTTCTAAAAATATAAAAGGGGGAAAAAATTTAAAACAATGAATGAGAGAAAGAAAAATATGCTGTAGTAAGGAACAAGAGAAGGAAAGAACACAAAGTAGCAGCTGAAAAAACCGGTATAAAAATCAGCAAAGGGAAGAAACATTACAGGATGAACACAGACTGAACATAGTCTCAGAGGACGAATGCTGCAATATTAGCAATATATCAAACTGACGGTCAGCGATTTTATTGCCGGGGGCATTTTCTCTTTATCATAAAGCTCACACAGCTTTAGTCTGGTCACCACAGTTGTTTTCCCTCCCTGCTCCCCTCCCCTGTGAACTGGGTGATAATGCCTGGTGTTGTGTTACCAGCGATTTCTCTTCCGCTTGCTGCCTGTTGTCTGGTTCTTGCCTGTGTCTAGATGAACTGGGCAACAACGCCTGACAGTATGTCACTTACCATGTCTGTAGTCTTGTTTTGAGTACAGTACCTCAGTTCACCCAGCTTTAAAAGGGTACCTGCCCTCTTTAGGGCTAGGAAAGGTAAAGCAGTAATGGAGAAGAGATGGGCACCAACCTCAATATCCTGGCCCCTAGAGAAGGTCAGGTCTTTGATGCTTTGCTCCCCTACGACCACAAAGGTTATGAGACACCTATCTACTTCTTGCTCTTACTCTTAGCCATATTATTTATCTGTACATTCCATCGTTCATTGGCTGTCTATGGTAGCATCACTAGTCTGGCGGCCATACACTCATCTAGGAAGTGGGGGTTCAGGGTTCACATTCTATCCCCATCTGGCCTTCCTCCTACCTGTTAAACCATGACTGGTCATTTCGGAATGGAGCATTCACACTTCTACAATATCATTTCATGCACATAAAAAATTCACAGCAAGAAGAGATGTCCCTGGCAATTCTGAAACAAAAAAAACTTTGCATATTCCATCATAGAGTAAAACTCAACATCTGACATATTTATGTTACACTGCTTACAAAGACGATTTTCACATTCAATGCAATACAATGGTATTTTGGACTTACGATATGCCATTCAGTATCAAAATAAAATTTAAAAAGCCACAAACAATATTTCTGAAGACAGCAAGGAATTTACAAAACATGTGAAAGTGACTTGAAAATGGCAAACTGGAATAGAAAGCAATGTCAAAGGGAAAAAAGTAAAAGAAATGAATGAAAGAAAGAAAAAAATGCTGTAGTAAGGAACAAGAGAAGGAAAAAACACAGAGTAGCAGCTGAGAAAACCAGTATAAAAAGCAACAAAGGGAAGAAACATTACA
Source organism: Rapana venosa (assembly GCA_028751875.1). Lineage (NCBI taxonomy): Eukaryota > Metazoa > Mollusca > Gastropoda > Neogastropoda > Muricidae > Rapana > Rapana venosa. Next base: position 33,569,254 of record CM054141.1, read on the forward strand.
GGATGAACACAGACTGAACATAGTCTCAGAGGATGAATGCTGTAATAGCAGCGATGTATCAAACTGACAATCAGCGGTGTTATTGCCGGGGGCATTTTCTCTTTATCATAAAGCTCACACAGCTTTAGTCTGGTCACGCACAGTTGTTTTCCCTCCCTGCTGTGAACTGGGTGATAATGCCTGGTGTTGTGTTACCGGCGATTTCCCTATCATTGTGTGCGTGATGTCTGCTTCTCCTCTTTGTTCATGTCCCCAGCCTCTATTTTTTATCATCAGCCCACACAGTCCAACTTCAGAGCATCTCATGTTATCGTAAGGTTACATGCAGGGTATGTTCGTGTTTCTCGAACCCACCAAATATCAACATAAGTTACAGGATCTTTTACGTACATATTTGATCTTACGCATGAGTATATACACAACGAGAGTTAAGCCACTGGCACATCTGCACTTGAGGTTGACCTGAGAGGTCGTAAAGATCTCTACCCTTCATTTACCAGACGCTGCCACCACCGAGATTCGAACCCAGGACTTTATGGATCTTTGCATTGAAGTCAAACAGTCTAAACCACTCGGCTATAGCTTTCCTCATTCTTTATGAATAAACCCTATTATTTATTTCAAAGTATTGGCCTCTGCTCCTAGTCTCTTTTCTATATCCATGTTCTGTATTTTCCCAGTCTCTTGGAAAGAAAACTTTCAACACAAAATCCACTTAACCTGTGAATAAATCCAGCTGGAAAACACAGCTCGTAATAAAGGGCAATAACCCATCCTTCTCCAAGTAATCACAGGGTTTGGGGTTTTCTTGTTGTTGTTTGCTCCACCTAAATGCATTATCTCTTCTTGTTTATTGTTTTTATCTTCTGACTTTATTTCAGGTCTGTGTTTGGACATTCTATTGATTTCTATCTATTTTGTTGTTGTTGTGCTTCAAATGAACAGCCATGCCAGTTGTAACAGCTTTTGTGTCAATTTGATTTGTTTGCATCTCCCTCTCTCTCTCTCTCTCTCTCTCTCTCTCTCTCTCTCTCTCTCTCTCTCTCTCTCTCTCTCTCTCTCTCTCTCTCTCTCTGGAAGAAACAAAGCATGGGAATGTATTTGTAACCGCTGAAAGTAAATATCTTCTACTCCTCCTTCTCCCCGTGTTCTTCCTGCTCCTGCTCCTCCCCCTCCTCATCGCATCACCACTACCACCACCACCACCACCACATCACATCATCATCATCATCATCATCATCATCACCATCATCATCATCATCTTCTTCTTCTTCTTCTTTTCATCATCATCATCATCATCATCATCATCATCATCATCATCATCATCTCATCTCATCATCATCTTCATCATCATCACTCATCGCATCTCCTATCATCATCATCATTCATCATCTCTTCTTCTTCTTCTTTCATCATCATCATCATCATCATCATCATCTTCATCTTCATCATCATCATCATCATCATCTCATCATCATCATCTCATCATCTTCTTCTTCTTCTTCTTCTTCTTCTTCTTCTTCTTCTTCTCTCTAGTCCCTAATCAGGGCAAGGGCGGGATGAAAAAAAGTATGCCTATGCTTATACTGGTACCCTTGAAAAATAAAGGTTTATTCATTCAATCATTCACTCACATTCATTCATTCACATTCATTCATTCATTCATTCATTCACATTCATTCACATTCATTCACATTCATTCATTCATTCTCTCTCTCTCTCTCACTCCCTCTCTTCCCCCCTCTATCTCTTCTCCCCTCTCTCTTCCTCCTCTCCCTTCCCCTCCCCTCTCTCTCCCTCCTTTCCCCCTCCTCCCCCCCCCCCTATCCCATCCCTCTGCTCCCTCCCTCCCTCCAGGCCAGCCAGTGTAGGGACAATGCCATCACGAGAAACACACGTTTACAAGAATGACGAAGATGATAAAACAGGAGGCACGGCAACTCCGCATTAAGCAGACAGGCATGATGGCATGAAAATGAAGATGCTTACAGCTTAGACAGCTCCTTTTTGCTAGACGAGAGCTAGCCACCAGTCTTTCTTTATGTAAAATCACACACGCCTGTAGTGTGTAAGTGTGTGTGTGTGTGTGTGTGTGTGTGTGTGTGTGTGTGGGGTGTGTGAGTGCGTGTGAGTGCGTGTGTGTGTGGTGTGTGTGTGTGTGTGTGTGTGTGTGTGTGTGTGTATTCCTCTCCTTGTCTGGTCACGCCAAAGAGTTTTCAGTTATCCTCTCTCTCTCTCTCTCTCTCTCTCTCTCTCTCTCTCTCTCTCTCTCCTCTCTCTCTCTCTCTCTCTCTCTCTCTCTCAGTTTAACCCTGGCTGACAGTGTGTGTGGCAGAGACTTGGCACAAGAAAGGCTCGGAATGTCGTAACAAATCTGGACAGTAAAGAGTTTCGTGATTGGTTGTACATTATAAAGATCAATGCCGTGGTTTCCATGACATGTAAATTGCGTCGTGCTGCGACGCTTCGCTGCTGTATGAGCTTATCAGCTTAAGGGCAATAAAATTTCGTTATCGTTATCTCTCTCTCTCTCTCTCTCTCTCTCTCTCTCTCCTCTCTCTCTCTCTCCTCTCTCTCTCTCTCTCTCTCTGATGTGTGTGTGTGTGTGTTGTGTTTTGTTGTGTTTTTTTTTATTTTATTTCTTTTTTTTCCATTTTTTTATTTCGAGGATAATGGAATAAGAACTCATGTGTTTTTTCAATCCAGTCCCCGTGTGTATGCAATTTTGTAGATTTTGTCATCTGTTCCCACCGGCACACAAAGACTACACTTCCGAAAAGCGGAACGGGTTTTAACGCGTGTGCAAGATGTTATCTGTGTGTGTGCGTGCGTGCGTGTGTGTGTGTATGTATATATGTGTGTGTGTATGTGTTTCCACACAGAATCTACGTCTGCTGATCTTTTCTGAATAGTACGATAATTCTGTGATGGCGGTAGTTGTTGATGATGGTAATGGAGGGGATGAAAGTGGTGGTGGGTTGTTGTGGCGGTGGTGGTGATGATGTTGATGGTAGTGATGGTGGTGATGGTGGTGGTGGTGGTGGTGGTGATAGTGATAGTAGTGATGGTAGTGATGGTGATGGTGGTGGTGGTGGTGGTGGGGGTGCTGATAGTAGTGATGGTGATGGTGGTGGTGGTGATAGTGATGGTAGTGATGGTGGTGGTGGTGGAGGTGGTGATGGTGGTGGTGGTGATAGTGATGGTAGTGATGGTGATGGTGGTAGTGGTGGTGGTGATCGTGATGGTAGTGATGGTAGTGATGGTGATGGTGGTGGTAGTGGTGGTGATGGTGGTGGTGGTGATAGTGATGGTAGTGATGGTGATGGTGGTGGTAGTGGTGGTGATGGTGGTGGTGGTGATAGTGATGGTAGTGATGGTGATGGTGGTGGTAGTGGTGGTGATGGTGGTGGTGGTGGTGATCGTGATGGTAGTGATGGTAGTGATGGTGATGGTGGTGGTAGTGGTGGTGATGGTGGTGGTAGTGATAGTGATGGTAGTGATGGTGATGGTGGTAGTGGTGGTGGTGATCGTGATGGTAGTGATGGTAGTGATGGTGATGGTGGTGGTAGTGTGGTGATGGTGGTGGTGGTGATAGTGATGGTAGTGATGATGATGGTGGTGGTAGTGGTGGTGATGGTGGTGGTGGTGATAGTGATGGTAGTGATGGTGATGGTGGTGGTAGTGGTGATGAGTGGTGGTGGTGATGGCAGTCAAGGTGATGGTGGTGGTGGTGGTGGTGGTGATGGTGGGGGTGCTGATGGTGGGGGTGCTGATGGCAGTGATGGGTGTGGTGGTGGTGGTGGTGGTGGTGGTGATAGTGATGGTAGTGATGGTGGTGGTGGTGGTGATGGTGGTGGTGGTGATAGTGATGGCAGTGATGGTGATGGTGGTGGTGGTGGTGATGATAGTGATGGTAGTGATGGTGATGGTGGTGGTGGTGATAGTGATGGTAGTGATAGTGATGGTGATGATGGTGGTGGTGATAGTAGTGATGGTGATGGTGGTGGTGATAGTGATGGTATTGATGGTGAGGGTGATGGTGGTGGTGGTGGTGATGGTGGTGGTGGTGATAGTGATGGCAGTGATGGTGATGGTGGTGGTGGTGGTGATGATAGTGATGGTAGTGATGGTGATGGTGGTGGTGGTGGTGGGTGTGATAGTGATGGTAGTGATGGGGATGGTGATGGTGTTGGTGGTGGTGGTGGTGGTGACAGTGATGGTATGATGGTGATGATGTTGGTGTTGGTGGTGGTGGTGGTGGTGATAGTGATGTAGTGATGGTGATGGTGTTGGTGTTGGTGGTGGTGGTGATGGTGATGATAGTGATAGTAGTGATGGTGATAGTGTTGGTGTTGGTGGTGGTGGTGATGGTGGTGATAGTGATAGTAGTGATGGTGTTGGTGTTGGTGGGTGGTGGTGGTGATAGTGATGGTAGTGATGGTGATGGTGATGGTGTTGGTGTGGTGGTGGTGGTGGTGATAGTGATGGTAGTGATGGTGATGGTGTTGGTGTTGGTGTGGTGTTGGTGGTGGTGGTGGTGGTGGTGATAGTGATGGTAGTGATGTGATGGTGTTGGTGGTGGTGGTGTGTGATGGTGGTGATAGTGATAGTAGTGATGGTGATGGTGGTGGTGATGTGTGGGTGATGGTAGGTGATGATGTTGATGGCAGTGATGGATGGTGGTGGCGGAGGTGGTGTTGGGATGGTAGGATGGGAGTGGTGGTGGGGTGATGGTGGTGGTGGTGGTGATGATAATTGATGGTGATGGTGATGGTGGTGGTGGTGATAGTGATGGTAGTGATTGCGATGGTGATGGTTGTGGTGGTGGTGATAGTGATAGTCCGGGTCGGAAGTGTGCGGTGGTTCCAAACCCGTTTGGGCCCGAAACTGTTCCCCCATCCATTAGACCATGAGTGGTGGTCTGGGCGCTAGTCTTTCGGATAAGACGATAACCCGAGGTTCCATGTGTTACACATAATTATTCAGCGCACGTAAAAGAACCCATGACAACAAGAAAATTGTCCCCGGCAAAATTCTTAGAAAAAAGCCACTCTGAAAGGGAAACAAATACAGTTGCAGACCAAAAAAAAAAGGGTGGCGCTGCTCTTGTGGCGACGCACTCTCTCCGAGGAGCGCAGCCCGAATTTCACGCAAAGAAATCTCGTGTCTTAACGTGGTATAAATAAATAAATAAATGGAATCGGATGCGCTGGGCCTGACTTGTCAGGCGCTTAACGGCAACGCAACGCCACGCCGTTTCGCTGTGATGACAGGAGTGGCTTCATTCCTGCCAAATGGAAACGCAGTTCCCTTTCAACATTCAAATTCTTGTTACTTATGACGTCTTCTACACACCACTTTCTAAACGGAATATGTGATTTGTACATGAGACATATATGCCGGTTATGTCAGCAAGTATATTACGTTTTTTTGTTCTGATATTATGTTGTTGCAGAATTTTAGTTTGGGGATCACATTAGTTTGAATGTAAATCAAAAATGATTGTATGTATGTACTGTCAGTGATGACCAGAGGTTATAGCCTATTCACTTCACTGTTCACTGGTCCCGTAACCCGCCAGGGTCGTGGGGGCGCTGCATGGTGGACGAACGGTGGACCAGCTGGCTCCACTTAGCGCGGTCGTGGGCAAGTGCCTGGGTGACACTGAAGTCCTTCCCTGTCCAATCACGGATGTCGTCGGCCCACTTTCTCCTCTGTCTGCCCCGTCTTCTCTTCCCCTGGACTGTTCCTTGCAGGATGGTCTTTGCAAGTCCTTCTGAGCGTGTTACGTGCCCATACCATCTGAGTTTCCTCTTTTTCGCCGTGGTCAGTAGGTCTTCATAACCCCGCACCTGTTGAGTGATCATTCTGCGGACTTCATTGTTGGTGACATCGTCCTTGTATGAGATGCCAAGGAGCCTTCTGAGGCATCTCATTTCTACTGCTTGGATCCTCCTTTGTAGGTCAAGCCTATAAACTACGTAAATAATAAAACAATCTCTCTCTCTCTCTCTCTCTCTCTCTCTCTCTCTCTCTCTCTCTCTCTCTCTCTCTCTCTCTCTCTCTCTCTCTCTATATATATATATATATATATATAATATATAAATAATATATATATATTTCTGTCTCTCTCTCTGTCTCTCCCTTTCTCTCTCTCTTTCTTTCTCTCTCTCTGTCTCTCTCTATGTTTCTGTCTCTGTCTCTCTCTGTCTGTCTCCCTCTTCCTTTCTTCTCTCTCTCTCTCTCTCTCTCTCCTCTTTCTCTATGCATAAATATTTTTTTCTCACTGTATCAGAGTATATTTCGTTTTGGTATATATAGCTTTGATGATCTCTCTCTACCCCCCCCCCCCTCTCTCTCTCCCTCTCTCTCTCTCTCTCTCCCTACCTCTCCCTCCCCCCCCCCCCCCCTTCTTTCTCATGTTTGTATTCTCTCTGACACTTTTTTTTAAAAATGTTGTTCAACAATATGACTCGAAGAAACATTAGGTGTATTTGTCATATCATCATTCCATCAAGCTCCATAAAGTTTATATGTGATCATAATTATTTTGTTTATGATGGTGGTGATGATGGGGATGATGATAGAGGTGATGACAATGATGATTATAGTGGTGATGTTTATTGTAGTTATTATGATTCACTTTGCTTATATTTTTCTCTGTTTACGTTCTTTCTTTCTTTCTTTTCGAGGGCTGGATGTTAAAAAGTCTTGTACTTATTCTATTACCCTCAGAAAATAAAATGTCGTTATCGTTATCGTTATCGTTATCGTTATCTCTCTCGCTCTCTCTCTCTCTCTCTCTCTCCTTCTCTCTCTCTCTCTCTCTCTCTCCTCTCTCTCTCTCTCTCTCTCTCTCTCTCTTCCTCTCTCTTTCTCCTCTCTGTCTCTCCTGTCTGTCTCTTTCTCTGTCTGTCTTCGTCTGTCTTC
>CM054141.1:33586183-33593683 GCA_028751875.1 Rapana venosa
TCGGATACTCTGGGCCTGACGTGTCGCGCGGGCGCTTAACAGAAGCGCAAGGCATTTTTCGCTCATAGCTATATTTATGGCAGACAATGGAAATCGCTATCTGAGCGCTTGACAGAGAAAGAGGATGCATCTTTCCTTTTTTTTACTTTATTCTTTCTTTTCAAAGACCGCTCATCCTTCCTTTTTTTTATATACATCCTTCCTTTCCTTTTCTTTTTTTCTTTCTTTCTTTTTTTCTTTCTTCTCAAAGTACGCCTCATCTTTCCTTTCTTTTATGTGTATTCTTTCCTTCCCTCTCTCTCTCTCTCTCTCTCTCTCTCTCTCTCTCTCTCTCTCTCTCTCTCTCTGTCTCTCTCTCTGCTCTCTCTCTCTCTCTCTCTCTCTCTCTCTCTCTCTCTCTCTCTCTCTCTCTCTCTCTCTCTCTCTCTCTTTCAAAAAGCTCGTCTGCTTCCTCTTTTTAGTTTCGTGTATCTCTCCTCTCCTATTCTTTCTCTTGAAAGCTCATCTCTTCCTTCGTTCCTTCCTTACTTCCTTCCTTTCCTTTTTGCGCATGACTATCTACCTGTTGTTTCTCCTTTCTACGTTCTATAATTTTGAACAGGAGGGACGGAATAGCCTAGTGGTCAGAACATTGCGCTCGCAGTCAATCTGACGACCCGGGTTTGATTCCCGTTCAAGAGGATATTTTCCCCCTGGAGTTAACATCAGTGCAGACTCCACTCTCCCCAAAAGTCCTTCGGATGAGACTATACACCGAGGCCCCGTGTGCCGAACACACGCAGAACATCTTGCGCACACGCTAAATCCTGTTCAGCTTTTCGTAAAAGTAGGCCATTGTGTGCCGGTGGGAACAGATGACAAAGTTTACAAAACCCGCATATACACGGGGAGTGAATGTAAAAAAGTACGTAAGTGCTTATTCCATCATCCTCGATATAAAAGAATTTAAAAAAATTTTTTTAATCTATTCAGAATTTGTGGCAAGAGGTCTTGGACTGAGGGTAACCTTAGAATTAAAGTAGTTAGAAAGAAAAAAAAGCTAAAAGGACATAAAAAAATATGTGAAAACAAAATGTGGGTTTCTATGGGTTTCTTTCTTTAGGCGTTGTTTTGTTTGTTGGTTGGGGTGGTCTTTTGGGTGGGTTCTTTTCCCCCAAAGAAACTCGCTTTTTTTGTGTGTATGTGAGTATATTTAAAAACTGTCTGTTTGTCAGTTTGTTTTTCTGTTCAGTTTGTCAACCTTTTTGGTTTTAGTTTTACTGTTTTGTTTTTGTGTTGGGAATTTTTTAAAAATTTGATTGTTTGATTGGTTGGTTGGTTTGTTTGTGGGGGTTTTGGGGTTGTTTTTTGGGGGGTGGGGGGGGGTGTTTCCAGCTGGATGAAAAGCGGGTTGTGTGTATTTGTGTTGATAAAATTAAAACGTTGTGCTTTTTGTGGGTGAGATTGCTTGCACGGAGAAGTGTGTACGTATGTGCATGGATATGTGTACACATACTGCAAATATGACAGCATCTATATATAATTATGTGCGCAAATTCACGTGTGTGTGTGGGTGTGGGTGTGCGTGGGTGTGTGCGTGCGTGCGTGCGTGTGTGTATGTGTGTGTCTGTGTGCGTGCGCGCTCGCTTGAATGTGTGTATGTGCGTGCGTGCGTGCGTGATTGTGTGTGAGAGTGTGTGTGTATCTGTATGTGTGCGTGTGAATGTGTGTGTGTGTGTGTGTGTGCGCGCGCGCGCGCGCGTGGGAGCGTGCGCGAGCGCGAGCGCACTTTCGTGTTCAGAGAATGTAGAAGAATGGAGAGAGAGCGGTGGACGGTATGCTTTGTTTGCATTGAAGTCAGCAAATTGCTTGTCAACAAAAAAAGGAGGAAAAAAGGCAAACGAGAACTCGTGGATTGTTCTACATTGTTTGGCTTTTTTCTCTTCTCTTCTCTTCTCTTCTTTTCTCTTCTCTTCTCCTTTTCTTTTTTTTTTGTTTTTTGTTGTTGCCCATTTGTTTGTTTGCTGCTTTGTTTCTAATCGGTTAAGAATTGTTTGGCTTTTTTCTTCTTCTTCCATTTAAAAAAAAAAGTTCGTCAGTGTTGAGAACTCTCTTTGTCTGTGTCTGTGTCTCTGTCTATTTGTCTCTCTGTCTCTCTCCCAATTTTGTTCTTCTCTCTCTTCTGTGTCTCTGTCTGTCTGTGTCTCTTCTATCTGTCTTCTCTGTCTGTTGTCTCTCTCTGTCTGTCTCTCAATCTTTGTCTGTCTGTGTCTGTCTGTCTGTCTGTCTGTCTGTCCTCTGTCTCTCTCTCTCTTCTCTCTCGTCTTCTTTCTCTCTCTCTCTCTCTCTCTCTCTCTCTCTCTCTCCCCATTCCCCCACTATCTCCTCTCTGTTTCACTCCAGCTAGTTTGCTTAATGAAAATCAATATCATCTCTCTTAACATGAGTGTTCGAGTCAGTTAAGGATTGTATCTTTTGTGGAATATGCAGTTATCTTTTTCTTTAAAATCATTGGTTTACATTAAACAAAAATTCTAGTCCCCATTCAGGTCAAGGACAGGATGATAAAGAAAGTATGTGAAAGTATGTGAATGCTTTTCCATAACCCTTGAAAATAAGTGGGGGGAAAGTCATTATCTCTCCTCTCTCTCTCTCTCTCTCTCTCTCACTCTCTCTCCTCTTCTCTCTCTCTCTCTCTCTCTCTCTCTCTCTCTCTCCTCTCTCTTTTGGCTTGTCGTCTGTACTTGAGTTTTAATGAATGCCCTATTTAATATCTTATTGTTACGTGTAAAAACTATGTGTACCATTTTACAATGTATAGATGTTTATTTTTATGCTTCATAAGTTTGGTTGTTTTTGTTTTGTTTTTTGTTTGTTTTTTTTTCTTGGGTTTTGTTGTTGTTGTTGTTATTTGTTTTTCTCCTTTTCTTTCTTTTTTTCTTTTTTGTTTTTGTTTTCTCTTTTTTTTTTTTTTTTTTGATTGTTGTTTTTGTTGGGGTGGTTTTTGGGTGGGGGGTGTGTTGGTTTAGGGTTTTCTTTTATTTGCTTGTGTTTTGTTGGGGGTTTTGTTTGTTATTTGTTGTTTTTTCTTTTAAAAGGTTATTTCTCTTTGTTTCTACTGTGTGAGAGTATGAGTATTGGGTTATTATTAAGATGTATCCCTACGGGCGGGGACTGGATGTAAAAAAGCACATGAGTGCTTATTCATTATCCTCGAAAAAAAAAGTGTCATTGTCTTGCTGTCATTCTCTCTCTCTCTCTCTCTCTCTCTCTCTCTCTCTCTCTCTCTCTCTCTCTCTCTCTCTTCCGTCTCTCTCTTCTCTCTATATATTAATATATATAAATATATAATAATATATAATATAATATATATATTATATATATAATTCAGTGAAGATGAAGTTCATTTTGTGCTGTGCTGTCCAGTGTTAGAAGATGTAAGACAGAATTACATTCCGGTAAAGTATAGTAGACAGTCTAATTTATTTAGATTCTGTCTACTCATGGCATCTAGTCACCCTGGGATTGTGCGCAGCCTTGCTTTATATTTGTGTAAAGCCTTTAGAATAAGAGATATCTTGGTTTCTTAAGTCATATTTTTGGAACTGATTTTTATTGTGGTAGTTGGGGTATACATTAACATTTTCGGTTTTTTGTGTTACTTTATTATTCTCATTAAAATACTAAGCAGTTTGGCAACACCCCTTCATGTATGGGCCAATGGCCTTTTTGTGAATAAAACTTTCGAGTTCGAGTTCGAGTACGAGTTCTCTCTCTCTCTCTCTCTCTCTCTCTCTCTCTCTCTCTCTCTCTCTCTCTCTCTCTCTCTCTCTCTCTCTCTCTCTCTCTCTCTCTCTCTCTCTCTCTCTCGTTCTCTCCTACTTCCTCCTTGCTTCATATGTCGTTCAGTATCTTTGGGTTTATTTCATCCTTCCATCTTCTTCTACCTTCCAACTATTCTCATCTTCCGTCTTTATTTTTGACCATCCTTATCCAAAAACAAAAAAGGCAGGCAGAAAATTTCCTCTGAAATATCAGCCTTTACATAAAACAGGGGCTGGGATGGAGGGGGGGGGGGGGGGGGGGGTAGTGACATTTCCACAAAATCTCAGCTGAGCAAATTAGTACCATTTTTGAAGTACCGGTCAGGTTTTGGAAATTCTGTGAAAGTAGTGATCGATTTTAGGGAGTAGTTTCCGAGTCCAAAGGATAAAGTGATGTGATAAGAACACTCAAACTTCTTCGTCTGCCTGATCTTTCTTCACACACACACACACATGTACGCTCGCGCACACACATGCACACGCGCGCGCGCGTACGCACGCACACACATTTACGTAAACGCGCGCACATGCACACACACAAGCACACACGTGCACACACACGCGCGCGCGCGCGCGCGCGTACATACACTAAAACACTAACACACACACTCTCACTGAAGTCGCGCGCACGCACGCACGCACACACACACACGCGCGTGCGCGCGCGCGCGTACATACACGCACATGCATGCACGCACACGTATGCACGCAGGCACGCATACACACTGCGCACGTACAGCTCATATACACAAACACGCACGCCTCCAAGCACCCACGCACCCATACTTACGCAAACGCACACGCGTACGTGCGCACAGACTACGCACAACAACACAGTAACACATAACAACATACAACACACAACACAACATATACACGCAAGTTTAATATACATTGAGATGAACAGACGTGAAATGGAAACAACAACACAGGTAGACAGATAGACAGATGAATTGATAGGGAGACAGAGATAGAAACATAGAAACATAGATAGATAGATAGATAGATAGATAGATAGATAGATAGATAGATAGATAGATAGATAGACTGATTGACTGACTGACTAACTGACTGACTAATTGATTGATTGATTGATTGAAAGAGAGACAGACAGAAGAATTAATACAGAGTTAGAGTGAGATAGAGAGATAGAAAAAAAACATGTCTATGCATGCAATCAAACGTCATGCACACTAAAGACCAAATGCTATGTGGCTTTCGAAAACACAGACACACTACACACACATGTAACCAAGACTTCAATGGAGAATGCGTTTCCCACATAATATCTGTTACTCTTGTTGCTGGTGAGTGTGAGTGTGAAATTCATGGACTATTCCATGCACAGCACCATCGTGTTGGACAGCAGAAAAGTCACGTTCTACTGCACTAGGCAAACACTGTGTTCAGACTGACTGGTTCCTGAAAAGTCACTTTTGGTGTTCTATCTCTTTTGAAAGAGCTTTGTGCCAAAACGAATGAACTTTGCGTTTAAAAAATCGTTGTAAGAAACAGTAGATTACAAGAAGAAAAAACGTTTAGTTTGGTAACAAATTTGTCCAAGACTGTTAAAAAGCAAGACAAACCCAAACCCTTGTTACCATCAGTAAAAAAAGGTAAAGGTAAAGGTGTCCCATAACCTATAAGGTCGTAGGGGAGTAAGACGTCAGAGACCTCAGCCTCTCCAAGAGCCAGCATACTGAGGGCGGCGCCCATCTCCTCTCCCTCACTGCTTTACCTTCCCTGACTCTAAAGAGGCAGGTACCAATTCACAGGTGGGTGAACTGGGGGACTGTACTGAAGCCAAGACGCGCAAACGGTCATCCATCCAACTGGTAACCACGCTCGATGCTGCTTAACATTGTCTGGGGGAAAGCGAGTGCTCCGACCACTGAGCTATCCTGTCCCCAGTCCCCAGTTACCATCAGCAGCCAACACAAAAGAAAACAAGAATCTTAAAGAGAACAGCACTGAAGGATGCTGTGTATGGGTTCCTAGTAAACTCGACAATGACAGCATCGTTGGGAGCTTGGACACCAGCAAGCTTTCAGAGCAAACAGCGAATTCGGAAAATATCCGGGAAAATAGTGTGTAAAGATTTGAAAGCGCTATACTACCGGGACAGTGTGTTCAGCCGTGTGGACAGTACTGTCGAGCAGCAGTGTAAAATGTTGTAAACCACTTTTGTAAGTCACTGAAGATTACTCTTCGTGAAATGTAGGCCTCTCTTCCCGGGGAGAGCGCGTCGCCACAAGAGCAGCGCCATCCTAAGGAAGTAAAAAAGGAAAAGAGGAAAGGAGTAAGCATCACAGAAGAGTTATGTAGGACAAAGAGGCTGAGGAAAAGAATAAGGATGAGAGGAAGAAGAAGGAGGAGGGGGAGGATGTGAAGAAGAAGAAGGAGGAGGAGGAGGAGGAGGAGGAAGGAGGAGGAGGAGGAGGAGGAGAGGAGGAGGAGAAGAAGAAGGAGAAGAAGAAGAAGAAGAAGAAGAAGAAGAAGAAGAAGAAGAAGAAGAAGAAGAAGAAGAAGAAGAAGAAGAAGAGAGAAGAAGAAGGAAGGAGAAGAAGAAGAAGAAGAAGAAGAGAGAAGAGAGAGAAGAAGAAAAGAGAGAGATGATGATGATGATGATGATGATGTGATGATGATGACGATGAGATGACGACGACGACGACGACGATGATGATGACGACGAAGAGACGATCGATGACAGATATGATGATGATGATGACGGCGACAACGACGAACGACGACGACGACGACGATGATGATGATGATGATGATGATGATAGACGATGATGCAATAGTGATGGGTGATCATGATCACAACGACGATCGATGAAGACGACGGTAATGATGGCGGCCAGGACGACTTTGACAGCACAATCCAGATTTCTTGTTCAGTTACGCACAGTGTCTCTATTTGCTGTGCAGGTCACGGCGATAGCTCCAGCTTACGAGTCAGGGACGTAGTGTAGATATGTCATCCAACATCATTAAACGCTGAACAGTGTTGAAACCATCCGCAATGGGAAACAAAATAGTAGTGCTACAAACAAGACAGCATTTATCCATGTTACGGCTTATATGTCCTAGTCGTAGTTTTTGTTCAACTTGAACAAGCTTCCGGTATGGTCACCACTTCGTATCAATCTCTACCAACTTCATTTTTCAATGCATGAGCTTGGTTTTTTTTCCATGTTGTTGTTTTTCTACTTGAGATGTTGTAAACACTGCAGCATCCCCGAAGTCGGAATGCGGCTACCTTAATGTGGACACAAACGGTCACATACGCAAAAATCTCACCATTGGTGAACTTCGTAGCTCTAGCCAAGGAACGAAGAAAGAAAAAACAAACAAAAGACAGGATGAAATCCGAGACACAATAGTATTGCAAGCTTAACTTGGTTTAGTCTGCATGTGTAAACGATGATTTTTGTTTTTGCAATCCACAAAATGTGATGAAAGACTTCATTAAATTTTTACGCATGTTTTCTTATCCGTACCAAACAATACTTTTTGTTTTCATCATCCATATTTTGACCTTAGCCAGATGACCTTGTGGTGTGACCTTACCATCCTACTACATAAATTAACTATTTTCTGTGCTTGTAATTCATATTTTTATTGATAATTTTCAAATCAATGCTCTATTTTCTTAACCTTTTTCCAATCCAAATTGGAGATTCCCCCCCCCCTC
>CM054141.1:33598683-33601183 GCA_028751875.1 Rapana venosa
AGAAATAAAAAAGAGAGATAAATAGATAGCTAGCTAGATAGATAGATCACAGTGTGTGTATTGTGTGTATTGGTGGCTGTAAAAGTGTTTGTCTGGGTTGAGAAATTTTTTTCCATTGTTTAGAAGCAAGTGTATTTCGGGCAACTGATAGGAAAAAGTCTCTTCATCACATTTCTAATATTCTGAAATAAATTCATATTTGTTTCCAAAGCATCACGCATCAAATAACTTATTTGACAGGAGCGTTTTACGGGATTCAAAATGCTGCACACTCATCCGACATATATTTCCATTTCCCTTTCCCTTTCTCAGGTAAATGTTTTAACATTCAAAATAACCAAAGCCAAAATTCATCTGTCTTGCGATTGTAAATGTCTTCGGCATTCGCTTGATTAAAATCTAAGTTTTTTGTTCTGTATCATTCATCTTCTGTCCTTTGTCAGCGAATGTCTTTTCAAGCATCTTATTTAAAAAATATAACAGCATTAAAAAAAAGTTATGTGAAGATATCCACCAACTAGGAACATTGGTGCCACATTATTGAAATAACGCATACAAACGATGTGCACACACACACACACACACACACACACACACACACACACACACACACACACACACACACACACACACACACACACACACACACACACACACACACACACACACACACACACACACACACACACATCAACATCATGTTATCCCTATTCCCAAGTCAGAATCCCACAAAAAGATAAAAATAATGTACACAGAGCTAGTGCACCAGACCATTATAATTATCAGGCAAAAAGCACTAAACACGAAGAGAAAGCAGCAATACTGGAATCGAGAGTTTATGGCAGCAGCGTTGCCCACCTCCCCATTTCTCGTTACATCAGTGTTCAGACGTTGACACCAGACTTTCTCCAAGTCTCACGTGATGTGGCGAGATCTGTGACGACATGAAATATGATTGAACTTCCGGTCACGTGTGACGTGTATCTAGTTCAGTTGTTGGTGGTGATTGACAATAAAATGGGATTTTTGTGAAGTATCTTTTGTTTTTGTTTTGTTTGTTTGCTTGTTGTTGTTTTTTTGGTTATAGTATAGAATGATTATTGAGGGGTATTTTGATTAATGTTACTTTGTCTCTGTATATTTTTGTTTCTGATTCTGTCTGTCTGTCTCTCTGTCACTCTCTCTGTCTGTCTGTCTTTATCTCTCTATCTCTGTCTCTGTCTCCCTCTTGCATCTCTCTCTCTCTCTCTTTCTCTCTCTCTCTCTCTCATCTCTCTCTCTCTCTCTCTCTCTCTCTCTCTTTCTATATTTAATGTTTCATTTGATCATCTCTTTATGTATCAATGTCTTCATGCATTATTCATTCAATGACACAATGAATGTACATCAAAGCATTATCATCACAACTTATGAACCAGACGACAAAATTGACAAAACCGCATACATACGGGGACTGGATGTAAAAAAAAGCGCACATGTGCTTATTCCATTATCCTCGATATAAAAGAATAAAATATAAAATAAAATTTAAAAAACAGAATCCCCACAGGGAGTATTGTAAGAAGACCCCTGGCACACCAGACCCTTTTACCATTAAAAAGGACTTCAAAGCAAGAGAAAACAGCATAAGTGGAATGGAAGTTTATCACAGCAGTATTCCCCGCCTCCACATCTCTGGCTACAGCAGTGTTCAGGCGCTGACAGGAGACTATCTTGTGTGACTAATATCCAGCTCAGGCGCTGGGGTGGTTGACATTACAATGGGAGTCTTTTTTGTTGTATTTGGGTGGGTTTTTTTTTTAATCCTTAGTATAGAATGAAGGATTGTTTGGATTTTTAGTGTCACTTTGACTCTATGTCATTCTCTCTCTCTGTGTCTCTGTCTCTTTCTTTCTCGCTCTCTTTCTCTCTCTCTCTCCTCTCTCTCTCCTCTCTCTCTCTCTCCTCTCTCTCTCTCTCTCTCTCTTTCTTTCTTTCTTTCTTGCTTTCTCTCTATGTCTCTGTCTGCCTCTGTCTGTCTTTCTGTCTCTCTCTGTCTCCCTCTGTCTGGTTTATTTATTCATCTATTCGTTCATCAACATATAACGCACACACACACACATCAAAGTATATTATCACAATGAGCCAGAAATCCCCTTAGGGAGTCTTGTTAGCAGACCCCTGAAACACCAGACCCTTTTACCAGTAGAAAAAAACGACAACTTCAAAGCAAGAGAAAACAGCATTAGTGGAATGGAAGTTTATCACAGCAGCATTCCCCGCCTCCGCATCTCTGGCTACAGCAGTGTTCAGGCACTGACAGGAGACTGTCTTGTGTGACTAATATCCAGCTCAAGCGCTGGGGTGGTTGACATTACAATAGGAGTCTTTTTCGCTGTATTTGGGTTTTTGTTATCCTTAGTATCTGAATGGAGGATTGTTTGGATTTTTAGTGTCATTCAGAATCTGTGTCATTCTCTCTCTGTCTTCTGTCTCTGTCTCTCTCTCTCTGTGTCTCTGT
>CM054141.1:33603683-33648683 GCA_028751875.1 Rapana venosa
TTTTGGGCATCAATACTGACAATAATCCAGTCATGTGGCTGTGGTAACGCGCAAGAGACAGCCGAACACTATTTGCTGTTCTGCCCTAACTTTGATCTAGTACGTGCCTATACAATTGCCTCCCTTCCCCCGAGTATGTTCATTTTCAAATTCTTTTATCAGGCAGCCCTGAATTCAGTATGAAAACAAACATTTATATTGTTAAAATTGTCCATCAGTTTATATCTGATTCAACAAGATTTTTTTAGTGTTTCTTGTCAAATGGTAGCCTGTTTGAGGTTGCCTTCATTCAGGCTGGAGGTACCTAATTAACTCTTTTTGCTCTCCCCTGATGTATGTGTTATTGTTGAAAATAAAGCAAGAAACATTTTGTAATAATGAATAGAAATTTTTTGCAATGATTACTGACATAGTACACGATTTATTTAATAATTGTCCTGCTTATGTAAATTATACCCTTGGTATTATATTAACTAATAGCATTCTTGGCCTTGTGGATGCTATTTTCCTAAATTGCTCTCTCTCTCTCTCTCTCTCTCTCTCTCTCTCTCTCTCTCTCTCCTCTCTCCTCTCTCTCTCTCTCTCTCTCTCTCTCTCCTCTGGTTTTCCTATTGCAACTATTTTTGTTTCTTTTTATGTGTGTTCATTCTACAAATTGATATGTTTCTTTGTGTTGTTTTCCTTTTTTCTTACATTAGCAAAGATTGCAATTGATGAAAATGTTTGTTGTTGTTGGTTTACATTTTGCAGCTCAGCAGCCGTTATGTTCATGTTAATCTTCATTGTTTAATTGAGCACACCATAAGCTACAAGCTTGTTGTTGCTATGATTCCAAAATGCTGTTTGTTTTCAATGCTTATACTCATTTCTGAATAAAAACCATTTAAACCACAATAATCCAGTTTTTGCCGATAATAAATATTGTATTCCAGTTTCATGTAATGTTTGTGCTGACAATACTGCATTACCATGTTATGTAGTTTTTTCCCCAATAGTGTATTTCAGCTGTATTCATGTGTCCAGTATTGCTGGTTTATCCAGCCTTATCCTGTACCCCCACAAACCAGCTTGTTTTGTCAATCAATGCAAAAGCCACAAGTTACCCTAGGGAGCTATCTGTGTCACAGAGCCTGTGCACAAGGCAATCGGCAAAATCAGAAAGAAAAAAAGAACAGCTGAAAAACTACACTACTGGAATTGGATGGGCGGGCAGGACAGTTTTGTGGTTAGAGATTTTCCCTCGTGATTTGATGGCCCGGGATCAAGCCAGGGTTCGAGCCACCACCAGGATGCCAGTTCGAGGAGACTTATTTCCCCTAAAATGTTAACATCAGTACTGACTCCACTCCCCCCCCCAAAGTCCAGATGAGACTATAAACTGAGGCTCTGTAAGCAAACGCACACAGAACATCTTGCGCACACATTAAATCCCCTTCTGCTTTTCGAAGGAGAAGCATCTCTCTCTCTCTCTCTCTCTCCTCTCTCTCTCTCTCTCTCTCTCTCTCTCTATATATATATATATATATTATATATATATATATATAAGTGTGGTGTGTGTGTGTGTGTGTGTGTGGTATCATATGATTTTTATCAAAGATTCGCAAAAAAGCCACTACAAGATAAAACTTTGAAGGCAGCATTTGGGGAATAATTAAGCAAGGACCATGCCTTAGCCTCACCTGACTCGAGTTTCGTCTCCAGGCTGAACACTCTTCAGAGGTCCCGGAGTGATTGAAACCTCACTCATCCTCTGTGGTACCTGACAGCAAGACACCCTCCATAATTAAGAAGTGTTTTATTGCAGCCTATGAATAAATAGATATTCTTGTGGCCTACCACTGCTGCCAGCAAAAAGATGAAAATAGAAAGAGAAGAAAAATATATTAAAATAATAGTTTTGAACAACAACATATATATCAAACGCAGACACACTGATGTCGTGTCTAGACAATCATTCCCGAAGTCAAAATATGGCAATCATAATGACAGTCAAAAAACGACGTAAAACCGACCTCACGGTTCCAAGCCGCTGGACAAAAAAAAAGAATGACAACCACTCACCATCGTAATCTCTAGCTCTACTGAAAACAAAAAAAAAGCTTATTAGAACAAGCAATGTGCCCTATTCTTCTGAACAGTAGTAGAACAAACGATAGCTTCCATTCCTGTACATCTAGCTGTTTAGTGAGACTAATGCATCACAGTCTCCCTGTTATTGGTTGGAGAATAGTTGTGGATTCCAGTGGGGGTCTTGGTGAGGGATTTTGTGACGTACGCTTGTTGAATCTTGTTTGATCTCTGCTCTGACGCTATACTATCTCTCTCTCTTTTCTGCTCTTTGTCATAACATTTTGCTGCTCTTTCTCTTTTTCTTTCTCTCCTTTTTCTTGGTTCCATCTTTTCTGGAGACTGGGGGGTTAATAAAGTAGTATTGTGTTGTATTTTTCTCGTATAAAGATTTTGCATTCTCTTCCTACTTATCCTTAACTTCCTTCCTTCTATCTTCTCTCTCCTCTCTCTCTCTCTCTCTCTCTCTCTCTCCTCCTCTCCCCTCTCCCCTCTCCCTCCTCTCTTTTCTCCATCTGTGCCTGCTGATTAAGTGTTCTTCATTTTCTCAGATCAATTTTGCATACTTACCTCCTTTCTCCTCCTGTCTTCTCCTCCTCTCTCTCTCTCTCTCTCTCTCTCTCCTCTCTCTCTCTCTCTCTCTCTCTCTCCTCTCTCTCTCTCTCTCTCAAGTGAACTAGAGGATTCACAGTCCATATCACGGACAAACGTCAGATGAGAAAATAACTTTGGGCTTATTTCAATACGATTTGATTTATAAAATCCGTTGGCATTAGAATTTAAGGACAAACATTTCCAGCATTACAGTTTTAAGCCAATATAAACTGCTTTCAGGCCTCTATGCTTATAGTCATAAACACATTCCACATTAAAAAAACCAACAACAACAACAACAATGATTTGTTATCGTATTGGCTAAAAAATACCAGTGTTTTATCTCATTGGTTCAGAAATACTCAGTGTTATGTTATCTCATTGGCTCAAAAGTATTGTGTTTTATCTCACTGACTCAAAAGCACTCAGTGTTTTTTTATCATTGGCTCAGAATCACTCAGTGTTGTGTTATCTCGGTGACTCCAAAAACAGTCACTGTTTTGTTATCCCATCTTCACAAAAATGCTTAATGTGTAGTATCTCACTGGCTCAATAATACTCAATGCTTTGCTATCTCCTTAGCTAAAAATAATGCTCAATCTTTTGCTATATCACTGCCCCCCCCCCCCCCCCCCCCCCCCAAAAAAAAAAGTTTTGCTACATCCTCATCGTTTCTTCATCATTGAATTGGCATTCCTACATCACTTTTCCCAATGCCACCATCCACAGCCACATTCAGGCTTGTTTTGCTGAAAACACACGGCATGCACTCCCCAGGGAGCTATTAGTCTCAAAAAGCTTCGGCGCACAAGACCACAAATTTGAAAGGAAAAACCTCTCAAAACTACATTATTGAAATGGAATACGGTTTTTTGCCTTTGTTGCTTTATGGAATAGCTCAGTGGTCAGAGCACTCGCTATCCCCAAGCTAAGGGTAATCAGATTTGAATTTGGTTGCCATCGTGGATGGGTGACCGTTCGCGCACCTAGGCTTCAGTACAGTCCCCCAGTTCACCCAGGTGTAAATGGGTACCTGCCCTCTTTAGGGACGGGGATGTAAAGCAACAGTGAGGGAGAGGAGATGGGTGCCACCCTCAATATGCTGGACCCTAGAGATGCCGAGATCTTTGACTCCTTGTTCCCCAATGACTGCACAGGCTATGGGAACACCTTAACCTGTTACCTTTCAATATCTTCTTACTTAACGTTATATCTATTTTTCGTGGCATTCCATGTCATGATGTTTCCTCTTTCTGCCAGGTGAATTCTCAAGTTCAAATTGAACCATGACAAAATGAAGCAAGATCATGCTGCAGATAACTGTGGAGAGGTGGCGAGGTGGGGAAATAGGGATGTGAGGAGGTGGGGAGTTGAGGAGATGATGAGGTGGGGAGATGAGGAGGGGGAGATGAGGAGGTGATGAGGTAAGGAGTTGGGGATGTGTGGAGGTGAGCAGGTGAGAAGGTGTGGGGTGAGGATGTGGGAAGGTGGGGAGGTGGTCAGCTGTACTATGACTGACAAAGTAAATGTTTACCTGTAGTCTGCGATGTGACCAACAGGGAAAAGTTTTGGTTTTTCTTTTTCGTGAATCTTGTGTTGTCACAAGGCACGGCATGCTATGTGTGTAACCATCACATGGAATGGTATGACTTGAAGTGGATGACTGTCTGTTTATCATGCTTGTGTTCTGGTAGAGAACTGAGACTATTAAAGTCTTTCGTGATAAAGTCAGATGAGTGACGAGGTCAACTATGACAGGATTTTACCTTACGTGTAAAATTGAAGTCTTGTCTAAGACACTGGCGTGACTGATAATGAAAACGTGTCTCTCTTTTCTTTCCTGGGTCTGAAATGGAGATGTTCTCTTTTTGTGTCATTTCCTGTCACTTTTTCCTCGGTGTATCTGTCTTGGAAAACAGTTTGAAACTCTCTCTCTCTCTCTCTCTCTCTCTCTCTCTCTCTCTCTCTCTCTCTCTCTCTCTCTCTCTCTCTCTCTCTCTCTCTCTCTCCTCTCTCTCTCTCAAAGTTTGGCATGAATTTTTTTCTCTGTCAACAATTCAGTTCAATGCTTGTAATGTTTTGCTTCTTTCATATTTTTTCAAATTCCTTGGCTAGAGCTTAGGCTTACCAATGGTGATAGTTTGTGTATGCAACCTTTTCTTCCATGCCTTTTTATTACTTTTTGTAACTACCCCCCCCCCCCCCCCCCCCCCCCCCCGTTAGCTTTTCAATTCCAAGTAGATTGTTTGTTTTCAAAACTTTTTCATCAATAACTTCTGCTGCTTTGAGATCTGGTTTGTCTGCACATCAGTATGCTCAAGAATATGTATGTACAAGTGCATTGATTTATGATTATTATTGTAAATAAATGTTTTCATTTGTATATACAAAGATATAAGACTTTGTTCTGTATGGTGTTTTGCTATTTAAAAAAACAGGACAAAGAAGCTTTCAAAGTTTGTTTTATCTATAAGCTATGAAACCCTTGTCCACCTTTTATTATCTTTTAAAGGATAAGAAAGTAACGATCAATGTTGTCATTTTTGTCTTGTTATAAATGTCCTTTTATTCATAACATTACTTTTCTTGGTTTTTTTGCTTTTAAGGAGAAAATAATGTTACAATAAAAAATATTCTAGGTCTTCTTAAATTAAAAGTCTGTCCTACCATTTCTACTTTAGTCTTATAATCTAAAAAGGAGCAGCTAACTACTTAAGTCTTATTCTAAAAAGGAGAAGCTAACTACCTCTTTTGTCTGTTTTTCTTTTCAAGGAGAAATAAACCCACAAGATTCCTTACTCAATTACCAGAAAATATATCAGATCACGCAGAGTTTTCCCAATCTTCAAACATAAACGGAGCCATGTTGATTCACCCAACAGCACACCCATTCAGGACACAAAGGGTTAATCGGGTTTGCTTTTCAGGTCAACAACTTGGGGGAAAGGGAAAAGCAGGAATGGAAGGTGACAGCTAATTGAAAAAAGTGAAGGAGAGAGAAAGGGGCAAGGAAAAATGAGTCTGTGTCTGTGTTAAGATGAGGATGGTTGACTAGAAATAGGTGCATGACAGTAAGAGAGGCAGACATACAGATAAAAGGAAAAAAGAAGGTGATGGAGAGAGTGAAAAGAAACAGACAGACAGAGACAAAAATCCAGACAGACTGATGGGAAAAAAAGAAAACAGAAACCATGAAACAATATGACTCTGGAAACCATCAACAAACCAAAATAAGGTATCATCTTGCGTAATTTAGAGCAATTAACTTTAGAGAGAAAAATGAACTGTCAAGGAATAGATGGGAAATGTAAGAAGGTAGAGTTTAAAAACTGTAAAAGGCAGAGGAAAAAGCACAAAATCCATGAGAAAAGGAGGGGTCACAAAGGAAGCAGATACATGAAGTTTCAGTCTATGGTTTCAGGAAGGCGTCACAATGTTCAGAACATTCCATCCATTTCTGCTTACCAATCTCTTAGTGTTACATATTTTGTGTTCTTAAAGAAAATTGAAGGGGGTGGTTAGCCTAGTGCTTGGAGTGTTGCGTTCATGATCTGATAGCCTTGGATCAAACCACAACTATTGTACCTCTTCCATGAGATGTTTTCCCCTGGGGTTAACATCAGTGCCAGGTCCACTACCATGCAAGTCCTTCATATGAGACTGTAAACTGAAGTCCTGTGTGTGAAAATTAAAAACCGCAGAGTATCTTGCACACACTTTAAAATCCATTCTTCCTTTTAAAAGAGTAGGCTTACCTCAAAACAACTCCACTTAGCTCAACTGTCTCTATTGCTACTATATTTTTATTTTTATTTTTTTTTTTACTCCAATTAATCAGGAAGTCCCTGCAATGCCACTAGGGTTCACCATCTTTCTCTGTCTCTGCTGAGTTCTACAATCTCCTCTAATCCTCCATGACCACTTATCTCAGTGATATTGGCAGTGTAGGATGTTGGTGGTCTGCCTCTCTTCCTTCTTCCTTCAACCTCACCTTGAACTGTCATCATCAGATTTGTGTCTGTGTTTCTGTTTGCATTACAAACATATCTCAGTCTATGCTTATTGTTTTCAGCCAACATTTGTCTTTGTACAGAGAACTCATCAAGAATGCTTTGTTTCATAGTGTGGCCTGTTTCTAATGGGAAAATGTCACCATCCATACTTTTTTATCTTTTAGAGGAGAGATTCAAGCTACACCATTATCTCTTTGTCTATCTTGTTTTAAAAAAGTTAAAGAAACCCCACTAACACATTTTTTTTATATATTTTTCCTTTCTTTAATAGAAAAAAAACGAACCTACTAAGTTTCTTAATCAATTACCCAAAGGTGTATCAAGTCATGGTAGAGTTTTTTCCCTTCCAGCACAAGGGGAGCCATGTTGACTCATCCAACAGTACACCCATTCAGGGCACAAAGGGTTAATCAGGTTTCGCTTTTCAGGTCAACAACTTGGAGTGTATGTTGAGGAAAGGGGGAAGGGAAGGAATGGAGCCTGACAGCTAATTGGAAAGTGAAAGAGAGAGGAGAGGACAGGGAAAAGCTGAGTTTGTGTCTGTGTTAAGGAGGGATGGAAAGAAAAGGGATGTGTGTGTATGGCGGAGTGTGTATGCATGAGTGTGTGTGTGTGTGTGTATGTGTGTGTATGTGTGTGTGTATGCATGAGAGTGTGTGGTATGAAATTGAGTGGTTGTGTGTGTGTTTTTTGAGAGATAGAACAGACAGACAGGGGAAGAAAGAGAGAGAGAGAGATAGAGAGAGAGAGAGAGAGAGAGAGAGAGAGAGAGAGAGAGAGAGAGAAAGACAGACAGACGAGTCAGAGACAGAGACACAGAGAGAGAGAGTGAAAGCGGAGTAGGTAGGTAGGATGAGAGAAAGAGAACCAGACAGGCAGACAGACAAGCATACAACAGAGTAGCAAAAAACAGGAAATAGGTAGCTAGACAGACAGAAAGATAGTGAAATAAAACAGAGACAGACAAACAGACACAAAGAACAGACAGACAGACACACACATACAGACAGAAGACTGACTGACAGGGCAAAAAATTGACAGAAGCCATAAAGCCAACCAGACTGTAAAACAAATTCACAAACAAGAAACTAGCATTAAACCTGCTGCGTTTTGGAGCAATTAACTTTGGACAAAAAGAAACAGGAAGACAAAAGTGGAGGGGAAGAGTACAAAATAAAAAGTAAAATAAATATGACCAGGCAACAGCAACGAAATAAGGGAAAACACAAATGTGGTCAGAAAAAAAATAGGGGTGCAAATGAAACAGACACACTGAAGATTCAGTCTTCTGTTTCAGTTTCTGAAAAAAAGGTATCACAGGGTTCTCAAAAGTTCATGGGTACTACACCCAATATCAATATTTATATATATTCAAGAAGGAATGTGGCATGATGGTTTAGATATTTCACTTTCCTAATGAGTAAACCATGTGGTTCTGGGTTTGATTCCCAGCCACGCTCTTTCTTCCCCCCGTTTGATGAGAAAATCAAACTGAATGTCAAGTCTTGCAAAGGAGACTGTAAACCAGTCATACCCATGTGCTTATACACTTGAACACATCAAAAGAACACAACGACATTTGAATATCAAAAAGAGCAGGGAGGTACCTCTCTGCTGTTCTGGAAAAATTGGTATGTTTAATTAATTCCCAAAGTTCTGAATCACCAAAGCCAGAATGTGGCTACTTGAATGGTGTGTGTGTGAGGGGGTGGGGGGAGGAAGGGATGGTTGCATTCGTAAAATCCTCACCATTGGTGAACCTCGAAACTCTTGCTGAGAAACAAGAAAAAATGCAAAAAGTAAATAAATAGCCCTTCTAAAATATACAACCCTTCCATAATAACAAACAAAAATAAAGATGGAAATATATCTGAATATTACCTTGTCCTCCTCACACAGACTAAGAAAAAACCAGACAGACATAACCAGACATAGACAAAAAGAAAGAAAGAATGGAAGGAAGGAAGGAAGGAAGAAAGAAAGAAAAGAAGGAAGGAAGGAAGGAAAGAAGAAAGAAAGAAAGAAAGAAAGGAAGAAAGGAAGGAAGAAAGAAATAAAGGAAGGAAGGAAGAAAGAAAGAAAGGATGGGAGAGAAAAGAGAACAACAGACAAGACAGTCAAACAAAACCAAAAAAACAAACAAACAGACAAGAGACAAAATTTCACATAAAAAGGAGAAAATATATAAAGAGGGAACAACTGCTTAAAGATGTTTTCACTCTTGTAAGATTAACCGGCATTGGCTTAAAGTCATTTGTTTTGTTGTTTCGTTTTTCTACATTGTGGATGAGGGTGTGTCCAGGCAGTTGTCACTATTTGACAACCCATACCACTGGCCAGCTTGTGTTGTCACCAGTCTTATCCAAAGAACTGTCCATCTCAAAATCATCAGTGCATAAGACCAAAATCAAAACGATGAGACACAGCGTTGTCTTGTATGCTTCAGAAAGAAAAAGAAACCCACTCTCCATTTTGTTTTCAAAGACAAAATAACCCTCTTTCTACACTTTCCCCCAATTGTATTTATTTCTACCAATAAAAAACAAGAGCCACAAAGTTCCTTAATCAAGCACCAAGGAGGTGTAACAGATCACGGCAGAGTTCTGCCCCCCCTTCAAACACAAACGGGGCCATGTTGATTCACCCAACAGCACACCCATTCAGGGCACAAAGGGTTAATCAGGTTCTGCTTTCCAGGTCAACAACTTGGGGAGGGGGGGGATTAAAAAAAAAAGGGAATGGAAGGTGACAGCTAATTGAAAAGCCAAGGAGAGAGGACAGGACCAGGAAAAATGAATTTTGTGTCTGTGTTGAGATGATGACTGTTGGACACAGAGGAGATACATGATGAAGAGAGGGCGAGGGAGAGAGAGAGATTCAGGTGTTTTGTTTGTAAAGACCACAGCCCCTTATAAGGGGGATATGCAATAAAGTTTAAAGCCGCATAAAGCGATTTTATTTTATATATATATATATATATATATATATATATATATATATATATATATATATATATATATATATATATATATATATATATATATATGGAGGGAGAGAGGGGGGTGGGCAGGCAGGCAGGCAGAAAGACAAACAGCAGATAGGTAAACACATAGGCAGACAATTAAAGACAAAGACCAAAAAAAAAGAAACCGAATAAAGCAGATGAATACCAACACACAAATACAGAGAGACAAGGGCAGTGAAAGAGACAGACAGACAGACAGAAAGGAACAGAGAAAACAAACAGGCAGGCAGGGAAACCACACCAAAGAAAACCTCAACAAAACCAATAAAAGCAGTTTAACTCTGCAACAGATGGGCAAACCAAAAATGGACATGTAACCTGCAGCAATTAGAAGCAGTTATCCTTCACAGATAAGGAAAGGAGAGAAGGTGACAGCAGAATGAGGAGAGTATCGAATAAATTGAAAAGCAAAAGAAAAAGCCCAGGTTTCAGATACCACTGAGACCCCAGTTCAAGGATTTTTTTCCCCCTGGACTTAATACCAGTGTCGTTTCCATTCCCCAGAAAGTCCTGTGGATGAGACTATAAACCAAGGTCCCGTGTGCGAGCGCATACAGAACACCTTGCGCACACGTTAAAACCCGTCCCGCTGTTTAGGAGAGTAGGCCATTGTGTGCTGGTGGGAACGGATAACATAATTTAAAAACCGCACGCACACTAGTGTCGTGTTTAGACATCGTCTCCGATATCAGAATACAGCTACCTACCTTACGGTGGGCAAAAAACGGTCGCGTTCGCAAAATATTTACCATTATTAGTGAACTTTGGAGCTCTACCCGAAGAACAATTTTTTTAAAAGAAAGGCACCGAAGGAAGAGAAATGAATTGAAGGAGGAGCAAAGGAAACAGAAACCTGATTTGCTCTCAGAATGGGGTGTAGCCAACCAATAAAAAGAATCCATGTATATATATCAGTATTCATCTACGAATTGGAATTCAAGCAAACATTCCAAACCAAACCTAACCTTTTTTAAGCGCAAAAGGTTCATTCTATGAATCAATCAATCAATCAATCAATCAATAAATCATTCATTCTGTCAGTAAGTCAATCAAAAAGTAAGTCATTCTGTAAGTCAATGCCCACTTTTAAAATAAAAACGTCTCGGGATTTAGGGAAGGAGTGGGGGGGGGGGGGGGGGGTAGTGGCAGAAAAAGGTGCAGGAGAAGAGAGGAGAGAGGGAAAGCTTGTTACGTTTTGGGTATCGAATTCATTTGTATTTTCCTTTCCAGAGAGAGAGAGAGAGAGAGAGAGAGAGAGAGAGAGAGGAGAGAGAGAGAGAGAGGAAAGAGAGAGAGAGAGAGATGAGAGAGAGAGAGAGAGAGAGAGTGAGAGCTAGCTCAAGAACTCAGGAGAGAGACATCTTCAAGAGAGAGACACAAATTCTTTTATTTTGTTTCGAGGATAATGAATAAGCACACATGTGCTTTTTCTACATCCAGTCCCACATAGAGAGAGAGAGAGAGACAGAGAGAGAGACAGAGAGAGACAGAGAGACAGAGAGACAGAGAGAGAGAGCGAGAGAGAGAGCGAGAGAGAGAGGGGGGGAGAGGGTGTATAAACTACATTATTGGAATGGCATTTTATCGCAGTTATTTTCTTTTTTCCATTTCTTTCTGATGTAGTCAAGTTTCCGTACAGTAAAACGAGTCCATTACCAGTCTCACGTGGCGTCACGAGATTAGTGACGGCACGAAATATGGCGGCACTTCCGCTAAAATGGAGTTTGGACGTGAAAGAGACGGGTTCTTTCCCCTTTAGCTCTCACTTGGTATAGGAAGGAAGATGCTGTTTGATATTTTAGCTCTCTCTCTCTCTCTCTCTCTCTCTCTCTCTCTCTCTCTCTCTCTCTCTCTCTCTCTCTCTCTCTCTCCCTCTCTCTCTCTCTCTCTGCATGAAGACACACAGAAAAGTTTTGACAGAAATGTCTGGTGTTTCTCTACCCTCCACAAAATCTACTCGATCAGTCACTCACACTTGCATGCACGCACGCACACACCCACGCGTTTGCACGCACACATACACATACCCATATCCACACATACTGTGTGCGCTTGCACGCATACGCATATATATACATATGCACGCACCACGCGCGCGCGCGCACGCACGCACGCACGCACGCACTCACACACACACACACACACACACACACACACACACACACACACACACACACACACACACACACACACGCGCGCGCGGATGAGACTATAAACCGAGGTCCGGTGTGCGAACGCACGCAGAATATCTTGCGCACACGTTAAATCCTGTTCCGCTTTTCGTAAGATTAGGCCATTGTGTGTCGGTGGGAACAGATAACAAAATTTACAAAACCACATACACACGGGGACTGGATGTAAAAAACACATAAGTGCTTATTCCATTATCCTCGATATAAAAGAATAAAAATTTTAAAAATAAATAAATAAACACACACACACACCATCAAGAACAAAACATTTTAAAGACAAATCAGAATGTAACTTTCACATAAAAACGGATAAATTTTAACACCAGTCTGAAAAGCAAGCAGGATGCTTCTGAGAGAGAAATGGCAAAGTTCCATATTAGAGAGCCTTAAAAAGCAAAAACGAGGATGGCTATTCTCGAATTAATTAAAAAAAAAACAACAACCAACAACAAAAATCAAAACCCACCCTTAAATCGCATTCGAATGATACACTGCTAGTGTACCTATATAATCAAACAGGGAGAGGAGGAGGACGGGAAAGCCTAGTTGGCTAGAGCGTTGTCCATTGCGCTCGTGATCTGCTGACCCAGGTTCGAATCCCGTTCAAGGGGATATTTTCCCCATGAGTTAATATCAGTGCTGACTCCACTACTCCCAAAAGTCCGAATGAGACTATAAACCGAGGTCCCATGTGCGAACGCACGAAGAACACCTTGTAAACACATTAAAAGCTGTTCCGCTTTTCGGAAGATTAGGCCATTGTGCGCCTGTGGGAGCGGATGACAAAATTTACAAAACTGCATACACACGGGGACTGGATGTAAAAATGCACATAAATGCATATTCCATTATCCTCGAATTAACAGAATAAAAGAATAATAAATAACCCCCCACCCCCACTTCAGCCTCTTTTTAGACACTTCAGATCAGTGACAGTAGAATAGAAAGTACTTGTTTTTTCTCCTCTCGAAAATCAATACAAAGAAAAGTAGACAAAACGTTTCTTCTACTGTACTTCAAAGATACTACCGCCTCTTCCAAAAGTCCTCCACAGTTCCTATACAACGTCTGATTGCAGCAATGCAGCGCAGTGCGGCGCAGTACAATGCAGTGCAGCGCAGCGCAGTACCGTAGTGATGGCTGTAGCCAGGCCATTCCCTCAGCCTGACCAGTCTCTCTAGCACCAAACGGTTATTACTGGATTTCTATTGTCCCCATCTGCATTGCTCTTGTGGAGTGTTTGAAGAGGACGCTAGAAAAGTAGTCTTTTGGGGGAACTGACTAAAACTTTTTTTGTTCTGATCTCATCTTAGTGTATTCTATGGTTTCGGGGCTGGACGGCCGTGTGGTCAGAGCCTTGAGCTCGTGATCTGACGGCCTGGGTTCGAGACACCATCGAGGCACTTGTTCGAGGGGAAATTTTTCCCCTAAGAGTTAACATCAGAAAGGTGAAGGAAGGTGGCAGGATGGTTAAGACGTTTGCCTTGCCAACAAGTAGGCCGTGAGGTTCTGGGTTCGATTCCCAGCCTCGCCCTTTCTTCCCAGTTTGACAAAATAATCGAACTGAATGTCAAAGTCCTTCGGATGAGACTATAAACCGAGGCCCCGTGTGCGAACGCATGCAGAACATCTAGCGCACACGTTAAATCCTGCTCCGCTGTTCGAAAGAGTAGGCCATTGTGTGGCGGTGGGAACAGATGACAAAATTAAAGACCGCATACACACGCATTAAAAAAGTCATCTGAGCGCTTTGATTTGTTGCTTTACAAGATTCAGCGCTATATAAATTCCATGCATTATTATTATTATTATTATTATTATTATTATTATTAATTATTATTATCATTATCATTATCATTATTATTATTATTATTATTATTATTATTATTAACATCACTCTTTCATGGAGAGTGATGGAGTCACTGCTAAATGTGAACTTCAGGGGGAAAATTCTGCTAAAACAGATCCTCTCAGCAGAGATGGAAAACTTACCGTCAGGTCACCAAAGCGACACTCTAACCACTAGGTCACCCACCCTCTCCCCATCTGACATGTTGTTGCTGTGGGCTACAAGGTGGGTCTGTAGTCTAGATGTAAAACCACCTGCCTAGAAAGCCAAAGGTGCCGAGTTCCAACCCCGTTTGAGCTGAAACTTTCTCCCCCATCCACTGAACCTTGAGTGACGGTATGGGTGCTAGTCTTCTGGATGGAACGATAAACTGAGATCCCGTGTGCGACACACATTTTTCAAAAGAAAAAGAAAAAGAGAAAAAGAAAACAAAACATGGCAACACGGGAATTTTTCCTGTGCACATTCTGTAGAAAAATGTCCTCCTGTTAGGGAAACGAACACAAATGCAGACGGAAAAAAGATATTTTTAAAAACTATTGTGTAGCGCTTTTCATGTGGCGACGCGCTTTCCCCGGGAAGAGCATCCCGAATTTCACAGAGAAATCTGCTATGATGGAAATTGGTAAATCAAATCAAACAAATCAAAAGGAGCAATAAAGCCCAGTCTTTCAAATTCACAAAAACTTATGCCAGTTGTGTTGTTAGAGAGGCAGGCCAAAAATAAAAATAAAAAATATATCAGGTAGGAGAGGTTTTTGTTTTTCTTTTCATATATTTTTGCAGTGAAGTGTTGGAGGGATGGTTGTGATTGCAGGGTGTTTGCTGTTTTTGTTTTATTTCGTTAATGTTCCAGTTCAATATGTGCGGACACTATTATTATGGAAACACAGCCGACATGATACATACGGCTATACACCCGCAACTGAGAGTCTCCTACAGATGGCAGCCTAACAGCAGCACAGCACGCTATTCCTAAATGCCGGTGAGCCTGTGACACTGGAAACTGCGACAGAGCAAACACGCAAAGAGCCAGAGAAGATAAGAGAATGAGTCCGTTGAGACACTAAGAGAATGCACGACATGAGGACGGAAAAGAATTGATATTGTTAGATATTTAAAACAAATGCAGAGGCGTTTGGTGTGTGTGGTGGGGGGGGGGAGGGGGAGGGGGCAAAATAGGGGGCAGGATAACGTAGTGGTTAGAACAATAAGATCGCAGTCTGACAGCCCGAGTTTCAGTCATCACTGAGGCACATGTTTGAGAGGGGGTTTCTCCTTAAGTTTCCTTCCCCACCACCCCAACCCACGCCGAAAGTCCTGCGTTGGAGACTATAAACCGAGGTCCCGTGTGGGGAACGCACGCAGAACATCTTGCGCACACGTCAATACCCGTTCCGCTTTTTCGAAAGAGGCGGTCATTCATGCTGGTAGGAACGGGATGGAAAAAAACTGAAGAACAAAATCGCATGCACACTGGTGTCGTGTTAATACATTCAATATCCCAGAAGTCACAATGCAGATACCTTAGTTGTGGGCAAAAACGGTTGCATACGCAAAATATCACCGCTGGTAAACCTAGGCGCTGTAAGCTTAAAACCGAAACAGAGAAAAGAAAAGGCGACTGGAATTGTAGTTGTGCTGAAAGTAAACAAAAAAATGGCCAAAGCAAACAGGAATCTGAAACAAAATTGTGTAATGTTGCTTTTTGGGGTTGGGGTTTGGTTTGTTTTGGTTGTTTGTTTTTTTTTTTTGGGGGGGGAGATCTTTTTCTGATTAATTTTCGGCGTTTTCTTTTTTTTCTTTTTTTTGGGGGGAGGGGGGCCGGGTGGGGTGCCAGGAGAGGAGGGAGGGGGTAAATGTCTATGAACTTCCCTTTTGGGTTTCTTTTTCACTGTTTCTGCCCCTTTTTTCTGTTTGTCTGGTTGTTTTTCTGTTTGTTTGTTTGTTCCTCTCATCGATTTGTCCTCTCAGGGATCTAGCCCTGGTTGTGTACCCTTAAGCAGCCTAAGGAGCTAATACAGAAATGTTTAGTTTTCCTTACTTTCTACTCTCTAAATTTCTGTGTGTGTGTGTGTGTGTGTGTGTGTGTGTGTGTGTTTGTCTGTGTGTGTGTCTGCGTGAATGTGCGTGTGTGTGTGTGTGTCTGACTGTCTCTCTCTCTCTGTAGGAGTGAGTGTGTGTGTGTGTTTTGTGTGTGTGTGTTGTGTGTGTGTGTGTGTGTCTGTCTGTTTATATTGCCTGTGTGTGTGTTTTGTGTTGTTATGGTTGTTTCTCTGTGTGTGTTTTGTGTGTTGTGTGTGTGTGTGTGTTCTACTGTCTGTTTGTTTGTATGCTTGAGTGTGTTTCTGTCTATATTTCTTTCTCTGTGTGTGCGTTTGTGTGTGTGTTTCTGTCTGTCTATATATCTGTCTGTTTGTTTGTATGCCTGCGTGTGTTTCTGCCAATGTTTGTTTCTGTGTGTGCGTGTGTGTTTTCTGCCTGTCTATCTATCTGTCTGGTTTTTTGTATGCCTGTGTGTGTGTTGTCTGTTTATGTTTGTTTTCTGTGCGTACGTGCTCGCTGTATTTTAGCTTGCCTGCGTACATCCTTCCGTCCACACGTGTGAAAGCGCGTGCAGAGCAGCTGCAGGCACATAATGTTTGCATGCGTGTAAGCATGGCGCTTTCTCCGGATGAAAACCTGTTCATATTCTCCTGGGGGTCTTCTAAGCCCCTCGCCATTTCCTGATCAATCCGCTGATACAGGACAGAAAGAGAGCTGCCCAGGGTCCACTAATCCTCTGAAGAAAAAGCCCTTTAATCTGCGCAGGGCTCTGAAAAAGGAAAATACCAAATGGGGAGAGGATCCTTCACCTGACTTGTGTCCTTAACTCCTCCGAGGACTCTCTGGTTGCACTGCGCTGGCACTCTAAAGCAGGCGACCCACTAGAGCCTCCTGAACCGTAGAGCAAGGGGAGGGGGGGTGGAGGAGGGATCAGGCTGAAATAGATCCTAGAACGAATCGTCTGTTAATGTACAACGTACCTCTGAAATGGCTTGTGGCCTCAGTTTCTGACACTATAAGACGTACGTATCAAGCGGCTTCTGGCCTCAGTTTATGTCACTGTAAAACGTATGTTAGTCCGTCGTTTTCGACGATGACCTCCAAAACAGCAGAGGAGGCAGCTGCTGTTTCGGAAATTGGGCAGAAATTTGATTATAGTGGAGATGCCTTGCCCACAGTACATCCCCACTCTCTCGGCCAAGAGGGCATGACAGTCAGCGTTGGAGATGTTCTCCAAAGGCCAACCAGCCCCCCAGGGCTGCAGCACATAAGGACTGTGCAAGTCAAGCCTCCTAGTCAGACAGTCATAGTCGATCACTAAAGACTAAGCTGTAAAGTGGAATTCCATGAGTGGGAAAGCCACTGGTCATACAGCCTCTCACTTTACTGTTGCCCCCAGCGTCAATGGTTTAATCAAGAACTGTGATAAACCCCAGGCGCTGACGGCACTGTATACACTGTAAAACGTACGTCTCAAACGGCTTGTGGTCTCAGTTTCTGTCAGTGTAAAACGTACGTATCAAGCGGCTTCTGGCGTCAGTTTCAACCCGACCTTTCGAGAAAGAGCGTGTTCTATTTGAATCAGATCGAAACGGCCAGCTCGCAGCCTCCAGCCAATCAGCGCTCGAGTTCAAAGTTACAGGTTCATTGCGCATGTGCGTGTGTATAGGGGTGCCTTGTGAAGTGATTGAAGCCTCAGGAACACAGTGATCCTTTTTTGTGCTTTGTACACTTTTCAAATCTTTCATGTAGCAGCTCATCTTCTTCACACTGACAGGTTGGAACAAGCAGGTCTGAACAGTCCGTCTGAATCCGCAAATTTGAAAAGGCCAGTGTGTGGCTTGCTTAGAACTGGGAGTTTAGAGCACTTGGGATCTGGCTATGTATTTGACGTACCCTGTGTGTGTCATTGCTATTCTCTGTCAGATCACTGTCTATTGCGTGATTTTTTTTAACTAGACATTGAACCAATGGCCACAAACTCCCCATATGGATTGACAGTCTACAGTTAACACACCTGCCTAGAAAGCAAAAGTCCGGGTTCAAAGTATGTAGTGGTTCGATCCCCGTTTGGGCCAGAAACTTTTTCCCCATCCACTAGACCATGAGTCTGGGTGCTAGTCTTTCGGATGATACAATAAACTGAGGTCCTGCGTATTACACATAATTATTTATCACACGTAAAAGAACCCATGGCAACAAGAGAGTTGTTCCTGGCTAATTCTGTAGAAAAAGCCACTCTGATTGGGAAGCATATACAGTTGCAGACAGGAAAAAAAAATTAAATAATGGGCGGCGCTGCTCCTGTGGCGAAGCGTTCTCTCCGGGAAGAGCAGCCCGAATTTCACGCAGAGAAATCTGGGCGTGACTTACTACTACTACTACTACTACTACTACTACTACTACTACTACTACTACTACTACTACTATTACTACTACAACTACTACTACTACTACTACTATACTACACTACTACTACTACTACTACTACTACTACTACTACTACTACTACTCTACTGCTGCTGACTTCTCTCAGCTACCACTACTACTACTAACTCTCTGCTACTCTACTAGCTGTGCTGCTGCTGCTGCTGCTGCTACTACTACTCTACTACTACTACTACCACTATTACTACTACTACTACTACTACTACTACTTCTACTACTACCACTACTACTACTACTAATAATAATAATAATGTATGGAATTTATATAGCGCTGAATCTTGTAAAGCTACAAATCAAAGCGCTTTTTTTTATGCGTGTGTATGCGGGTTTTTAATTTTGTCATCTGTTCCCACCGGCACACAATGGCCTACTCTTTCGAATAGCGGAACAGGATTTAACGTGTGCGCAAGATGTTCTGCATGCGTTCGCACACGGGGCCTCGGTTTATAGTCTCATCCGAAGGACTGTCTCATCCGAAGGACTAACTACTACTACTACTACTACTACTACTACTACTACTACTACTACCACCACCACTATTGCTACTACTACTACTACTCCTCTGCTGCTGCTAACTACTACTACTACTACTACTAACTACCACTACTACTACTTCTTTACTGCTACTACTACTACTAGTACTACTGCTACTACTACTAGGACTACTACATACTACTCTGCTGCTGCTACTACTACTACTACTACTGCCACTACTACTACTACTACCACTACTACTACTACTACCACTACTACTACTACTACTACTACTACTACCACTCTACTACTACTACTACTACTACATCACTACTCTACTACTACCTACTACTACTACTACTACCACACCACTATACTACTACTACTACTACTTCTACTACTACTACTACTACTTGCTACTACTACTACCACTACAACATACTATACTACTACTACTACTACTACTACTACAACTACTACTACTACTACTACTACTGCCACCACTACTACCACTACTACTACTACTACTACTACTACTACTACTACTACTACTACTACTACCACTACTACCACTACTACTACTACTACTACTACTTTTACTACTACTACTACTACTACTACTACTACTTCCATTCTTCAAAACAGGTCTGAGATCAAGGTTAATTTCTCTCCCGCTTCAATCGTGGCCACAGCACATGCCGGTTCAACCCCTGACAGGGCCTCTCAAAAGGAAAAGGGTTAATTAGCTTTTGGTTTCAAGTCAGCTCTGGAGGGAAGAAGCTGTATAGCCAAGGAGAGGGAGAGTGGAGTGCAAAGATGAAAAAAGCAGAACTATGTGGAGAGCAGTAGAGGAGGGGGCAGGGGAGGGCGGGTCAGGTTTGTGGAATAAGGTTGCGGGATGGATGGAGAGGAGAGGGACGAATAGATCATGGACGAATAATGATAATAATAGGAAGGCTTTAGAGTCAATTCGTTCATACACACGCGGGCGCGCGCGCGCCACACACACACACACACACACACACACGCGCACGCGCGCGCGCGCGCACGCACGCACGCACACACCCCCACACACACACATACATACATACATACATACGCGCGCGAACGAACGTACACACACACAACACACACACACACACACACACACACACACACAACACACGCACACATTTCCTATAAATTTTCCTGGAGAAAGCATTATTTTATTGTGTGTTTTTGCCTTGCATAACTTAGTGCAAATACTTGTTCACGTGTACATGCAAATGTATAAACATATTAACCTATACCAATACACATCATCATTATCTAAAACATAAATTCGCGTACGTGCATCCAAGTCCACAAAGGTCTAGAATGTACCTAAAGACAAAAATCAAACGAGGGCACCAAGTTGTGTAATCATTCTCCAAAGCAGATCACACCAGGGTCTTCTCCCCTTTCAACACTGTCACATTGTATGTTGTCTCAACCGACCAGATAACCTCTCAGAGCAAAAAGGGTTAATTAGATTTTGCTTTGAAATCAGCCGCCATGGCGCAGTGGTTAGTACCTTGGGTTAGGGGCTGGAAGGTCTCGAGTTCGAAACCTGTAAGAGTCAAAGGGATTTTTTTTTTTACTCCTGCCACCTCCTACCCAGAATGAGTTTGCTACATCCGTCTTACGGACGTGATTTTGAATGTTTTAAATTACTTGACCAACGCTACAGGTGTCTGTATCTCTCAGACCTGATTGACGCTGGGATATATTATGATAGGAAGCCTATAGTGCATCCCTGTTGAATAGTCTTAAAAGACGTTCACTTTCATAGCAGCATCATTACGTCATCTTCATCGTCATTGATCACCACGCAGTAACAGAACAGTGTCTGTGATTCGGTGGTCCCGGTTGCTCTGGTCTCAAGGTGAACTCGGCTTCGGTTTCCCCATACACTCCTGTGCCTGTGGTGAGTTTGTGTCAAAGCCTTTGGGGTTGGAGGTTTACAGGAGAAGGTCGTTGGGATGGGGGGCGGGGGACATTGTGCTGTCACCTTCCTGGATGGGCGCCTTACTTAGTCTGGCTCCGCAACTGAACTAATACCGTCATCAGTTGGGAGCTTAGTAGATAGTGTCCTGGGTATAATATGTTAGTTCAGAACAGGCGCCACTGAACACAACCAAGGTGACCCAGCAGCAGTGCAGGGCCTTTCTAGCTGGTGGCCCTGCAATGACCCGACATTGAAAAGCTCCCTGTGGACTTCTGACCCTAAGGATGTGACAGAACAACTCTGGGTATGGCTGTGGCGTGTGAGGAGATGGAAACCAGCAGGTCGGGAACAGCGGGATATCACAGAAAAATGAAGCAGCAAAAACATGTGGTATTTCGGGTCAGCTTTGGAGAGTGGGGGGGTGGGGGTGTGGGGGTAGAATGCGTCTAGTGATGGAGAGGAGAGGTGAAAAGATAAAGAGAACAACAGAGGTGTGGGGCGGGGAGTGGGGGGGGGGGAGGGGCTCAGGAGGGAGTGAGAGGGATTGATGGAAGGTGGGGAAAAGGAAAAAGACAGGAGGAAGGATAAAGGAGGAATGGACGAAAAAAGGATGATAAAACGGGGGAATGGGGAGGGGACAATTAAGGCCTTTTTTAATTTAAAAAAAAAACACGCACACACACAGGCTCCTTCCTCAAGCGTCACACAAGCGCGTGCTCGCATACACACACATGCTCACACTCTACAAAATACACACACACACTACAAAATAAACACACGCACACACACACACACACGCACACACACACACACACACACACACACACACACACACACACACACAGCCACACACACACATTCTCACACACGCGTCGGTTAGAAAGGATCTGTTAGGTCCCCTTCTCTCTTGTGCTCAGATCAGAGGAAAGGCTTGACTTCATGATAACCATTGCCAGGGCCACTGCCATCCTAACCCTCTCCCGTGTGCTTGCTTGTGTTTCATACAGTCAGAGTGCTAGGGCTAGGCTTGGCCATTTATCCGTGCGTGTACGTGTGTCTCAACATAACTATTTGCCTATAAAAATGTATTTTTCCTGATATAATTGCTATTATTACTATTATTATTATTATTATTATTATTATTATTATTATTATTATTATTATTATTATCATCATTATTGTTGGTGCTGTTATCATTGTTAGTAGTAGTAGTAGTAGTAGTAGTAGTAGTAGTAGTAGTAGTAGTAGTAGTGGTGATGGTGGTAGTAGTAGTAGTAGTAGTAGTAGTAGTAGACTATAGTAGTAGTAGTAGTAGTAGTAGTAGTAGTAGTAGTAGTAATAGTTTCTATTGTATTTATTATCATTATCACTCTGATTATTATTATCACTAACATCATCATAATCATCATCACCAGCAGCAGCAGCACCACCACCACCACCACCACCACCATCATCATCATCATCATCATCATCATCATCACCACCATCATCACCATCATCAAACAATAAACACGGAAATGTCCGTTTCCTTTAATCAATAAAAACAGAATCATCATCATCCTCATCCTCAACAACAACAACAACAACAAACAACAACAACAAAAAGAAAAACCGAAAACAACACAAAAACTTCCCTAATCATTCTCGAAAAAACAGGTATATCAGATCACAGGGCAGGTTCTCCAGCTCCTCCCCCCCCCCTCCCTACTCATCCCCCCCTCCACTCCCTCCACCCCTCTCCTCCACCCCCCTACACCCCCCCTACACCCCCACCCCCACCTGCTGTCAAACGCGGCCACAGCGTTACGTTGGTTAAACCAGCAGTAAAACTGGCCTCTCAGAGAAAAAAGGGTTAATTACGTTTTGGTGATTTTTTTCCTGGTCGCTTTTGGGGGAAAATATGTCCAAGGCAAGGAGACAGAGAGAAGGCGTGAAAAGAAAAAAAAGGGGAACAACCTTGAGAAGGGAGTAGGTAGGGAGGGAAGGGGGAGAGGAGGAGAGGTTGATGGAAGAATGACACCCCCCCCCCACCCCACCCCCAAAAAAGGAATAAAGAACGGAGAGTGCGGATAAAGGAAAATTGGATGAAAGGAGAGGATATGGTAAAGGGAGGCTATTACGTCCATTTTTTTCTTTTTACGAGAAAACCCCAAATAACACTATATGTTCGCATGCACGCGTGTTTGTACACACGCGCGCGCGCGGCGCGCACGCTCATACACACACATGCACGCGCGCGCGCGCACAAACTCACACACAATACACACACAAAAACATGCATCCTACACTAACGAGCGTGCGCGCGCACACATACATACACACACACACTACAAAGAGAAAGAGAGAGAGAGAGGGGGGGGGGGGGGGGGGTAATGCAGAGAAAGAGAGGAGACGGGTGCCGCCCTCAATATGCTGGGGAAGCTGAGGTCTCTGGTGCCTCGCTCTCCTACGACCACATAGGTTATGGGGAACACCTTTACTTTTTACCATCTTAACATACATGCATCGAGACACTTAGTTACAAATGAGAGGAAAATACACCAGAATATAACGACACCCAAAACATTCAACGCAAGAAACAATCATTCTACCGGATAAAATGCATTCTTTTCAACAACAACAACAACAACAGGAACACAAAGCACGCGCTTTCAAAAGGTATCAAAAGCTCACTAATATCACTTTGAGTCAACAGACGTAAAATCGAAGCAACACAACAACAACAAAAGCTCACAGTATTATCGATTCTTCCCCCTAAGTCAGAATGTGGTTACATACCATAATGGTGCATAAACGGTCGCATACGCAAAATCCCACCATTGATCGTCCTCAGAAAGCAAGCCGAAAAATGGGGGGAAAATTTATCGATTCTTAAGAGACAGAGAGAAGAAGAAGAAGAAGAAGAAGAAGAAGAAGAAAGAAGATGGAGTATATCATTATATAGATATAAATATATATATATATATAATATATATGTATATATATCTTGTTCTCTCTCTCTTTCTCTCTCCTCTCTATCTCTCTCTCTCTCTCTCTCTCTCTCTCTCTCTCTATATATATATATATATATATATATATATATATATATATATATATATATATATATATATATATAAAGAACAAGAGAGTTAGAGAAAGAGAGACACAGGGAGAGAGAGACAGACAGACAGAGAGACAGAGACAGAAAGACAAACATACAGAGACAGATATAGAGAGACAGACAGACAGAGAAGAGACAAGAAAGGAGGTAAAAAGGTAAAGGAGTCCCATAACCTATAAGGTCGTAGGGGAGCGAGGCGTCAGAGACCTCACTTCTCTAGGGCCAGCATATTGAGGGCGGCGCCCATCTCCTCTCCCTCGCTGCTTTACCTTCCCTGACCCTAAAGAGGGCAGGTACCCATTTACAGCTGGGTGAACTTGGGGAACTGTACTGAAGCCAAGGCGCGCAAACGGTCACCCATCCAACTGGTAACCACGCTCAACGCTGCTTAACTTGGCTGGGGGAAAGCGAGTGCTCCGACCACTGAGCTGTCCCGTCCCCTCCACAAGAAAGACAACCAGCTAAACCGTCAGAAAATTACAAATACAGACAGACAGACAGTCAGACAGACAGACAGGTATATAGACACACTTAGAGACATCCCCCTCCCCTAAATAAAAAAGACTGGCATCAACAGAAACAAGACAGACAAAAAAGGATGAAAGGACTAGAAAAACAAGCTAATAAAAACAAAGACATATAAGACGGCTGACCTAAACACCTACAATGAACAAGCCAGGACTTGTAAGCTAAGCAGGTTAAGTTAACAGCGACTGAACTCCCAGCAAAACCAACGAACGAACAACAATACTAGCTACAATAATAACAATAACAACAACAACTACATCAATAACAACATTCGGATTCGGGAAATTGTGAAACGAACATAAAAGAAATGAATCAAGATCTCAAAATAAATCAAGAAGAAGAAAAAGATTTTTTTTTTAAAGAAGAAGGGTTTAAGAAAGCGACTAAGACTAGGAGGAGGAGCAGGAGGAAGAAGAGGAAGGAGGAGGAGGAGAGAGAGGAGGAGGAGAAGAGGAGAAGAAGAAAGAGGAGGAGGAGGAGAAGAAGAAGAAGAGAGAGACGAAGAAGAAAGAGGAGGAGGAGGAGAAGAGGAGAAGAGGTAGAAAGAAAAGAAGAAGAAGAAGAAGAAACCACCACCACCACCACCACCACACACCAATAACAACAACAACAACAACAACAACAACAGGAGAGAATACAGAAGACAACAAAGACAATAAGAAAGACAATGACAACAGTAATGACCAAGTACCAAATAAAAAACAACTAAAAGAAGAATGGCCACAAAAACAAAAGCAAGAAGACGACGAAGACATTAGAAAAGACGACAGAGAAGACCAACCAGCAAAACAAGAACAAAAAACATGAACAGGATGGACTGTAACAGCAAAGGACGAATGACAAAACAAAAAAACACACAAGAAGAAGAACAACAACAACATAAAGGACAATGGGGGGGGGGGGGGGGGGAAAAGAACGAAAAGAAGAGATTTTAAAAAAACCAGTGAAGAGAATGGCGAAGACAACAAGGAAAGCAAAGACCACAAGGACGACGACGATAATGATGACAAAGAAGAAGAAGAAGAAAGAAGAAGAGAAAGAAGAAGAAGAAGAGAAGAAGAAAAGAAGAAGAAGAAGAATGAAGAGGAGGAGGAGGAGGAGGAGGAGGAGGAGGAAGGATGAGAGGAAGAAGAAAGAACAACAACAAAACAACCACAACAAGAAAAAAAGCAACAACGAGCAACACTAACATCAGCAACAGCAACGACAAAAATTATATCGAAGCACTACAAAAGCAGCATCAACAACAGCAAAAACTAACAACAGCATCATCAACAACAACAACAACAACAACAACAACAACAACAACGACAAAAACGAAGAAGAAAATGACAACAGAAAACTAACAGAGAGCAAAGGCATGATATGAATCTAAAATTATCCTCTAAGCTCAAGCCGACTCAAATATCCAATTATTTTCTCGTAAAAAAAATCTAGCCTACTATAATACTTTCTAGCTAAACCGCTTAAGGATACAATTATCTGCTCCACATAGTTGTAATTATCGCGTTCATAGCTGTGTGTGAATTTATAATCTATGGACCCTCAAACAAAATTAGAGGTCTGGGCACGCACACGACCCTCCCTCTCTCTCTCTCTCTCTCTCTCTCTCTCTCTCTCTCTCTCTCTCTCTCTCTCTCTCTCTCTCTCTCTCTCTCTCTCTCTCTCTCTCTCTCTCTCTTCTCTCTCTCTCTCTCATTGACTGCCGTTGGCAGCAGTGGAGTGGTCATATACAAAGCAGTGAAAGATTTCAAATGTCTAGACAAGTTATAGGTTCACATGATGTCAAGCCTTATCTAAAGCTTGATATGGACATACATTTGAAAAGAATTGTGTCTAAGTTTAGACTTGGTGTATCAGACATAAATGTTCATAAATTTAGATATATAGAACATGATTATGATGATGATGACCTCAGGTTGCTATGCCCATTATGTAAGCAAACAGTGGAAGATGACGTGCATTTTGTGCTGTGCTGTCCAGCATTAGAAGATGTAAGACAGACTTACATTCCGGGAAAGTATAGTAGACAACCTAATTTATTTAGATTCTGTCTACTCATGGCATCTAGTCACCCTGAGATTGTGCGCAGCCTTGCTTAATATTTGTGTAAAGCCTCTAGAATAAGGGATATCATGGTTTCTTAAGTGATATCTTTTGCAACTTGTTTTTGTTGTGGTGGATGTGGTTATACAATAACATTTTGCTTTTTATGCTTTTCTTCATTTTTCTCACCAAATTCTAAGCAGTTCGGCAACCCCCTTCATGTATGAGCCAATGGCCTTTTTGTGAATAAATCTTTCGAGTTTGAGTTCGAGTTCTCTCTCTCTCTCTCTCTCTCTCTCTCTCTCTCTCTCCCCTCTCTCTCTCTCTCTCTCTCTCTCTCTCTCTTGTTGCGATTATTAATGAAAGTCCCTATTCAAGGCAAGAGCCCGGTAAGAAAAAAAAGTGTGTCTATACTTATATGTAACCCTTAGAATTAAAGATGATCAATTTTCTCTCTCTTCTCTCTCTCTCTCTCTCTCTCTCTCTCTCTCTCTCTCTCTCTCTCTCTCTCTCTCTCTCCTTGTTGCGATTATTAATGATAGCGCCTATTCAGGGCAAGAGCCGGATAACAAAAAGTATGTCTGTAGTTATCTGTAACCCTTGGAAATAAAGATTATCAATCTCTCTCTTCCATATAAATAATATATATATATATATATATATATATATATATATATATATATATATATATATATATAAAGATACTCTAACATATATATTTAACCTTTGTCTAGATAAGAACAATTTCCCAAAATTCCTTGAAAACAGCTAACTACTAGTATGATGACACTCCCCAAAAGCAACAGACCAATTCCTGTTATATACACACGGGGACTGGATGTAAAAAAGCACATGAGTGCTTATTCCATTATCCTCAATAAAAAAAAGTCATCTGGGCGCTTTGATTTGTTGCTTTACAAGATTCAGCGCTATATAAATTCCATACATTATTATTATTATTATTATCATTATATTATATTATACATTATTATTATTATTATTATCATTATTATTATATCTATCCTTTCAAAACCCTAGGAAAAACACATAAACAAACACTTAGTCCCTCACTAGATATCAACAACTTATTTCACTCTAACCAGTCCAGATTTAGACACAGTCGCTTGTGTCATACATACTTGATTAGTTTTGTGGACAACGGGCTTTCAAATATTGATGACAACAGATTCTGTGAGTATTATTTGTAGATTTCAAAAACGCATTTGACACAATTGGTCGCACACTTCTGGCTAGAAAACTAGACTATGTAATCTTTCTACAAATACCTTATAACTACTCGCTTCCTATCTTACAAACAGACAACAGTGTGTCTCAGCAGCTACATCCAAGTCCAGTACAGAAACCAATTAATTATGGAGTACCCCACGAAT
This sequence comes from Rapana venosa, assembly GCA_028751875.1. Lineage (NCBI taxonomy): Eukaryota > Metazoa > Mollusca > Gastropoda > Neogastropoda > Muricidae > Rapana > Rapana venosa. The sequence continues at coordinate 33,631,423 of CM054141.1, forward strand.
CTATACTAGGATTGATTATCTTTTCATAATTCATAAATGACCTTTATCACCATATCAAATCCAAATGTCAACTATTTGCTGACGACACCTTTCATACGAGCCATAATGACATTAACTCTCTTGCGAACACATTACAAAAAAGCGATGATGATCTTGTCGAATGGACTGAACTGAACCACATGTCTATACACCCCCAAACACCTAAACACATGCTTACCACCACCAGAATAAGACAACAAAAATTAAGCCATAAACTTTATCTAATCCAAATTAAAATATAAATAGTGAAACATAGCTCTCACTGTAAAACTCTAGGAGTAAAAATCGATGAAAATCTCAGCTGGTTCTACCACATATCTCAACTATTCAAATACGTGTCACATAAGTATACCAGTTAACTAAAATAAAACATTTTCTTGACTTTCATTCAAGGATTCCAAGCTAATATACGATCCTCAATATATTATGATTTAACCCTGTGGGATTCTGCAGGTGCAAACACTATAAAGCCGTTACTAAACCTGCACAAATGTGCTCATAAACTGGTCCTTTTGAAAAAGACAACCTTGCTGGAAGTAGATTATACTCAGTTAAATATTTTCCCTCTGCACCAAATACTAAGACGCAACAAGGGCCTCTTGGTGTTTAAGGTAAAGACAGGATTTGTTCCCTAATTCTTAAGAGACAAGTTCCCAAAAAACAATCCAGAAATACTGACAATCCAAGTGTTCCAGTCCCAAGAATGGACTTGTTCAAATCTAGCTTACTTTACTCAGGCCCTATGTTGTGGAACTCCGCTTCCTGATTCTATTAGACAGCACCAATCCTTACCAATCTTCATTAGGCTCTTCTTCACATACTTGATGCATCACAGATTGTAAACCACACATCATCGCATTGGAAAAAGATACTTATCTACCCGTACATAATCTCTCTCTCTCATCTCTCTCTCTCTCTCTCTCTCTCTCTCTCTCTCTCTCTCTCTCTCTCTCTCTCTTTCTCTCTCGCTACTTCTTTTTCTATTTTTTACTTTTTTCGTTCGATGTATCACACTTTTCTCCTTCCAATGCATTTTGTTGTGTGTGCTTATTTATCGCTTGTGTGTTACTTTGTTTATCTGTTGTCTGTTTCTTGGTTTGTTTTCTGTTTGCTTCTCTTTCTTTGGTTTTTTTTTGTTGCTCCCTTGCTTGTTGATTGATTTTGTTTTAAGTCTCAATCTTGAAAGAAATATCCTTTCATATCTTTGATTAATCGATTTAATGACTGAGTTTTGTATATTTCACTGTTTCATCTTATTCATCAAATTCTTTTATCTTTTTTAAAAATATTTTTTAAGTTGTTAATTCATGCGTATGAGTGAGACAGAAGACCTACCTCTCTCTCTCTCTCTCTCTCTCTCTCTCTCTCTCTCTCTCTCTCTCTCTCTCTCTCCTCTCTCTCTCTCTGAATTCCTTTTATTTTGTGTTTTGTCATACCCTTATTCGCAAATTTAAAGAGCATTCTCCTCTTAGCTTGTAGCCAATTGATGTGTGTGTGTTTAAACTTATACAAGCGCACGCGCACTTCTGTTTATGCCCATGTACACACACGTAATTGAACGTATGCATTCGCTTGCGTGCATAGCTTTGAAAGTAATCATTTTTCCTCGCGATCGAACAATCTTGATAGCAAAAACGTCAAAAGCTTTTGTTCGAAATCTTCAGGCGCTAACAGTTTGCACAGTCTGCACAAAGTAATGACCTCCGGCATCCGCGCTAATTCATAGCTTCCCTGTTTTGTAGAAACAACTAACGAGCTATTCCATACCGACATGAGGCCAGAGAGAGAGAGGGGGGGAGAAGAACACAGAAAAAAAGAAGAAAACATGAGAATGGAAACGTTTTATTCATGTATTTATTTATTTATTTATTCTTTTATATCGAGGATAATGGAATAAGCACTCATGTGCTTTTTTACATCCAGTCCCCGTGTGTATGCGGTTTTGTAAATTCTGTCATCCGTTCCCACCGGCACACAATGGCCTACTCTTACGAAAAGCGGGACAGGATTTAACGTGTGCGCAAGATGTTCTGCGTGCGTTCGCACACAGGACCTCGGTTTATAGTCTCATCCGAAGGACTTTTGGGGGAGAGTGGAGTCTGCACTGATGTTAACTCCAGGGGAAAAATCCCCTTGAACGGGAATCGAACCCAGGTTGTCAGATTGCGAGCGCAATGTTCTGACCACTAGACTATCCGTACCCTGTAAAACTACAAGATACTTTGAGACAAAACTCATAGGGATGGAGAAAAGAAAGGGATGACTCTGAGAAAAAGGGAAAAAAATCCAAGGTAATAACAGACGGAGAAGCAAAGATTTAGAATACTCTCAGATCTTAACAGGAAAAAATCCAGAAGCAAAATGAAACGGAACTACAAGTAAAAATAGCAAAGAAAGCTACGAGCAGGGACGAGGTGTAAAGCGGTTAATTTAAGAGCTATTAAATTCCCATTACGTGAGGAAAAAGAAAGATGAAAAGGTTGGAGGAAAGACAGGAGAAAGAAAAGATTGAAAACTGAAAGTTCAAAAGAAAATAAACAAATAAAGAAACCTGAATTCTTCTTCAGTCACCCCTTCAATAACGAGATGGGGGTTTATTTTAAAATCAGGGTTTGTTTTGTATTGTCAGTATCATGACCGATTCTAACTCAAATGTTGAATTTCAAATGAAGAAAACTAATTTGGACTATACGCAAGTTTAAAAGACATTTAAACAAAATAGGACTTTTGATTTATTAAGATGGGAAAGAGAGCGAGAGACAGAAACACAGACACGAAGACAGAAAGTGAGTGAGAGACAGACAGACAGACAAACAGACAGACATCATTTTTGTTTGGAAGATACTTCCCGAGTTAAAGACAAACTAAACCAACTGTGCTGTGCGTTTTAATGAAATTCAAAAAAATTTAATTATGCTTGACAAAAAAGCAGCCATGATGCTAGAAACAAAAGAATTGAAATTTATTTTCAAAATTGTTCTGGAATATTCTGTAGAAATTTTCTTAATTAATTTCTTTGGAGATTCAGAAAACAACAGACAAACAAAACACAAAGAAATCATTTCATTTTCCTTTCTTTGAATATTCATTAACGAACCTCTACAAAATTTGCTTTTAAAATATCACTTTAAAGCGTTGAAAAATATCTTTAAGCATAAACTTAGTTCATCAATGGAGAGGGGGAAAAAACTGGGTAAAACGTTTCACATTTTTAACTTGATCATTCCAAATGACATGTAAAATGCGTCCAAAGAATGCAAATTCGTTCCATGCAATCCAGTTTTTATTTTCGGTTCTATAATGTGGCAGAATTGTCATTGAATGCCGCATGCAGTTTCAGCTTCTGAATCATAGTCTTTGTTGTTGTCTGTTTTATACATATTTCATAGTCTAAATATCCTTTAAGCGATGACAGAGGTTGAACAAACTGAATGTAGGTTTCAAAAACAAAATCTCTGTGTATTTGGTGCGCAATGAGATGGAAACACAGGGAGGGGAGGAAAATGCTATTAAGTTGAAGTGGTGGTGGTGGTGACACTGCTGCTTGCTGCCGCTACTGCTCTTGCTGTTGCTGCCGCCGCTTGCTGCTGCTGCTGCTGTAGCTCTTGCTTTTGCTGCTTTTGGCTTTGGTGGGGTTTGTTGTTGTTTGCCTTTGTTAGAATAATTCTTAATGGCCGACTTCTTCAAAGCTTTAGTGCCATCACTTGCATTCCGACTCCAACTGCCACGAAAAAGTGATCTCTCTCTCTCTCTCTCTCTCTCTCTCTCTCTCTCTCTCTCTCTCTCTCTCTCTCTCTCTCTCTCTCTCTCTCTCTCTCTCTCTCTCTTACTATGTCATGATGCACATGCAATTTTACTTTATTTTGTCACAGTCTTGCGTTGAATTACAAGAACTGAGAAAACAATTGATTCCATCAGGGTATTTCAGCCAATCCTCTCTGTTCAAATTAACCACGTTAATGACATCTTATGAAGACAAACTTCTTTGTCGAACGCATACGGATGTTTGGGTGGATGGATGGATGGATGGATGGATGGATGGATGGATGGATGAATGGATGGATGGATGGATGGATGGACGGACAGACGGACGGATGGATGGATGGATGGATGGATGGAGACAGAGAGAGATGTAGGGGGGGGGGGGGCAACTTCTCGTGCCTGCGGTTGCACTATCAGTGTATTACAATGTTGGTGGGGAAGGGAGGGGGTTGTATCTAGCTAAGTCTGACCCCTTGGCTGGATACAAACCTTATGACCTACTTTCCATCCTTTAATAGGATCCCCAAACGTAGGACAAAAAGATTCACTAGGTGTTTATTTTCTTATCTATATATTTGTGTAGGGTATCTTTTACAACATATATTTTCGGCATATTTTCTTCTCTTTTTTTTTAATTACCTTCGATGACAGCTTTAACATGCCACAGAAATATATTTTTAAAAATTGAAATTCTTGTGAATGCGACAGACACTTCGAAGTTATGAAAAGTGTCTTGCTGCTGTCAGGTACAACTGGAGGTTAGGCCCTTCAGTCTGCCGGCTTTGTTGACAAGGGCTCTTCCAGCAGCTGGAGCTCGAGTCACGTCAGGCCAAAGGCATGGTCCTCTTTCGTAGATGCCTGCAATTCTGTTATTTAGAAGCATTATTTTCTAGGCTGTCATCTACGTGGGTATCTTGAGTCACGTCAGGCCAAAGGCATGGTCCTCTTTCGTAGATGCCTGCAATTCTGTTATTTAGAAGCATTATTTTCTAGGCTGTCATCTACGTGGGTATCTTGAGTCACGTCAGGCCAAAGGCATGGTCCTCTTTCGTAGATGCCTGCAATTCTGTTATTTAGAAGCATTATTTTCTAGGCTGTCATCTACGTGGGTATCTTGAGTCACGTCAGGCCAAAGGCATGGTCCTCTTTCGTAGATGCCTGCAATTCTGTTATTTAGAAGCATTATTTTCTAGGCTGTCATCTACGTGGGTATCTTGAGTCACGTCAGGCCAAAGGCATGGTCCTCTTTCGTAGATGCCTGCAATTCTGTTATTTAGAAGCATTATTTTCTAAGCTGTCATCTACGTGGGTATCTTGAGTCACGTCAGGCCAAAGGCATGGTCCTCATTCGTAGATGCCTGCAATTCTGTTATTTAGAAGTGTTATTTTCTAGGCTGTCATCTACGTGGGTATTTTTCTTTAATTGGATCTTATTTTGGGGGAGAAGTTGTAACTAATTGCCTGCACCTTTTTTTCCTCCATTACTGTTTTCTCAATTATTATTTTGTCAAGTGGGGAATTGTATACCTCGAAGCGTGGATCAGTTTACGTCGGTTTTATTTCAACTGGTTTTTTTTCCTGTGCTTGGCGCTTGAAGTATAACTACAGCAATGTTTGGGTTTTGATCTAGCTTCGGCTTTTTCCTTACTCATAAAAGCCTGGTATTGAAAGATGTTACTTTCTAGATTTTTTATCATATTTTTTAAAATCTTAAATCAATATTTGTTAGAGCATTTCCAAAAAAGATGGAGATGCTGGATACAAACCTTTTGACCTTTCTTGCATTCTTTTATTAAGATCCCTAATCATCACTAGGCACTTATTTTTATCCATATATATTAGGATGTTTTGTGTAACATATATATTGACGATATTGTCTTTCTTCTTATATCATCTTCTTTCGATGGCAGCTTTAAAAGCAACAAAAATATCAAATATTCTTGCAAATGCCATTGACATTTTGAAACTGTGAGACGAAGGTCTCGCTATATGGGACCACACAGGGGGAAGTTGCAACCACAGCCGGTCCTCTGACGAAGGCTCATTCAGAACCCGAAACTCCAGTCAGATCAGATCAGATCAGGCCATGGCATGGTTCTTACTCTTCTTCCTCACCCTTCTCCTATCCGTGGACCGTGGGGGCACCACTGAAGATTTTGCAACCAGCTTCTTCCACTCCCTGCGGTCTTCTGCTTTCCGCGGCAAATCGTTCCACTCAAGGCCGGTCTATTCTCTGATGTTGTCTTCCCATCGTTATTACTCAGAAATGCCTAAAAGGCTGTTATTGAAAGATACTTTTTTTGTTATTGAAAGATGTTATTTTTTTCCTTACTCATAAAAGCCTGGTATTGAAAGATATTACTTTCTAGATATTGTGTCATATTTTTTTATATATCTTAAATCAATATTTGTTAAAACTTCCAACAAGATGGAGATGCTGTTTTCGGTTTTCCTCCGCTACTATTTCCTGAAAAAAATATATATAAGCGCTCGCTCGCTAACTCGCACGCACACACACACACACACACACACACACACCCGTGTAATATCACAATTTGTGAAGAGACGTAAAATGAATCACACACACATACACATACACACATACACACACACACACACACACACACACACACACACACACAGAGTATATCGAAGAATGCAGCTGTCCTTTATTCAGGTGGAGATACAAAAAATATAACGATAATAGACAATATTCACAAGATGATGATAGTCTAAGGACACTAATGGTTTACAGTTTTGGCTGTAACTTGGTATTGTTGCTGTTTGATGTTGTAGGTGTTCTTCTGTTGCTTTGATGTGAATAGGAATACAGTGACTGTGTTATATATATATATATATATATATATATATATATATTGCAGAACATCTTGCGCACACGTTAAATCCTGTTCCGCTGTTCGAAAGAGTAGGCCATTGTGTGCCGGTGGGAACAGATGACAAAATTAAAAAACCGCATACACACGCATTAAAAAAAAAGCGCTTTGATTTGTAGCTTTACAAGATTCAGCGCTATATAAATTCCATACATTATATATATATATATATATTATATATATATATAATATATATATATATATATATTATATATTATATATATATATGTATGTATGTATGTATGTATATCCAATTTTGACGTGCAGACAGGTTAATGTCAGTTTGATGCTGTTTTTATGACTCGGGGAGAAGAAGAGAGAGAGAGAGAGAGAGAGAGAGAGAGAGAGAGAGAGAGAGAGAGAGAGAGAGAGAGAGAGAGAGAGTGCGCGCGCGCCAATGTTAAGCCACTTTCAGAGCTTTTGCAGGACAGGATGTCTACATACTATTACTGCTGCTGCTGCTGCTGCTGCTGCTGCTGCTGCTGCTGCTGCTGCAACTACTACTTCTACTGCTACTACTACTACTGCTGCTGCTGCTGCTGCTGCTGCTGCTAGTACTACTACTGCTGCTACTACTAAATTAATAATAATAATAATAATAATAATAATAATAATAATAATAATAACAGTGGCAGTTGTAGTAAGGGATGATGATGATGATAATAAGAGGACGATGATGATGATGATGATGATGATGATGATGATGATGATGATGATGAGAGTTCTACTACGCTGTCAAAGGCTTTACTGTACACTCTATGAAGGTGATCAAAAGTTTGCTATTCGTACTTTTCACCTGGTCAATGACGTTTCGACGCACGAATATCAGGTCAGTTGTTTCTCTGTTTCTTCTCAAACCTACCTGACTGTCTGACACTTCAAACTCTACTTTTTGCTTCATCCTATCTCAAAATCATCAGATTTTACTCGCGTGACAAATAAGGGCAATTGTCCTGCAGTTCTTGGCAGGGTGGTTGGGTGTTGTGTTGTTTGTTTTTTTTACATTTCTGTTCTTGGGGAGCAGGAAAAATTCTTGTGACTTCTAGTCTGCTGGCCACTGACGTGGTCTTCCAGATTTTGCAACATAGGTAATGCCTGCACGGCTCTCAGCCCAGCTTCTCCTGAGTGCTTCAGCATTTCTCCTGGAATGTTGTCGAGGCCTGGTGACATTCCTCATTTCATGATGGCTGTTTGAGCTTCGCTGATGACAGATTTGGGTTCTGACTCAGTGATGTTCGTGTCAACATTCAAACCGTTATCATTTCGAGGTACCTTTTTCTTCTAGACCTTTTTGAATAATGTTTTGACGAATTCGTACCATCTTTTTTTAGAATGTCTTTTGGCTCAGGTAGGGCAGTTTCGTCTGAGGTATTGACACGTTGAATTTTAGTTGGAAACTTTTTTGGTTTGTTTTTTTGTTTTACTTCACTGATCTGTTGAAAGAGTACTTTTGGTTTTCCTTTTTCGTTGTGTTTATTTATTTTTGCGCGTTTTTGTTCCAGTCAGGTTTTTTTCCTGGTCTATTTGAATTTGGGGACGGGATAGCTCAGTGGTCGGAGCACTCGCTTTCCCCAGCCAAGTTAAGCAGCGTCGAGCGTGGTTACAAGTTGGATGGGTGACCGTTTGCGCGCCTTGGCTTCAGTACAGTTCCCCCAGTTCACCCAGCTGTAAATGGGTACCTGCCCTCTTTAGGGTCAGGGAAGGTAAAGCAGCGAGGGAGAGGAGATGGGCGCCGCCCTCAATATGCTGGCCCTAGAGAAGTGAGGTCTCTGACGCCTCGCTCCCCTACGACCTTATAGGTTATGGGACTCCTTTACCTTTTACCCTATTTGAATCCTGCTTCTGATTTCTCCCCTCGCTGAACTATGAATATTCTTCTCTTTTACTTGATTTGCGGACTTTACTTTTACTTTTTTTTCTTGGGTTAATTTCATCACCTTGTCTCTGATAAATGGTTCTGGTTTCTTTTGGGGGCTTTATTGTTTTCCTTCCTAGGTTTTTCTTCTTCTGCCGCGTCAGTGTAGACCTTTTTCATGTCAGTCCAATTTTTCTTTCTTTTTTTTAACAATGTATCATCTGGAAATAAAACTTCAACATTAACTTGACTTTAACTTTGACAGAGAGAGAGAGAGAGAGAGAGAGAGAGAGAGAGAGAGAGTTTTGAGAAAAAAACAGAGGGTGTAAAAAGGGATGAGACATAGAAATCGAATATAGCAGACAGGTAGACAGATAGGGGGGAAAAAACTTTGAATTCATTTCACTGATATTTTTATGTTAAAGAAAAATGCCCCCTAAAGGCAACCTCTCTCTCTCTCTCTCTCTCTCTCTCTCTCTCTCTCTCTCTCTCTCTCTCTCTCTCTCTCTCTCTCTCTCTCTCTCCTCTCTCTCTTGTCTCTGTCTCAGCCTCTTCCTTCTGTCTCTGTTTCTCCCTTGTTTCTGTCTCTCCCTGCTCTGTCCTCTCTCTCTCTCTCTCTCTCTCTCTCTCTCTCTCTCTCTCTCTCTCTCTCTCTTCTCTCTCTCTCTCTCTCACTGTTTCATTCAAAATAGAGTGCGTGCGTGAGAGAGGGGGTGTGTGTGTGTGTGTGTGTGTGTGTGTGTGTGTGTGTGTGTTGTGTGTGTGTGTGTGTGTGTGTGTGTGAAGGTATGTATGTCTGTGTACGTACATGAATAGATATCTGCATAGTTCAGCAAACATGGACGCACAGAAAACCCCAAAGGAAAGATCAAAAACCAAAACAGACATTGCTATGACAGAGTGCACAGGCAACGGAAAACACAGAGACAGACAGACAGATAAACAGAAAGACAGATGAGAGACAGAGATAGCTCAGAGAGACAGAAAAGGATAGTGCATAAAAAATGAGAGATGGCTAAGTGGGACAGAGCTGAGACACGGAGACAAAGAAAGACAGACAGACAGAAACAAAGAGACAGAGACAAACAGAAACAGACAGACAGAAAGAGATAAGCAGAGACAGACGGACAGAGACAAAGAGAGACAAGCAGAGACAGACAGACAGAGACAAAGAGAGACAGACAGAGACAGACAGACAGACAGAGACAAGCAGAGACAGACAGACAGACAGACAGAGACAAGCAGAGACAGACAGACAGAGACAGACAGACAAAGACAAAGAGAGACAAGCAGAGACAGACAGACTGAGACAAAGAGAGACAAGCAGAGGCAGACAGAGACAAAGAGATACAGACAGAGAGAGACAGAAAAAGACAGAGACAGACAGAAACAGACAGACAGAGACAAGCGGAGACAGACAGACAGAGACAAGCGGAGAAAGACAGACAGAGACAGAGACAAGCAGAGACAGGCAAAGACAAACAGAGATAGACAGACAGAAACAAACAGCGACATTCAGAGACACACAGACAGAGACAGACAGACAGAGACAGACAGAGACGAACAGACAGACACAGACAGAAACAGACAGAGACAAAGACAGACAGACAGAGAACTGAGACAAAGGGCAACAAAAACAGTGACACAGGAACCTACTGACAGAGACATACTTTGAGATACACAGCGAACAACTACGGTACACACTGATGATAACAACAGACATTTTAAAAAAATTAATTAATTAATTAAGGAAAACAGGCAAGAAAAACAGACTGTGAGAGAAGAACAGAGGAAAACAATTTAGGGAAAAAGAGAGCCAAATACAAAAACATTGACACATACAAAGACAGCGAGAGAGAGAGAGGGGGGTGAGGGTGTAGGGAGAGAGAGAGAGAGAGAGAGGGGGGGGGGGAGGGAAGGAGATATAGAGAGATAGACAGACAGAAAGAAAGACAAACAGAGACACTGACACAGAAAGGCAGAGAAAGACAGAGACAGAAAGGGACAGAGAAAAAGAGCGAGAGTGAAGGAGAGAGAGAGTGACAGGGATAGGAAGACAGAAGGACACAGAGATACAGACAGACAGACAGACATTCAAAAAGACGAGACTACACACACCACAAAAATGACAAAACAGGCACGTGCTTTTAAAACAAAAACTCGAAAAACTACCACAACCAACACCAACAAACCCTGTCTCTTTCTCTCTCCTGGAAAAAAAATAATCAATACAAAAAACAAAACCTACTCGCACAAATAAATCACAGCCCCCTGCTAAAAACAACAACAAACAAACAAACCCCAACCAAACCAAGAAAGACGAAAAAAATACATATATACATATTATAATGACTTACCTACAGGTATATCCATAGATCCTGGCATCACAACACGAAATAACAACGACAGCAACAACACAGTATTCAACATGGTTACAACACAGTTGGGCTTCCACTCTGCTGCCATTTCCCTCTGCCTGCTCTGCTTCGCATTCCTTAACTCTCTGTGTGCGTGCGTGCGTGTGCGCGTGTGTGTGTGTGTATACACCACCGCGTCTTTCAGTTTTCGCTGGACGCAAACACACACACGCACACAGACACGCACGCACACACGACTCTGTTCTCGCACGCACGTTCAAATTGTATCCTGGCCCCTCCCCAACCTCCCCACCCCCCCTTCCTTTTCTCTCTCTCTCTCTCTCTCTCTCTCTTCTCTCTCTCTCTCTCTCTCTCTCTCCTCTCTCTCTCTCTCTCTCTCTCTCTCTCTCTCTCTCCTATCTCTCTCTCTCTTTGGGTTGGCTGGCGTTTCAAGTCGTTTTAATCCTAAGAAGCAGAGGGCTAGCTTGCTTTTGCGATAGCACCGGCACGAACTTTCATCCTGCTAGAGATTGAAACGAGGTTGCATCCCCCCCCCCCTCCCTCTCCTATGCTTGCTTGCTTGCTTGCGCGCGTGCGCGTGCGTGCGTGCGTGCGTGTGCGTGTGTATGTATGTGTGTGTGTGAGTGCGTTTTGCTCCTGTTGCTGTGTGTATAGTCTGGTAAGTCTCTCTCTCTCTCTCTCTCCTCTCTCTCTCTCTCTTCTCTGTCTCTCTCTCTGCTGCGGTGGGTGACAAGGTTGTTGTGTAAATGTGAGCATCTCCCCGATGATTTATCTCATGGAAGATTTTTGTTATTTTAGATCTCTGTGCTTTTTCTTTTTCGTTTTTAAATTTCAGGGGTGTTTTGGTGGGGTTTTTTGTTGGTTGGTTGGTTTTGGACAAGTGTACAGAATTTACAGTTTTCATCAAAAGTGGAGGGGAGGGGAGAGGTTGATGTCTCAAAATTTTGGGGGGTTGGTTGGGTGAGGAGGGGGGGAGGTCTTTCATTTAGGGGTTTTTTGTTTTGTTGTTTGTTCTTTTTTTAAATTTTGTAGATTTTATATTCCAGTAGGTGTCCCATAACCTATGTGGTCGTAGGGGAGCGCGGCGTCAGAGACCTCACTTCTCTAGGGCCAGCATATTGAGGGCGGCGCCCTTCTCCTCTCCCTCGCTGCTTTACCTTCCCTGACCCTAAAGAGGCAGGTACCCATTTACAGCTGTGTGAACTGGGGAACTGTATTGAAGCCATGTCGCGCAAACGGTCACCCATCCAAGTGATAACCACCCTTGACGCTGCTTAACCTAGCTGGGGGAAAGCGAGTGCTCCGACCACTGAGCTATCCCAGTAGTGTAACATTTTTTTAAAACACACACACACACAAAGAACCAGCAAAAGAACCAATGAAGCCAACCAGTCAATTAGCCAGCCAACTGACCAGCCACTGGCGTAAAACAACAATCATCTAACTATCCAAGAAACGAAACTTAATGACAACCATTTAGTGAAGCAACCCACCCACTTTAATAACTGTCAACTTCACTATATTATCTTTTATGAAATCAATAAAAAGAAAACAACACGATTATCAAAATCAAGACAACAACAAAAAAGACAGACTAATTCATTTATATTATATTATTATATTTATATTTGTTTAGTCTTCTATATCAAGGATAATGGAATAGGCACTCATGTGCTTTTTTACATCCAGTCCCCGTGTGTATACGGTTTTGTAAATTTTGTCATGTTTCCACCTCTTCCGCAATCTTATGCGTAATGAATTCAAACAAACACGCACATCACAATGCTAATGGCTGGGGGTATTTTATATCTGTTTCTTCCCACCCATTCGCTCTTCTCTTATTTTCAACTTGGCATTAACTGATTAATATTCTCTTGGGGATTAAGGGGGCCAACTTGAACACCAAAATTCAATTAGAGATGAAAATCAATATCTTCCGCAATGGCCGAGAACAATTTTTGTTTGTTTGTCCTTGGTTGTTTGCTTTTAGAATTCATGACTCGAGCAATGTGGGTCAAAACCTGACCTTGAAGACCTGATTCTAAAATTCAAATTCATCACTTTGCTGGAAATAGAAAATCAATGTTAACAACTTTCGTGTACGCTGCTGCATCTGTCAAAGAAATTAAATCCATTATGGTGGAACTCCGAAGAGAATGAATCAAACAGATTTGGGGATCGTTGATAAAAGCAAAATACTAGTCTTTCAACAGGATCGCCATGGCAGTCCTCAAACCAGAACTGTGAGTAGGGAACAAACAAGGATTATCTGTAGAGCATCTTTTAGGACTTTTTATGTACAAAGGTTGTCTGCTGGTGAGCGATACCAGACTTGAAGGAATGCATGAAAATAAGTTTCTTTTTTATCTTCCTCGGCTAGAGCTCCGAGGTTCACCAATGGTGAGATTTTTTTGGCGTGTGTGACTGTTATTAGCCCACAATGAAAGTAGCGGCATTTCTGACTTCAGGGATATATTCCTGGTACGTTTTTGCTTCCACATCCCACCGAACACTAACATGAATTACGGGTCCTTTAATTTGATCCTCTGTATGTGTACACACACGAAAGTAACTAAGGCACTGGCAGGTCTGCATTAAAAGTTGACCTGGGAGATCAGAAAAATCCCCTTAATTCGTCACGCCGCCGAGATTCAAACCCATGATTTCATGGACCTATGCGATTGAAGTCGAATGGTCTTAACCACTCGGTGATAGCAACTGTCGAAAATAAGTTTGACACTGGAGCAGCCTCAACATGTCTGTCCCTGCATTTAGCTTGCTCTGATTGCTAGGAATCTGGATAGAGTATAGCATCTGACATGAATGATTTTAGATTTTAAAAAGAGTATAGCATCTGGCATGAATGATTTTAGATTTTAAAAAGAGTATAGCATCTGACATGAATGATTTTAGATTTTAAAAAGAAGCTTATTGATGAATATAAGAAAAGGAAAAAAAATGGATTTTACAAAATTGTCACTTAAACCTTCGACAGTGCTTTCCAAATTTATTTCGAGGTATTGCATGGTGTTGTATCATATTGTTTTGTGGTTGTTGTTGTTTTTTTTACAATATCACGTTGTAGTTTATTACGTAAAGTTTATTCGTGGTATGCCCTTTTGTCCAGATGACCTTTTACGACCCAGTGAATGAGAAAAGAGGGCCCAACATCGCACGACCTACAAACCGTAACTCTCTCACTTTCTAAATGGGGTTCTTTCCCCTAGGCACAAAGCCATTACTCTCTTGTGCACGTGACCTAGCTAATACATTATTTATGATTTAATAAAACAAAACAAAAACCACATTCAAACGTGTCCTAGGATGCTCCAGGGTGCAAATTAAACGGAGAGGGAAGGAAGTAAAAAAGGTAAAGGTGTCCCATAACCTATGTCGTAGTAGGGGAGTGGGGCATCAGGGACCTCAACTTCTCAAGGGGCCAGCATATTGAGGGTGGCGCCCATCTCCTCTCCCTCGCTGATTTACCTTCCCTGACCTTAAAGAGGCAGGTACCCATTTACAGCTGGGTGAACTGGGGGCACTGTACTGAAGCCAAGGTGCGCAAACGGTCACCCATCCAAGTGGTAACCACACTTCATGCTGCTTAACCTTAGCTGGGGGAAAGCGAGTGCTCTGACCACTGAGCTATCCCGTTCCCTATCTATCCCGAGGGAAGGACACACACACACACACACACACACACACACACACACACACACACGAATAATTATGTCCTAGAATTTTCCAGGGTGCAAATTGGAAAGGCTATCACATCTGTGACTAGCACCCCCCAAGTTCCTGTAACTATGTCCTCTTCCCTTTGTTCTGCACTGGTTTTCTGAACTTCTTCAAATCAGCTCTTCGCGTGGCCAGGTGCTCGCTGTGCCATGCTAAGTGCTACGTGCAGTGAAAGACGGAAAACGTATACTCCTAATGCATTTTCCACCAGACTGCAACCTCCAACCTTACAGCGGAGGGGCGAAAAAATCTAGATTTTCTGGCAACTTAGTTGTCTCCGGGAGCGGCGCGTGCTGTGTATGCGCTAGGCTATGGTGTGTGACTGGCTTTTCTGTGACTGTGCCACACAGTACAGCGGCGCGCACGTGCACAGGGAGACAATTATAGTGGACGAGTGAGGAGCTTGGCTGCAGTTCAGCGTTCTGTCAGGGCTGCCTGCGCTGGGTAACGGAACAGCTCTGTGCAATGAGTGATACGGTGGTTTTTTGATTGGATGATTGGCTGGCTGGGTGGTGGGTTGGTTGGTTGATTGGTTGGTTGATTGGTTAGTTGGTTGGTTGGTTGGTTGGTTGATTGGTTGGTTGATTGGTTGATTGATTGGTTGGTTTGGTTGGTTGATTGGTTGGTTGGTTGGTTGGTTGATTTGTTGGTTGATTTGTTGGTTGGCTGGTTGGTTGATTGGTTGGTTGGTTGGTTGGTTTGTTGGTTGATTGGTTGGTTGGTTGATTGGTTTGTTGGTTGGATGGTTGGTTGGTTGAATGATTGGTTGGTTGATTGGGTGGTGGGTTGGTTGGTTGGTTCATTGGTTGGTTGGTTGGTTGATTTGTTGGTTGGTTGGATGATTGGTTGGATGATTGGTTGGTTGATTAATTGGTTGGTTTGTTGATTGGTTGTTGTGGTTGGTTGGTTGGTTGGTTGGTTGGTTGTTGTTGGTTGATTAGTTGTTGGTTGGATGATTGGCTGGTTGGTTGATTGGTTGGTTGATTGGTTGGTTGGTTTGATTGGTTGGTTGATTGATTGGTTGGTTGATTGATTGGTTGGTTGATTGATTGGTTGGTTGGTTGGTTGGTTGGTTCATTGGTTTGTTTATTGGTTGGTTGGTTAGATGATTGGTTGGTTGATTGATTGATTGGTTGATTGGTTGGTTGGTTGATTGGTTGGTTGGTTGGTTGATTGGTTGGATGGTTGATTGGTTGGTTGATTGATTGGTTGGTTGATTGGTTGGTTGGTTTGTTGGTTGATTGGTTGGTCGGTTGGATGATTGGTTGTTTGATTGGTTGGTTGGTTGATTGGTTGGTTTGTTGAATGATTGATTGGTTGATTGGTTGGTTGGTTAATTGGTTGGTTGATTGGTTGGTTGGTTGGCTGGTTGATTGGTTAGTTGGTTGATTGGTTTGTTGGTTGGTTGGTTGGTTGGTTGATTGGTTGGTTGGTTGGTTGATTGGTTCATTGGTTGGTTGGTTCATTGGTTGATTGGTTGGTTGGTTGTTTGCTTGCTTGCTTGCTTTCTTTGTATGTTACTGTTGTTTCACTGTTTCTTACGCGTTAAACACATTTGATTACTTGTAGAAATCTTAATTATAACTGCAAACATTGTACAAGCGTTTGTAAAAGACACACACTGATCATTTAATTTAATAAAACGAAACAAAAATCACACACACACTCTCTTAAGAGTACACACACTTTTAAGAATTCACACACACACGCACGCCCGTACGTACGCACGCACACACACACACACACACACACACACACACACACACACACACACACACACACACACACACACACACACACACACACACACACATCTCTAATCAAACTGTCTTGCCAGGGGACCTGTACTTCCAACAGTGTGTGTTACTGACAGCTGTCTGTCTGTGAGAGACAGAGTCAGGCTGGAGTTCTTGGGAAAAGGGGGGAAGGGGTGGGGGGGGAGGGACGATGGAGAGAAGGGCACGGTTAGCAGAACTGAAGAATTTCCCTGTGTTTTCCTGTGTCTATAGTTTAGATAGTACTGCTGTCCACTGATAATTGTGTGATAATACTTTTTTTTTCTAACACTGTTTTGTGTCTGTCTCCTTTTATCCCTCCCCCCCCCCCCTCTCTCTCTCTCTCTCTCTCTCTCTCTCTCTCTCCTCTCTCTCTCTCTCTCTCTCTCTCTCTCTCTCTGTCCTCTCTGAAAGTCCTTTGAATGAGACTATAAACCGAGGTCCCGTGTTCGAACGCACGCAGAACATCTTGCGCACACGTTAAAACCCGTTCCGCTTTTTGGAAGAGTAGGCCACTGTGCCGGTGGGAACGGATGACAAAATTTACAAAACTGCATTCACACTGGGACTGGATGGAGAGAAAAAGCACATGAATGCTTATTCCATTATCCTCGAAATACAAGAGTAAATAAATAAATAAGTGTGTGTGTTAGAATCTTTTTTCACCTGTATTCCGCTTTCTAATTCTGTTACTTTTCACAGCACATATTGACTTTTTTTCTTTTTCTCCATGTTCATGGTAAGACAATCTTCTGGGAAACGCATACTTCAAGAAATGTACAGTGTCCATATCTGTCATACTGGTCCTGTACGGAGTACC